>CM056050.1:494196047-494731047 GCA_029574335.1 Rana kukunoris | reverse complement strand
TTTTCTGAAGGTCAAAGAAAAGCGAGAGATGTGTAGGAAAGAAGGTTGACAAAGAACACTGTCGCCTAATTCCTGAAATGAAGATATACGTCATGCCAGCAGATCCTGTTGCAGCATGAAGCTTTTCAGGCCTCACCGTCAAGGGGCAAGTTGATGAGTGCCGAATGGTTTACCTTCCGTCCAGATCAGAGCGCCAAAAAATATGGAACGCTTCACGAATTTGCGTGTCATCCTTGCGCAGGGGCCATGCTAATCTTCTCTGTATCTTTTTTTTTTTTTGAAAAGCCTATGGCGTGTGAAACACACTCAAAAACTCCACCCGGTGCAGAAAAAATGTGCACACACATAAAGAGTGTTCACAAAAACGTGCAGACGGGTGCAACGTCAAGTGGTCCTTCTGTGCAGAAGGGACCCAAACCCTGATCCCCCGGGGCGTTAGGCTCCAGACGGGGACTGAGTTACTGTGGTCCGAGCAACCAAAGCCGACTCGGACCCAACTTCCCTGGAGGGACTGCCGAAACAGAACCCTCCAAGTACTAGGTGGGACTCCCCCGAAGGGAGACCCCATGAGAGCAGGTGAACTAAGCCAAAAGGCCATGTCCACCCACTCCCAAGACGTTTAGGGCTGGCCCGAGGACCGGCACCCTACTAATCACACTGTGTACAAAACGTGCACAACAAAAAAAGACAAAAAGGTGACAAACATAGGCTAATAAATTAAATAAAGTGGGGGAAAGGGATAGTGAAGAGGAGAGTGAAGAAGTGGTCATTGTGTTCAACAATGACCAGGCCCTCCGGCCAGGAATAAAAAATTCTTCCGGTCCTGGCCAAAAGGCCCGGTCCAGGAGGCAGGTGCAAAAAAAGCGTGTAGCTGGTGCAGTGACCGTGGTGTCGTTAAATCAAAGTGACCCTCACTCACAGTGATTCTCAGACACCCCTGGACTGCCACTCCAGGGGCACATGCACCATAGGCTTTTCTGTTCCAAATCTAACCCCCCGACCGGCCAGTGCAGCCCTCCACCCCTGCCAGAAAGAGAGCCCTTCCAGGTTTTCTTGGGAAGAAGCTGCCCCCATCTAGCAGCCTCCACCAATACTAACCCTTCCAGACTCCCTGTCAACCCAGCAGGATTTGCATGGCCCTACCCCGTCTTTCCATCAGGGCAGTTCCAGCTCCTCCTACCAGATCTCTGACAGGGACAGCACTTGCACCAGCCAGCCAGAAGGCCAGACTAGAACCCGGCAAAAAGACCAGACCAGGCGCAGCCACCCATCCTCACCAGAAGCACCCTTCCAGGTGGCTCAGACGCAACCATTGGCCGGCCCCCAGTATCTGTCGGGCAGCACGGCATAGTCCCTGCTGAAACCACCCTTCCAGGTGCAATGACGCTATTGGATTGCATCCACCCTCCACAAATAGGAGGTGCTTCAGCGCTCCTCTAGCAACTGACGAGAACGGATACCACACCTGATCTTAGCCAAAAGGCCGAGCAGTGGCAGGGATGACACCACGATCAGCTCAGCCGGAGTGCAATGGCCGAGCCTCGCCCTGGGAGAACCACCTTCATGATCATGGTGTCTCCCCTGCCAGGTAAGTATGAGCTTACAATCTGGTTTTGGAGCAGCAAGTCTTTATCCGAAAAGGCTTAGGGACAAATGAGATGGAGCGCAATCTTTTTACCCAAAATTGAGTTTACCGGTGGGAAATGTCAGGATTTTCCGTGAGCTGGTTTTCCATCACGTCATGCCTGCAGTTTCTGTTACAGCTTTCAAGCCTCACCGTCAAAGGGTAAGTTCCTGAAATGAAGACATGTCATGCCAGCAGATCCTGTTGCAGCATGAAGCTTTTCAGTCCTTTCTGTCTAAGAGTAAGTTGCTGAGCTCTGAACAGTTCACCTTCCATCCATACCAGAGCACCAATAACGAATTTGTGTGTAATCCTTGCGTAGGGGCCATGCTAAACTTCTCTCTTTCTCTAGCACTCGTTCCCTGTGCAGCATCTGCATCTCTCGCAGCCTCCTTCCAAATCCCTCTTCCATGGCAGCTGGTATTTTTACCTCTCATCTTCTTCTAACCAGACTTTTTATCCTTGTGGTGGCTTGGATGTCCAAGGCATCCCACCACTGCCACCAAATATGACAGATGGCCTGACACCTCATCTGGGTGCCTCCTGCTCTTGAAACCCTTAAGGGATACCGATAAGTAATACTATGCTTGGGGTAAAAGGCTGTTATTAGCTATCGGTTTGCTGGAAGGTTTTGGGGGCAGGAGGCTCAATTTGCCAGAGGCACCCAGGTGGGGTGCCAGGTGGTTCATTACAATTACAATTATATTTAAACATATAACATTTGTGTTTATTGTCATATTAAGGTGTTGCTTTACAGAGGGGAAAGGTAAGTGCTCAGGGGGTGGGAACTTGATGAACCCCTTCAATAATTAAACAGAGAATATTTGGGCTTACTGAACTCGAAAAGGGGCCAATGTTTCAGAAATGACACCAGGTTGCTGCCCTCTAGTTGTCCCAGAGGGCCAACTATTTGTTTGTTATTAGAACTAAGTCTCTTTTCCAGGTTTTCTTTTTTCTTTGTCATCTCTCAATTTAGCATGTAGGCTGTGGCATGTAATGTAGGGTGACCAGACATCCCCAGTTTCAGGGGACAGTCCCCTGATTGAGGACACTGTCCCCGGACCAAGTCTGTCCCTGGTTTTGTCCCCAGATTGGATTTAATAGGGGGCTGGAGCAATTTCAAAGACAATCAGTGCAGAATTAAAAAAAAAAAAATAGAATTACACACCCCCCATTCGCCGTGCCTACTACAATAGGGGGTTGTATTTTTCCCATTATCTGTACCCCTTTCTTATGATCATGTGCTGGTCGGAGCGGAGGGAATATTTTTTCAGTTTCGGGCACATGCCCATTCAGCTTCGCTCGCATGTTCTTCTGCCTTGGCTCAAATCCTGGCCAGCCACCTGCCTCTTCCTCAGCTCCCCATCCAGTAGTAGCCGGGGGTCCGAAGAGTGAGACTTGAGAGGCTGTGAGGCGGGCGGGGACGGGCAGAGAGTCGCTGATTGTTGCCATTATTACTAGTAAAGAAAAAATATGTCACCGGATTTCATTAAAAAAATCTGGTCACCTTAATGTAATGGGCAGAGGTTGTACTGTATCTTCCAAATCTCCAGTACATTGTTTGGTCAGATTTGATTTGTTCTTTATTCTGGCCCAGTATGATAATATTAAGTTTGAATTCAACCAACAGAAAAATCTTTTTAAAAGTCCATTTATTTTTCCCCTTTACTGTTCAGTGCAAAAGCATTATCTTATGAACAACACAATTGTAAGTCTTACACATGGGCACTGGGTGGTGCTATATCTCTATTTTTTGTATTATTGTTTCATTAAATGGTTTATAGCAATGTTCTTTCTAACTACACCGAACATTTACAAAAAAAGTGCTTGTTTTCATCACTGCCAAATAAACTACAAATGGACTACATAATGATCAGTACATAATTTGCATGATGGCCTGACTGAGAGCATGACTATCCTTTTTAGTTTTGTCATTAAAATGTAAGAAGGGAGTCAATCAGTGAATGTATGGTATTTTTAATTATTTTCATTATCTTTAATTTCTGTTCAGCAGTAAAAAATAAAAATAAAGCTGAACTCCAGGTAGGTATAAAGACACAAATGAAAGCCGCTCTGTAACAATTAAATAATTGTTCTTTTTATGCAAGCAGTGTGGGTACCTGAATTTTACCTGGTATTATCTATTGCAGTTTTTGTACACCTGGGCTCATAGAGGGACTGGAGGAAGCAGCATAAGGAGCCAATCTGTTGTGATGCAGTACAAACAGCATACTGATACAGCAGCATTTCAGAGAGACAAGTTCACCAGCGTGCTGCTTCTCTTTTCACTTTCTCCTCACAGGATGGAGGTGGGGAGGGGACCTGCATGTGTTACTGAACAGCAGAAGGAGGAAAGTGCCATACCAGTCAGGGCTTGTGCTGTGTGGCAAAGCTGTATAAATCTCACAAGTGGATGGACATTCAAATCATTTGACAATAAATACAACTCCCTTATATGTACTTTACCTGTGAAAAAGTATATTCTTTTTATTAGTGTAAATATGAATTTTTGCATAGCAGTGTTTTATGTTTACTCGTTTTCTATTGAAAAGCCTGTGGCGTGCAAAACACAACCCAAAAACTTCACCCAGTGCAGGAAAAAATGTGCACACACATAAAGAGTGAAACACAAAAAACTGCGATGGGTGCCATCGTCAATTGGTCCTCCGAAAAGGACCCAGCTCTGATCCCCCGGGGCGTTAGGCTCCAGACAGGGAAAAGAGTATTGGAGTCCAAGCAGCCGAAACCACTAGGACCCCACTATGGCCCATGCAGCCGAAACCACATGGCCTACATCCTCGGAGGGACTGCCGAAACAGAACCCTCCTCGGTGAGGCTCCCCCGAAGGGAGACCCCATAAGAGCAGGTGAACTAAGCCAGAAGGCCATGTCCACCTACTCCCAAGACTTTCAGAGTCAGGCCCGAGGACCAGCACCCTACTCGCCACACATAAAGTGCACAGCACCAACCAAAAAAAGTGACAAACGAGACAGACAGGGGGTAAAATAAAAAAGAAAGTGGGGGAAAAGGAAGGTGGGAATGGTGAGTGGAAAGTGGCCACCGTGCAATACGATGGCCGGCCCTCCGGCCAGGAACAAAAATTCCTCTGGTCCTAGCCAAAAGGCTCGGCCCTAGAGGCAGGTGTTAAAAAGGTGTATGTGGAGATATGTGACCTAAGGTGCCACACGTTGAGTGCCCCTCAACACTCAGTGCAATGTATGGCACCCCTGGACTGCCACTTCAGGGGCACTATCTCCACAGGCTTTTCAACGGACCCTAACCCCCGGTCCGGACCGGCAGCACCCTTCCCAGCCAGGAAGGTAGGAGAAGAGGTTGGGGAGAGCCAGCCGCAGCCGACTACTACCCACAACCCCCATCTCTCCCACCTAATTACATTCGGGAAGTACTACCCGCCTCTCCCCGAAAGGATTAGCAAAGGTTCCCTCGCCGAACAACTGACTGGGGCAGACACCACCGAATCCAGGCCAAAGGCCAGGGTCCCGGCCCTTCAGCTTCGACCTCATGCCTCTCTGCCCCGATCATAAGGCTTTTGCCTCTACGCCAACAGGCTTAGCGTCCACCGACTGCCATCCCTTTCCCCCTCGCCGAGTACTGGGGACAGTCAGTTTAGCACCACCTATTGGCAACTGATAAGAACAGATACTACACTTGATCTTAGCCAAAAGGCCGAGAATACTAAAAAAATATATGTCCCTGGATTTCATTTTTAAAATCTGATCACCTTATCTTAGCTACCAAACTGCATAAAAAGTGTAGTATTTGTAGGCAAGATGACAGCTATGGCTTGGTTTAATTCAAATTTTCAAACCACAAATGGCTTGAAAGAAGAGACACAAGCACTGCTTCTAATATTTTTGAGTGTTGCACTGTGAGTGACAATAGATGCTAGTGTAGCACCGTCCTAGCCAGCTACTAGGATAGGTAAATTTTGTTTGGGCCCATTGTAGTCAATGGGGGTTAATCTGTTATGTTTAGTTTGTCTCACTGTACCCAGAATTCTGTTTGGGATTTATAGCTTAGTGTTAATGTACATACATGTAGTTTTAGCCCACTGTAGACAGTGGAGCTGGGTTTTTTTTTTGGATTGGGCTGTGTCCCAGAGGCCACATTATTGTTTGCTTCTCCTAATTCACCTGGAGGAGCTCTGGGTAATAGAGGTAGGAACATATCAGTCAGCAGATTAATATTTATGTATCCCCAGCCAATCTCTGGGAAGTCTGGCCCAGAGGATTCTGGGAGAATAGATAGATACCCTGGAGCAGAGAGAAACCTGTGCTTCATCGAGAGGGGGAGACCATTGCTTAACCACTTAAGACCCGGACCATTATGCAGGTTAAGGACCTGGCCCCTTTTTGCGATTCGGCACTGTGTCACTTTAACTGACAATTGCGCGGTCATGCTACGTGGCTCCCAAACAAAATTGTCTTTCCTTTGGTGATCACCTCTGCGGTTTTGATAGTTTGTGCTATAAACAAAAATAGAGCAACAATTTTGGAAAAAAATGCAATATTTTTTACTTTTTGCTATAATAAATATCCCCCAAAAATATATAAAAAACATTTTTTTCCTCAGTTTCGGCCGATACATATTCTTCTACCTATTTTTGAAAAAAAAAAAAGCAATAAGCGTTTATCGATTGGTTCGCGCAAAATTTATAGCGTTTATAAAATAGGGGATATCGTTTTTTTTTTGTGACTGCGACATTATGGACAATTTTGACACAATTTTGTGACCATTGTCATTTTCACAGCAAAAAGTGCTATAAAAATGCACTATTTACTGTGTAAATGACAATTGCAGTTTAGGAGTTAACCACTAGGGGGAGCTGAAGGAGTTATGTGTGACCTCATATGTGTTTCTAACTGTAGGGGGGTTGGGGCTGGACTTGTGACGTCAGTGATCGTCTTTCCCTATATCAGGGAACAGACAATCGCTGACACTGCCACAATGAAGAACGGGGAAGGTGTGTTGCCCAGTTCTCTCCCAGTTCTTCAGCTCCGGTGACCGATCACGGGACACCGGTGGCGATCAGGTCCGCGGGTCCCGCGGTTGCGGTCACAGAGCTTCAGCCGGCGGCACGCTCGCAACCCCACGGCTGGGCTTAAAGAGACACATACAGGTACGTGATTGTGCCCAGCCGTGCCATTCTTCCGACGTATATCGTCGGTAGGGGGTCCTTAAAGGGGTTGTAAAGGTTTGTTTTTTATTTTCTTAATAGGTTCCTTTAAGCTAGTGCATTGTTGGTTCACTTACCTTTTACTTCAATTTCCCTTCTAAGGGCCAGATTCTCATAGAATGGCCGCTGGCGTAGTGTAAGCCATTTACACTACGCCGCCGCAACTTAATGGAGCAAGTGCCATATTACCAAAGCACTTGCTCCGTAGTTTGCGGCGGCGTAGTGTAAATGGCCCTGCGTATCCCCGCGTAATTCAAAAGGGGGCGGCTTGTATTAAAATTAAGCGCGCCCCCACGACGATCGAACTGCGCATGCTCCAGCTCACATCGGAAAGCGTAGTTGAAACCGATATCAAAACGACGTGATCGTCACTTACGCAATGCCCTATTCGCGAACGACTTAGAAAAACGATGTAACCGACGGAAAACGACGAGACGACGCTGACCCGACGCCATACTTAACATGGCAACGACGGAACTTCGTAAACCTACCCTCATATAGCAGGGGTAGGTTTACGCTTACGGAAACTACGTAAACGATGATGGGGCGGCGTAAAAACTTTCGGGAATCGGCGTATTAGGCTCATTTGCATATGCAAATGAGAAAACAACGTAAAGGCCACCTAGCGGCCAGAAAAGTAATTACATCTACGATCCGACAGTGTTAGTGTTTTACACCTGTCGGATCTTCACTGTATCTATGCGTAAGTGTTTCTAGGAATCACACGCATAGATACCTAGTAAAAAAAAACAGAGATACGACGGTGTTTCCTGCGATACACCGTCGTATCTCTTTTGAGAATCTGGCCCTAAATGTTTTTTTCTTTGTTTGAATTTCTCACCTGTTTCTCCGCAGTAAGCTTTCCACCATCATCCGAGCGGTGGAAAGTCATTTAGAACAGCTTACTGAGGAGGAACAGGAAATGAGAAATTCAGACAAAGAAAACAAAGAAAAAAAACATTTAGAAGGGAAAAAGAAGGAAAAGGTAAGTGAACCAACAATGCACTAGCTTAACCACTTGAGGCCTGCGCTATCGCCGAATGACGGCAACAGCGCGGACCTCAATTTCCAACATGCCGTCATTTGACGGCCGCCCCTTTCTTGTTCCCCGCGCGCGCTCCAGAGCACGCATCGGGGAAATTCTGTTGCTGGCCGTGTCGGAGCCAATCGGAGTGGCCGTTCGGATGCGATCTGTGGACGAATGACAGATGATCTCAAATGTAAACAAATGAGATCATCTCTCATCGCCACTTCTCCCTCCTCACACAGAGACAGCGTGTGAGGAGGGAGAAAGTTCTCAGTGATCGGTAAAAAAAATACAGCGCCTATACAGTGCCACAGTACCCACCTGTGCCCATTCAGTGCCACCACAGTGCCACCTGTGCCCATACAGTGTCACCTGTGCCCATACAGTGCCCATACAGTTCCCATCTGTTCCCATAAAGTGCCACCATAGTGCTACCTGTGCTCATACAGTGCCACCTGTGCCCATACAGTGCCCACCTGTGCCCATACAGTGCCCACCTGTGCCATCAGTGATCTGTGCAGTGCCCACCTGTGCCACCTCATCAGTGCTCACCTGTGCTAATCAGTGCCGCCAATCAGTGTCCACCTGTGTTGTGCTGCCAATCAGTGCCCACCTGTGTTGTGCCGCCAATCAGTGCTCACCTGTGCCGCCAATCAGTGCTCACCTGTGCCGCCAATCAGTGCCCACCTGTGCAGCCAATCAGTGCCCACCTGTGCCGCCTCATCAGTGCCCACCTGTGCCGCCTCATCAGTGCCACCTCAGTGCTCACCTGTGCCAATCCGTGCCCATCTGCTCTGCCAATCCGTGCCCATCTGTTCTGCCAATCCGTGCCTATCTGCTTCACCTCATCAGTGCCCATCTGCTCCACCTCATCAGGCCCATCAGTGAAGGCTTAGCACACACCTGTGCAGTCGCACCACCATGTCAAAAAGTTCCTATTCGCTAGAGGAGGCATACCAAATTATTTGATGAGAGCAACATGGACCTCTCTCGTTCAAATTCCACTACGAATTTTAATTCTGAGTCGGACGTCAATTATGAGCCAGCCCTCAGTAGCGGAGCACTGAGTGACTCCGAGGAGGAAGATAGCCGGCCCGCTAAACAAAGGCGTTCTGGTCAGGAGGCAGTGCCATCCACCAGCACTGCAGTGCCTTCCACCAGCACCGCAGTGCCTTCCACCAGCACCGCAGTGCCTCAGCAAGAAAGGCCAAGGACCCATGCAGGTCTTCCCTATGCCCTTCAGAACCCCTTGTGGCTTCCTCCAAATTCCGGAGAAGCCAACATTCCCCCTTTCACTGCCCAGCCAGGAATCCAAGTGGACACGGAGAATTTTTCCCCAATCGATTTTTTCAACCTCATGTTTACAGAGGACATGCTATCCGAAATTGTGGCCCAGTGCAACCTATTTGCACAGCAATTTATTGAACAAAATCCCACATCCTATCATGCCCGTCCTTTCCAGTGGAGAGACCTTACGGTGGAGGAGTTGAAATTTTTTTTAGGCCTCACACTTTGTATGGGACTCAACCCAAAAAATTCTTCACGTTCCTTTTGGTCCAAAAAAACAATCTATCACATGCCAATCTTCTCCAGCGTAATGCCCAGATCCCGATACTTTGCCATCATGAGATTCCTACATTTCAACGACAATACCCAGTGCCATCCCCGAAATCACCCAAATCATGACAGGCTTTTCAAAATTCGGCCCTTATTGAATTATTTTTCTGAAAAATTCCCCCAATTGTATACCCCGGACCAACACATCTGTGTGGATGAGTCCCTTGTGAAATTCACTGGCAGGCTTCAAATCAAATAATTCATCCCCAGCAAAAGAGCCCGCTATGGTGTGAAGATATACAAATTGTATGACCGAGTCACAGGATACCTGTATGCCTTCAGAGTGTACGAAGGCAAGGACACCCAGCTGAATCCCCCTAATTGCCCAGACTACTTGGGATCAAGTGGCAAAATTGTTTGGGAACTCATCACCCCTCTATTGGAAAAGGGATATCATCTGTACATGGATAACTTTTATACCTCCCTTCCCCTGTTCCACAACCTGCACCGGAAGCAGACGCCAGCATGTGGCACCAACAGGAATAATCGGAAGGGCTTTCCTCAAAGTCTCGTGAATAAGAAGCTGAGAAGTGGAGAATCGGCAAGTCTGCGAAATAAGGAGGTCCTGGCAGTGAGGTGGAAGGACAGAAGGGATGTTTATGCGCTATCTACAATCCACAATGACACCGTCGTTGAAACCCGCAGAAGGCGTGGCACCATCATCCGAAAGCCCACATGCATCCAGGACTATAATTTGTTTATGGGGGGGGTCGACTTCAATGACCAGATGCTTGAACCCTATCTTGCCACAAGGCGGACGTACCATTGGTACAAAAAAGTTGCCATTTATTTTTTTCAATTGGCCATATACAACTCATATGTAATTTACCGCAACTCCACCCAAAACCCCAAACGCTTCCTTGGCTACCAAGATGACCTTATCACTGCCCTTATTTTCCCGGTAAAGTCCCTCCCACAGAAACAGGCCGACGACGTCAAAAAAGATGCAAGGTGTGTACCAGTGACGGAGTCAGACGAGACACATCCTTCCAGTGTGACGATTGTCCTTCCCAACCAGGCCTCTGTCTAACTGACTGTTTTCGCCGTTACCATACCAAACTAAAGTATTAATCCTCCGTTCCTGCCTTCACACACCTTCACACCCCTTATGCCACTGCCTGCTCTGTAATTGACCCCGGCTTGTTTTTTGACCACGATTCTGCCTAATGATTTTGTAATACCTCTGCCTGATCTGGAACTGACCCCGGCTTGTTTTTTGACCATTCTTCTGCCTAACAATTCTGTAATGCCTCTGCCTGATCTGGAACTGACCCTGGACTGTTTTTCGACCATGCTTCTGCCTAACGATTTTGTAATGCCTCTGCCTGATCTGGAACTGACCTCGGACTGTTTGACCATGCCTTTTGCCTGCCTCTTGGACTGATCTTGTACCCTGCTACTGGACTAGTGGGATTTAACACAGGGGTCTCACATATGTGAGGGGCTCCAGAAAAGTTTTTCTAGATGAAGAAAACATTTTTTTTTGTTTTCTCATCCTAGATTAGGGTCTGGTTGCCCGGAGGCTTCAAAGAGATTTGGGTGGGAGAAGCCTCTACCCCTGTCCCCATTCTGTCCTAAATGAGGCCCTACTTCTGCCTGCTACCTGTAGGACCTATGCCATCATGCCTTTGCCGGTTGCATGAACTGGCTACTTGTGTATGCCGTTTTTGACCAAGTCCCTGCCTGCTGCCTGGACCAGTGCTATCCTGCTGTGTAGAACTGCGCTACTATTACCACAGGTAATCTTTTGTTTACGCTTTGCTCAGCATAATGTATTTTGGGGTATAATTCTTGGTATGTGCATGCTATGTGTCTCTGGAACACCTGACGGTGTTCCTTGCATGTTGGATCTCTGTATGTGGTCAGGCTGTGTAGAAGTCTCACACATGTGGTATCGTTGTACTCAGAAGGAGTAGCAGAATGTATTTTGGCGTGTCATTTTTGCTTTCTAAATGCTATGTGTTGGAAATATCTTAGAAACCGACAACTTTGTGTAAAAAAAATGCGTTTTCATTTTTTTTCCACATGTTCCAAAAACTTCTGGAAACAAATGACCTGTTCAAAAGACTCATTATGCCTCATTGATGATACGTTGGGGTGTTAGCTTTCCAAAATGGGGTCATTTTGTGGGTAATTCCATTGTCCTGGTGTTCCAGGGCCTTCAAAAGTGTAAGGCCTCGTACACACGATCGGACATATCCGATGAAAACGGTCCGCGGACCGTTTCCATCGGATATGTCCGATCTGGAGTTTGGTCCGATGGCGTGTACACACCATCGGATCAAATTCCCCGCCGGCGGACGGCGCGGTGATGTGGCGGTGACGTGGCGGTGACGTTGACGCCGCCACGTCACCGCACCAGGAAGTAAAACACTTCCGCGCATGCGCCGAATCCATTCGGCGGCGGTGCGGCGGCGGAGCGGGACGACATGTCTGCTGGTAAGTGTACTAACCAGCAGACATGTCGGGCGGACAGATTCCCACCGGATAGATTTCAAAGCATGCTTTGAAATCTGTCTGGTGGACAAATCTGTCCGCTAGCCCATACACACGATCGGAGATGTCTGCTGAAACGGTCCATCGGACCGTTTTCAGCGGACATATCCCCTCGTGTGTACGAGGCCTAATAGGTAGTGAACTAGTTAGATGTGCAATTTATGCTCCTAAAACCCCTGATGGCGCTTCCTGCATGTTGGGCCTCTGTATGTGGCCAGGCAGTGAAAAAGTCTCACACATGGGGTATCGTTCTACTCAGGAGGAGTAGCAGAATGTATTTTGGGGTGTCATTTTTGCTATCTAAATGCTATGTGTTGGAAATATCTTAGAAATGGACAACTTTGTGTAAAAAAAAATGCGTTTTCATTTTTTTTCCACATTTTCCAAAAACTGCTGGAAACAAATAAACCGTTCAAAAGACTCATTATGCCTCATTGATTATACCTTGGGGTGTTAGCTTTCCAAAATGGGGTCATTTTGTGGGTAATTCCATTGTCCTGGTGTTCCAGGGCCTTCAAAAGTGTAATAGGTAGTCAACTAGTTAGATGTGCATTTTGGGCCTCTGTATGTGGCCAGGCAGTGAAAAAGTCTCACACATGGGGTATCGTTTTACTCAGGAGGAGTAGCAGAATGTATTTTGGGGTGTCATTTGTGGTATGCACATGCCATGTGAGAGAAATAAGCTATTAGAATGAAAATTTTGAGAACATTTTTAAATAAAAAATAAAAATCTTAATTTTGCAAAGTATTGTGGGAAAAAATTACAACTTCAAATAACTCACCATGCCTCTTAATAAATACCTTGGAATGTCTACTTTCTAAAAAGTGGTTATTTGGGGGGAATTTGTACTTTCCTTGGCTTGTTAGGGTCTCAATACATCAGGTGTGATCAGATGTGATAATTTTTTATGATTTGCACTATAGTTTGTAGACTCTAAAACTTTCACACAAACCAAATAATTTACAAAAAATTTGAGTTATTTTTATCAAAGACATGTAGCAGTATAAATTGTGGCCAAAATTTATGAAGAAAAATTAATCATTTGCAAAATGTTATCACAGAAACTAAGATTTTTTTTTTTCCAAATTTTCGGTCTTTTTTCATTAATAGCGCAAAAAATAAAAAACCCAGAGGTGATCAAATACCATCAAAAGAAAGCTCAGTTTGTATGAAAACAAGGACAAAAAAATCATTTGAGTACAGTGTTGCATGACTGAGTAATTGTCATTCAAAGTGGGAGAGCACTGAAAGCTGAAAATTGCTCTGGGCAGGAGGGGTGTTTAAGTGCCCAGTAAGCAAGTGGTTAAAGGAACCTATTTAGAAAATAACAAACAAACCTTTAGGCTGGGTTCACACCTTTGCGAATTGAGTGCGGCTTAAACCGCATCTAATACGCAGAACATTTCTAAAAACATTGTTTTCAATGAGGCTGGTTCACATATGTGCGATGCATTCGCACTGCGCATTGCAGAAAAAACGCGTGCAGATTTTATGCCTTGCGGTGCGGCTCAGGTGCGAATTCAGTCCCATTATCTTCTATGGGTACGCAGCTGATTCGCAGATGTGTTCAGTTCTCTTCAGGAATTTCTCTCATTCAGCTCAATACACTTCTCCCCCACTCTCCTCTCACCCGGAACTTCTCCCAGGTCTCCAAATTCGCAGCTAAAAACTGAGCTAATCTGCTGAACACTTCTCTTATCTATCTGCAGAGATTACAGAGCTGAAATTCACACCGCACTAGTGTGAACCCAGCCTTACAACCCCTTTAAGTGGTTAAGGAGCTTGTTTCAATCCCTTGGATATTCTACCCTGTGGAAAATGAAAAAATAACCTGTGCTAAGAAATATTATACAGAAAACCCAGTGTGAAAACCCAGCTGAATATGCGGAAGCTGCAATTATCAAGTATAACATAAATACAAAAATGAAAATATTGAAAGAAAAATAAATTGCGCTAACCTTGACACTAATGATAATGGCATATAGATATGAGCCGAACATACCCACGTTCGGTTCGCACCAGAACCATCGAACAGACCGCGGGTTCACGCGAACATTTAGAACCCCATTGAAGTCTATGGGACTCGAACGTTCGAATTAAAAAACGCTCATTTTAAAGACCAATATTCAAGTTATTGTTGGAAAACATCTTTGAGAACCTGGGTTTTGCCCCAGGGAACATGTATCAATGGATTTTTTTTTTTTAAACTGTATTTTTTTCTGGAGCAGCAATTTTAATGATGCTTAAAGTGAAAAATAATAATCCCTTTAAATATCGTACCTGCTGTGTGTCTATAGTAGTAGCACATGTTTAGAAATGTCCCTGCACAACATGAGATTACTCTCAGAAAAAAGTAATTTAATACTGTTTGCGGCTTCAATGTAATGTTTGGTCCCTGCAATATGGATAAAAATCATGGAAAAACGTAGCATGAGTTTCCCCGCCACCACTCCCCCCAGGTCTTTACAAGACCTCCCTGGGGCCCTAAGCAAAATCTGACGACAGTGACATGTCACATTAAAGAAAGTTGAGAAGCAGGGGAAGGGGGTGTTCTGCTGTCATAAATGACTCAGCCAGCGAGTTTAGAAGCCGGGTGAGGGTGCGAAAATTACTTCTCACCAGGTGGGGCCTCTAGTAATTTTGGGGGCCCTTTGCAGCTTTGCGTGGCCCTAAGCGACTTGCATAGTGCGCCTATAGGGAGGATCGGCCCTGACAAGACCTGCGAAGGACCCCCCAAATAACTAGAGGCCCCGCCTGGTAAGAAGACATTTTCACCCCCTTAACCCCGCTTCTCAACTCACTGGCTGCATGGGAGAAGAGGCAAGAAGTCAGCACCCCTTGCTTCTCAATTTAATGTAAGATGTAATTTCAGACAGCAGAACACCCCCTCCACCCACTTCTCAACTTCCTTTAATGTGACATGTTACTGTCGTTAGCGCCCCCGCTTTTCATTTTTAATGTGCCATGTCATTTTGCTTCGGGCCCCAGGGAGGTCAGGATCGGCACTGAGTGTTGGTCACAAAAAGAACCTAGTTAGTTAGCATGTCACACAGAGGTGATCCAGTGTCAACTTGTTGTTTTGCCATGTAGGAAACTTGGCCAAAGAGCAATGCAGCAGCTTTGGTAATGGATAAAATCCTGTGTTAAGCTTAGGATTGTAAAAACCCACAATTGTACGACACTTTTTAAAAAGAATGATTGATATTCCTCTTTCAGGCCTCTAATCTTTTTGATACATCTATCCCTTTTTTTACAATCTCATAGGCCGCAATCAAGCTGCAGTAGTGGAGCCGACCGACCCCACACAGTGCCAAGCCCCACCCTCGCCGGATGTGCAGGAAGTGCAAAATGCCACCACATCAGGTCAGTGTCATACAGCACAGCTTCAGGTAATACATGTAGGCCTGCATAATTTTAATACATGTGTTTTTTCCAAATTTCAGGTGTAAGAGCTGTTGGGGGCGGGTTATACACCGACAGTGCCCAGGTGCTAATTGGGGGGATAATTTGCTGCATGGATGAAATAGAGGACACAAACCTTGCCCTCTTGAAGACCATAAAGGATAACAAGAAGGTGGTCCAAAACCTGAAAAATCTTATTGATATTCTGGGGAGAGTTAAAAAACAAAAAACTAAAAAATAATAATAATATTAAAAAAAAATAATAGATATAGAAAATTATTTAAATGCAAAAATATAGGTCTTAAAAATAAAAAATAAATAAACAATTTCTATTTTGATATAAAAAAAAAAATGAAAATCACACATTTTCAGTTTGATACAATAAATATCTTTGGATACTCAACAATGTCTGGCTTATTATTATATCAATGCTGCCTAAAACACTGCAACCCCTCAAAGATACTGTAATTGGAGCACAACAAAAGAGCCATGCGCAAAGTACTTCATCAAAAATTGGTATTAGACGCCACTGTTAAACAGGGGCTGAAAAATTGGGTCTTAGGCACAACACAACACTGCAACCCCTCAAAGATACTGTAATTGGAGCGTAACAAAGAGCCACGTGCAAAGTATTGCATCAAAAATTGTTATTAGGCGCCCCTGTTAAACAGGGGCAGAAAAATTGGGCCTTAGGCATAACTAGGGTTGAGCGAGTTCGGGTTCGGTACGGACATTGTTTTTTTTTGTACCCGAACCCGAATAATTGGAAAAAGTTTGGGTTTGGAGTTCGGCTATGTTATGGCACGCTGCACTGCAGCCAATCACCATTCGTTTTACAACTGTGACTAGGAAGTGATCACAGCCATGCCTACTAATGGCATGGCTGTGATTGTCCAGTGCAGCATGTGACCAGGCCCAGACTCGGACAAAAAATAGGCCCGGGGGGGGGGGGGTTAATGATGGGATGTGGGGTGAGATAAAGAAATATAGATAGACAGATAGATAAAAGGAAGAAATAAGATTAGTAGATAAATAACGGGATGGAGAAAGATAGATAAAGGGGGGGAGAGAGGGGGCGTGGCCTGACAGGCGATGGAGTAGGACGCGTGGTGTGTGAGCTCCTCATGCAATAGATCCTGAACAATAGTGTACGCGACTATCCTGGGTTGTGGACTGACCTGACACCGGCTAGAAGGATCCGGGAGCAGGGGGACCATGTCGTCAAACTAGCTAAATTTCGGCATGATGGCACGGAGAAGCAGGACAAAGATGGCGCCGAAGAGGAGCAGGGGGAGAGCCGCCAGGTGGCTGACACGGCGAAAGTGCTGGAGGCCATCGCAGCTCTGCAGGGCACCCTGACGGCTAAAATAGACAAAGTAAAAATCGACATCTCTCTTCTGAGGCAGGATCTGGCCACAGTGAGAGACAGGGTCACTGAAGCGGAGACCCGAATAGGAGAGGCGGAGGACATCTTGCACCCTTTGCAGCATGCCACGGAGGAACTACAACGCCAAGTACACCAGCTTCATTCCCACCAAGACGAAATGGAGAACAGGCTCCGCCGCTGTAACTTGCGGTTCATTGGATTGCCGGAGAGAGCAGAGGGAAGAGAACCGGCTGAATACCTGGAGAATCTCCTTATTAACACATACAGCAGAGAGGCTTTCAGTTAAGTTTGCGGTGGAGAGAGCACACAGGATACCGGCAAAGCCTCCACCCGAGGGTGCACCCCCCGCACGTTTATTGCAAAATTCCTGAACTTCAGGGATAGAGATGCCATCATGCGGCTTTCCAGAGAAAAGGGGAACATCAAGATGGGGAACGGTCACGTGGCGGTGTTTCTGGACTTTTCCAGTGAAGTACAGAAGAAAAGGGCGCAATTCCAGGATGTAAAACGCTGTCTCCGGGTGTTGCATCTTAAGTATTCCATGCTGTTCCCGGCCCGCCTCATGGTGGAGGAGGACGGCAGGGCCCAGTTTTTTTACACCCCCGCTGGATATTTTGCAGGAGTTTGCTCTGGTAGATGTCTGAAGGCACAGGAACCCAGAGGTTAGGGCGTATACGTGTCATTCGGCGAGTTATTTGCTCCCTGGGCCCTCTCGGATCATTCCCCATGCTGGGCACAGATGTCCCTGCTGAGGGTGGCTCCTGAGAGGGTGTGGAGACTTAATCCATACTGGCTTACTGCCCTGACGGATCATGAAAGTGTATCAAGGGAACTGCAGCTCTTCTTTTCGGAGGGTCGAGACTCAGCCTGGGTTAATGGTCATTGGGATGCATTTAAACTACATGTGCGCAGAGTCCTAGACAATAGAAGAAATAGGCTTAAAGCATCCTCGAGGGCTGTGGTCTTTATGTCGGAAGACACGTTGCAGGACCTGGAAGGGGCGTACAACAACCAACCATCTCTGGAAAACCTCACCAGGGTTAAGCTACAATCCAGGGTGGTGTCACAACTACTTATAGAAAAGGCTAAACATCGGGTGTTCTTTTGTAAGGCCAGGGACTATGAGCATGGAGAAAAGGCAGGGAAGATGTTGGCATATCTGGCACACCTGGAGGATAGACCTCCGGTGGTGGTCTCTTTGGTAGAGCCGGATGGCTCGGTTATCACGGACCCTCCGAGGGTAGCCGACAGATTCCAAAAATTCGATGGGGATTTATACAGGTCGCAGTGTCACAACACACCTCTAGAAATCAGGGAGTATTTGCATAGGTTACAATTTCCCTGGTTAAACTCAGAACAATCTAAACTGCTAGAGGCCCCAGGCACCACGCAGTGTAAGGAAAGGACAGAGACACCGTTGGCACGCACACGCGCGCATGCGCGCATACCTGGAACGCAGAATACGTTTTTGACCAATGGCGCGCATTTGCGTGCACATGCGCGCATCCACCAACCGCAACAGCGCAGTTCCTGACCCTTCCTGCCTATTTAAAGGGCGCTCTGATGACCGGGCGGTGCTGACCGGTCTTCAGTGGTTCCTGTATTCCTGACACCCGTATCTATCACTAAGATTCCTGTTGACCACCCGGCTTGTGACCTTGACCTTGCTCCTGCTTAACCCTTGTGTACTCCGCTGCCTGCCTGTTAACGACCCGGCCTGTGACCTTTGACCTTGCCTCTGCTCTATCAATTGTACCTTGCTGCCTGCCTGCTGCCACCCCGGCCATCCTGGACCTCTGCTTCCTAGGCGCCTGCCACGGGTCACCCGGACTTGCTAGGGGTTGGAGTTCCCCTTTATTCAGGCTCTTCGCTCCACACCACCTAGCCCTGTGCTTGCTGCTCATCTAGGGTCTGCTGCCCTCCCTGCATCCAGCGGTACTTCAAGCAAACATCATCTGGCACCCGTGTTCCTCCTACCTGAACGCCATCTGTTTCACCCTCAGAGGGGTTCCGGGTTGGAGATACAAGGGAGGCTGACCTCTTCACATCAGACTCCTACCAGGTACGTGACAGTACCGGTCAGCCAGGAATGGAGTCTGGAAGGGAGGCCTCCCCACCAAGAGACATTATTGAGACCATTTCTGCACTTGCTCATATGGTGCAGAATTTACAGAAGGACCTCAGTCGCATGGATGAGCGACTTCCACACCAAGGAAGTGTTGCACCAGCCTCCACTTCTTCTCCAGTTGCTGATGCCTCTACCCAAGTTGAGTCAAGTTTTTCCTCTGGATTTCCTTTGTCTCTTCCTCCGGAACCCAGGGTTCCTATCCCCGAACGGTTCTCTGGAAATCGCAAAATGTTTAGAACTTTTCGCAACTCCTGTGAACTTTATTTTTCCCTGTTGCCCCGGACCTTCGTTTCTGAGGACATTAAGGTGGGGTTTGTAATCACACTCTTATTAAATGAACCGCTTTCCTGGGCTCATCACCTTCGAGAACGGCTGGACCCTGCCCTAGCTTCCACCGATTCCTTTTTTTCAGCCATGGCTCAAATTTATGCAGATCCTTTCTGTCAGCAATCGGCAGAATCCAGGCTCAGCAAATTACAACAAGGGTCAAGACCTGTCGAGGACTACATCACTGACTTTCGTGTCCTAAGTACGGACACCCAATGGAATAGTCCTGCCCTTCGTCACTGGTTTTGCCACGGTCTTTCTGACCCCTTAAAGGATGAGCTAGCCAGAGTCGGAATCCCAGCATCTTTGGAAGACTTGATTAATCTGACCACTCAGATCGACCGCCGGTTACGCGAACGACAGGCAGAGAAAGCGGAAGGAACCCTTTCTGTGGCTGCTGGGCCCGACCTATCTTTCTCACCCCCTAGCCAGAAGACTCAACATGGGGCCTACCACAGGAGCTTCCCAAGGGCTGCCCTCACTCCGGCTGAACGTCTCAGGCGCCTACGTGCCAACCTGTGCCTCTATTGTGGGGAAGCCGGTCACTTTTTACAGACTTGTCCAGCAAGGACCACCCGAGTCCGTTCTCGAAGACCCCACTTGGAACATCTTCTTGGAGAGGGTCGGTCACAACTGTCCCTTCCAGTCATTCTCCAATTTAACGGAAAAACGCTTCCTGTGGCAGCAATCATAGACTCTGGGGCTTGCAGCTGTTTTGTGGACTCCACATTTGTCTCTCTACATCAGCTTCCCGTGTGTACTAAGCAACAAGAATTCATTGTCCACTTGGCTGACGGCTCGGGCATCAAATCTGGCCCGGTTACCCAGGAGACTGCACCTATTTTTTGTCAAACCCCTTCTGGTCACCATGAATTCCTCCGTTTGGATGTTATAGCTTCACCCATGTTCCCCATCATCCTTGGTGTTCCATGGTTAAGAGCCCATAACCCGCACATTGACTGGCCTACCGGGGTTGTCACTTTCTCTTCCAACTACTGCCTGGAACACTGCTTTCCGGAAAAACCTGTGGGTATTGCTCCCCTTCTGAGCCTCCAACCTGACCCTGAAACCATTAAACTGGTACCTCCGGCCTACCATGAATACCTGGACGTGTTTAACAAGAAGGGTGCAGACACTCTTCCGCCCCACAGAACATATGACTGTCCTATTGAACTTTTGCCTGGGGCCGAGATCCCTTTTGGCCGAATTTACCCCCTCTCTGAACCCGAACTGGAAGCTCTACGTGCCTACATCGATGAAAGTTTGGAAAAAAAGTTCATCCGACCCTCCACGTCGCCTGCAGGTGCCGGTATCTTCTTTGTGGAGAAGAAAGATCACTCCCTAAGACCCTGTATTGATTACCGGGACCTTAACAAGATTACTATTAAGAACAGGTACCCCCTTCCCCTGATTCCTGAGCTGTTCCAGAGACTACGGGGGGCACGGATATTCTCAAAACTTGACTTAAGAGGGGCATACAACCTGGTTAGAATCAGGGAAGGGGATGAATGGAAGACGGCTTTTCGAACACGCTTTGGTCACTTCGAGTACCTTGTCATGCCATTTGGGCTCTGCAACGCCCCAGCCACATTCCAACATCTGGTGAACGATGTTTTTCGGGACTATCTTGACCTATTCGTCATAGTTTACTTGGATGACATTTTGGTCTTCTCTGAATCCCTCGAATCGCATCAGATCCATGTGAAGAAAGTCCTGGACAGACTCAGAAAACACTGTCTTTACGCAAAAGCTGAAAAATGCGATTTTGAAAAACAAATGATACATTTCCTTGGGCTTGTTATCTCCGCGGATGTGATCTCAAAGGATCCTCAGAAAGTTTCATCTGTTCTGGAATGGCCTGCTCCTACTGACAGAAAAGCCGTTCAACGGTTTGTAGGTTTCGCCAATTTCTATAGGAAATTTATTAAGAACTTTTCTGGCATTATCTCTCCCATCACTCAGTTAACCAAACAGCATACACCTTTCCAGTGGACACCCGAAGCGCAAGGGGCTTTTGAACAATTAAAAGTATTGTTTACCTCAGCACCCATCCTAAAGCACCTCGATCCTGCCTTGGCCTTTGTGTTGGAGGTAGATGCCTCCGAAAATGCAGTCGGGGCTATATTATCTCAACGTCAGGGTCCTAAATCTTTGCTCCACCCGGTAGCCTTCTTCTCCAAGAAATTAAACCCGTCTGAGAGGAACTATGACGTTGGGGACCGAGAGTTGCTTGCTATTAAGGCTGCGCTAGAGGAGTGGCGCTATCTTCTGGAAGGAGCATCTCATCCAATTCTCATATTCACGGATCACAAGAATTTGGAATATCTGAGGACGGCCAAACGATTAAGACCTCGACAAGAAAGATGGCCATTATTTTTCTCTCGTTTTGTGTTTCACATCACATTTCGCCCTGGTTCTAAGAATGGTAAGCCAGATGCCTTATCCCGAATGTTTAAAGACCCTGTGAGCCCTGCAGAGCCTGATACCATCCTCCCGGCCAAACATTTTTTGATCCTTCAAGCAGATCTGATGTCTCAAATTAGAGCAAGCGTGGTCAACCAACCACCTCCACAGGACTTAGCGCTTCAACTAAAGTATGGCCTTTACCTCCATGGGGGACAAGTTTTTATCCCTGAACAATTCAGAGCTTCCATCCTGGGACGTTGCCATGACCACCCTCTAGCCGGCCACTATGGTATCCGTAAGACGGCCGATTTGGTCGCCCGCTCTTTCTGGTGGCCAGAGTTACTGCAGGACTGCAGGAAATATGTCAAATCCTGTACTACATGCCTCCGAAACAAAACGGACAGAGCCAAGACTTGGGGTCTTCTGGAGCCCCTTCCTGTGCCTAAGAAACCATGGAGTATGATCTCCATGGATTTTATTGTAGAACTTCCCCCATCTGAGGACTTCAATACCATTTTTGTTGTGGTGGATCGCCTCACTAAGATGGCCCACTTTGTACCCCTGCAAGGTACTCCTTCGGCTACAGAAACGGCCACGGCCTTCATCAAGGAGATCGTCAGATTGCATGGTATTCCCGACAGCATCATTTCCGACCGAGGGGTACAGTTCACCTCCAGATTTTGGAGGGCTTTATGTGAAGCTCTAAATATTAAACTCCGCCTCTCTTCTGCATACCACCCACAAACCAATGGTCAGACGGAGAGGACAAATCAAACCCTCGAACAGTACCTGCGGTGTTTCTCTTCTTTTGCACAGGACGATTGGCTCTCTCTCCTTCCGCTGGCAGAGTTCTCGTATAATAACACAATACACTCAGCAACCAATCAGTCTCCGTTCTTTGCTAATCTGGGTTATTATCCGTCCTTTTTACCGGAACTACCTGTTGAGAGTCCGTACCTGCGGTTCGAGACCGTCTAAACTTCTTTTCCACCAACAATCAGGTGCTACAGGATGCAATTTTCAAAGCCCAGGCAAGCAACAAAAAGTTCTTCGACAAAAAGAGACGAGGCAACCTGAACCTGGAGCCTGGGGATAAAGTCTGGCTGTCTACGACTAATCTGAAATTGAGTTGCCCCTCAAAGAAACTTGGTCCTAAATTTTTGGGCCCTTTTCCTGTGAAACGGAAGATCAATACAGTGGCCTTCGAATTGGTGTTACCCAAGAACCTAAAGATGCACCAGGTATTTCACTCCTCCCTATTGAAACCAACCATGCCAAACCCCTTTCCCAACCGGGTCTCTGAAGTTCCCCCTTCTGTTCTAATCGAAGGGAATGAGGAATTTGAAGTGGAGTCTATATTGGACTGTAGACGCAGGAATAACCTTACTCAATTCCTTGTTAAATGGAAAGGTTACGGCCCGGAAGAAAATTCTTGGGAACCGGCTTCTAACATACATGCCCGAGATTGGTACAAGCTTTTTTTCAACGCCACCCGGAAAAGATAGCCCTGAGGGGCATCCAGAGGCTGCCCGTAAGGGGGGGGCAATGTAAGGAAAGGACAGAGATGCCGTTGGCACGCACACGCGCGCATGCACGCATACCTGGAACGCAGAATACGTTCTTGACCAATGGCGCGCATTTGCACGCACATGCGCGCATCCACCAACCGCAACGGCGCACTTCCGCGCATGCGCGGGTGCGGCGGACGGCGCGCACACGCACGGGGCGTTCCTGACCCTTCCTGCCTATTTAAAGGGTGCTCTGATGACCGGGCGGTGCTGACCGGTCTTCAGTGATTCCTGTATTCCTGACGCCCGTATCTATCACTAAGATTCCTGTTGACCACCCGGCTTGTGACCTTGACCTTGCTCCTGCTTAACCCTTGTGTACTCCGCTGCCTGCCTGTTAACGACCCGGCCTGTGACCTTTGACCTTGCCTCTGCTCTATCCTTTGTACCTCGCTGCCTGCCTGCTGCCAACCCGGCCTTCCTGGACCTCTGCTTCCAAGGCGCCTGCCACGGGTCACCCGGACTTGCTAGGGGTTGGAGTTCCCCTTTATTCAGGCTCTTCACTCCACACCACCTAGCCCTATGCCTGCTGCTCATCTAGGGTCTGCTGCCCTCCCTGCATCCAGCAGTACTTCAAGCAAACATCATCTGGCACCCGTGTTCCTCCTACCTGAACGCCATCTGTTTCACCCTCAGAGGGGTTCCGGGTTGGAGATACAAGGGAGGCCGACCTCTTCACATCAGACTCCTACCAGGTACGTGACACTCAGGATATAGACAATGCAGTGTCACAGTTGGCCAAATCTAAGGCGCCGGGACTGGATGGCCTGCCCTTGGAGTTTTATACTACATACTTGGATATCTTAGTTCCTAGACTTAAAGACCTGTTTCATTCCATATTCGAACTGGGAGCTCTTCCCTCTTCGATGCAGGAGGTGCAGATTATAGTTCTCCCAAGGCCGGGCAAGGATCCACAATACCCAGAGTCATACAGACCTATATCTCTGTTGCCGGTGGATATTAAGATCCTGGCTAAGGTACTGGCCTCTAGATTGAATGTGGTGGTTCTTTCCTTGGTGCACCCGGATCAGACCGGGTTCATGCCGGGGAAGAATACAGCAATGAACATACGCAGGCTATTCATGAATATTCAAGCCCAACATGATAATATGGGAACAAGGGTAGTGGTGGCCCTAGATACGAGCAAAGCATTTGACTCAGTCGAGTGGCCGTATCTGTGGGAATGCCTGAGATGTTATGGGTTCGGCCCAAATTTCATCAAATGGGTGCAGCTCCTGCATCAGACCCCTAAGGCCAGGATCTTTGTTAATGGCTGGCTCTCAGACCAGACCTCCCTGGAGCGGGGCACGAGGCAGGGCTGTCCCCTGTCTCCGCTCCTGTATGCTTTGGCAGCAGAACCCTTGGCTATTGCCATACGGATGAGCCCGGATGTGAACGGCCTTAGAAAATGTGACATCTGAGAAAAGATAGGACTGTATGCAGATGATACAGTCCTATACCTAGCAGACCAGGGCCCCTCGCTGGCGGTGGCATTGAATAATATTGAGGAAGTAGGTCGTTTCTCGGGGTTGAAGATAAATTGGGACAAATCTAAAATTCTCCCATTAGATCAGTTCCCTCCATCGGAGATTTGCCCGGAACTGCCATTGCAAAGAGTTGTCGGAGGTGAAGTATCTTGGAGTGTTGGTCACTAAGAATTTGCAAGACTTCGTGTCTCTTAATGTAGATCCCCTATTTGCAATTATTAAATCCAGAACCCAGGCCTGGGCGAGACTACCCCTGGGGGTAATGGGTAGAATTAACTTAGTTAAAATGATCTTATTGCCCAAAATGTTGTATATGATATGGCACGCTCCCCTGTATATCCCCCTTAAAATATTTAAACAGATGGAAGCAATACTGAACTCTTTTGTATGGGGCGCGAGCAGACACAAATTGGCATGGCATGTACTTAAGAATCCCACATTAGAGGGGGGTTGCTCTCTCCCTGATATTCAGGATTACTATGTAGCGTCACAATTATCCCATCTATATCACTATAACAAGACCGAGTGGAGGAGGTATAGATCAATGGTCTGTAATAAACCGGAAAGTGCTTTCCACACTCCCTGCCAAGCGGTATTTAGGAAGGGACAGGGTGTTAGGTACCTGTAAAAGGTAGTGTCCTGAAGTGGAACAGGTATGCTGGAGATCCAGGCAAAGAGTCGTCAGGCAGATACGGTTGGCAACGGATCAGGCAAATAGTTCACAATCGGATTCCGGAGAAGGGTCAGGCAGGCAAAGGTCATACACGATCTGGCGGTAAAGTACAAAATCAGCAGGCTGTAGAATAGTCGGGATATCAGGCAGGAGTTCAATACAATGCAGATCACTGAAGACAAAACACCCAGGAAGTAATCCAAATAAACGGGCGCTGAGTGATGACCTCACTTCCTATTTAAAGGCTGTACAGAATGAGAATTGTCCACAGCTGGCAGCAGGTGGAGCTAGTGAGTCTGAGGTGTGCGTTGAACACAATAAGGATATTCCCAAGGCCTAGATCTCTTCTGTGGCACATCAGGTAAGGCTATGGTTTAAGACCAGGAAGACCCAGGTTCGAATACACCCCGGGACATGACAGGGCCCCCTCCCCAATGGACCCCTCCGGGGGCCTAGCGGGGTTTAGTGGGGAACGAGGCATGGAAGTCTCGTATAAGAGAAGGGGCATGTAGATCTTTGGCTGGAACCCAGGAGCGGTCTGTGACAGGATATCCCTTCCAATGAACCAGATACCGAAGGCCACGGCCATGTCTTCTGGAATCAAGAATCTTGGAGACTTCAAACTCACTTTGTCCATCAACAAGAACAGGAGGAGGTAGCTGTTGTGATCTGGAGTAGCGGTTGAAAATAGCTTTTTTGAGGAGGGAAACGTGAAACACAGGATGTATCCGGAGAGAGGAAGGTAATTTTAAGCGATAGGAAACTGGCCCAACTCGAGCAATGATCCTGTAAGGACCAATGAATCGAGGGCCCAATTTGGTAGAAGGTTGTTTCAGTCTCACATACTTGGTTGATAGCCAAACTCTGTCCCCCACCACATATGGAGGTATATGGCGTCTTCGTCTGTTGGAAAAAAGTCTGTACTTGCCTGCTGACTTTTGTAGTAATGAACGAATCTTCTTCCAATGTAGTAGAATATTCTTTACCCGCTGATCTGCTGCTGGTACACCAGAAGAAGGCTGAAGTAGAGGAAAAGTCTGAGGGTGATAGCCTAGGGCTGCGTAGAATGGTGTGGTATGAAGAGCACTGTGCCAACGGGAATTTAGGGCGAACTCAGCTAAAGGCAAGTACTCAGACCAGTTGGAGTGTAAGGCATTGACATAATGTCGAAGATAGGTTTCTAGGGTCTGGTTCATGCGTTCGGTTTGACCATCAGTTTGCGGGTGATGTGAAGTAGAGAGCGAGAGCGTTACTCCCAGTTTCTTGCAGAACGCTCTCCAGAATCGGGAAACGAACTGGGATCCGCGGTCTGAGACGACATTGGTAGGTATGCCATGATGTTTTACAATATGGGAAAGGAAAAGAGTGGACAGTGCTTTCGCTGTAGGTAATCCCGGGAGCGGCACAAAATGAGACATTTTGGAAAAACGATCCACTGTGACCCATATAGCAGTCATGCCCTCGGACTTGGGTAAGTCTACAATGAAGTCCATGGTCAAATGGGTCCAAGGCTGGCGAGGTGCCGGAAGTGGATGTAACAGTCCAGCTGGCAATGTGCGGGGTACTTTATTAGCAGCACAAGTTGGGCAGGCAGCCACATAGTCAGTAACATCCTTTTTCATATGAGGCCACCATACATGACGTTGCAAGGTCTTAAGAGTGATGGTGACACCAGGGTGACCGGATAACACGCCATTATGTGCCCAGAGGAGTACAGGTTTTCTGAGACTAGGGGCTACGTACAGGCGACCTGGTGGTATCTTCAAGCCCTGGGGAACACGATTCTGGGATTCTTGTAGCTGTTGGGAAAGAGCCGTGGAGATCTGCGCAACAATTTTGTGAGGTGGGATTATATACTGCTCGCCTGGTTGATCTTCTTCAGAGGTAGCGAACTGTCTGGAAAGAGCATCGGCTTTTTTGTTTCTATGCCCTGGAACATAAGAAAGGACAAAATTAAAACGGGAGAAAAACAGAGCCCATCGAGCCTGACGTGAGTTCAGACGTCTAGCAGTCTGAAGATACAGTAGGTTTTTATGGTCAGTGAGGATAGTAAAAGGCTTGGGAGCCCCTTCCAGAAGGTGTCGCCATTCAGACAATGCCAATTTGATGGCCAGTAGTTCTCGATTCCCAACATCATAATTCATCTCTGCAGGAGAAAACTTTCTAGAGAAAAAAGCTACTGGATGGATTCTACCAGACTTTGGCTGTCTCTGGGAGAGTACGGCACCTGCTCCAACCTCAGAGGCATCAACCTCAACAATGTACTGGAGATCAGGATTTGGATGCTGAAGAATTGGAGCTTTACTGAACGTGTCCTTTAATCGCTGGAAAGCCGATCTTGCTTCTGAAGACCACACCTTACAATTTGTACCCTTCTTAGTCATGGCAGTAAGGGGTGCCGCAATGGAGGCAAAACTTTTAATGAAGCGTCTGTAGTAATTTGCAAACCCTAAAAAGCTTTGGAGTCCTCTTAAAGTGGTCGGTTGGGGCCATTGCAAGACAGCGGAAAGTTTTTGAGGGTCCATTTGGAAACCGTCAGCACTTATGATGTACCCAAGGAAAGGAATACAGCTTTGATGAAAACTGCATTTTTCGATTTTTGCATAAAGATGGTTTTCTCTAAGTCGTTGTAATACCTGTTTCACATGCGAGATGTGCTCTAGATGAGTCTTGGAAAAGATTAAAATGTCGTCCAAGTAGATGATCACAAAGCGGTTGCTGAAATCATGGAAAATTTCATTCATGAAACGTTGAAAGACAGCAGGTGCGTTACACAACCCAAATGGCATGACCAAATATTCAAAGTGTCCATTACGAGTGTTGAATGCTGTCTTCCACTCGTCCCCCTCTTTAATTCGAATCAGGTTATATGCCCCTCGTAGGTCTAGCTTGGAGAAGATGACAGCCCCCTTAAGTACATCAAACAGTTCAAGAATGAGAGGCAAAGGGTAGGAGTCCTTTACGGTGATTTGATTTAACCCCCGATAGTCTATGCATGGTCGAAGGCCCCCATCTTTCTTTTCAACGAAGAAAAAACCTGCTCCTACTGGAGAAGAAGAGGGTCGGATAAAACCTCTTTCCAAGTTGTCTCTTACGTATTCCTCCATAGACTTTTGTTCAGGCAGAGACAAGGGGTAGGTCTTTCCTTTGGGAAGAGGTGCTCCGGGAATCAATTTAATTGTACAGTCAAAAGGACGATGTGGAGGTAACACCTCTGCCTTTTGCTTGCAAAATACATCTGCAAAGTCATGGTATTCACGAGGCAAGGTAGGTGGAATAGTCACAGGAGCCAACATGCAAGCAGAAAGTCTTTTGGGTTGAGACAAACAATTAGGGCGACAGCACGATCCCCAGGAGGTTAGTTCTCCCTTTTCCCAATCAAAAGAAGGGTTGTGAAGTTGCAACCATGGGTAACCAAGGATGATAGGCAGAAGCGGAGAATCAATGAGAGACAAGACAACTTCCTCTTTGTGGAGGAGGCCTACCTGAAGGGTGATTGTCGTAGTCTCGAATTTCACAATGCCATCTCCCAAGGGCTGTCCATTCAGGGTGGTAATATTCAGGGGTCTAGACTTTGGAACAAACGGGATGTTGTTCTTTCTTGCAAAATTGTAGTCCAAGAATATGCCAGCAGCTCCAGAATCCACAAAAGCCTCGCAGAAAACAAGCTTAGAAGGTAAATGGATAGTAGCCGGAACAGTAATCTTGGTCTTGGAGGATCTACCTGTAAGGTCTAAGCCAGCTCCTCCAACACTGGTTAGACCCTGCCTTTTACTGGACGGGAAGGGCAGACAGATACTAAATGTCCTTTAAGTCCACAGTACAGGCATAGGCCCAATGAACGCCTCCTTTGTTTCTCTGACTCAGTTAGGTGGAGACGGCTCACATCCATGGGTTCCACAGGTGCCTGGGGTTCAACAGAGGTTTCAGGTTCTGGCTGAGGTGGTGCTTGGAAGTTAGGGGCCAAACGGTAAACTGGCTTAGGAAACTTGCGGGTTCTAAGTCTCTCTTGGCACCTTTCATGGTACCGAACATCCAGACGAACACACAGCTCTATGAATTTCTCAAGGTCTTCTGGGAGATCCTTATAGACTAATTCATCCTTGATGCGATCTGTGAGACCTTTTCGGAAGGCTGCACGTAATGCCCTTGAGTCCCAATGAGTCTCAGCAGCAAGGGTACGGAACTCAATAGCATACTGTGCCACAGATCTGGTGCCTTGTTGTATGTCCAAGAGGGAGTACTCAGCTGCAGATGCTCTATCTGGCTTGTCAAATACAGTCTGGAGAGAAGCCAGAAATTTCTCAGCATCTTGAAGTATAGGATCGTTTCGTTCCAAATAAGGAGAGACCCAGGCCAGGGCCTTCCCCTTTAACAAGGAAATTACAAAAGTCACTTTGGCAGATGAAGTGCTAAAAGTCACAGGGTTGTTGCGGAAATGCAAACGGCAAACATTTAAAAAGCCTCTGCAGTCCTCAGTATCACCACCAAACTTGTCAGGCAAGGGAAGTTTTGGTGGTACAGAAGAGGCGGGTTGGACCGTAGCAGAAGTAGGATCCGGCATCTGGACCGTTGCAGAGGAACCAGGCAAACAAGATTTAAGCATAGTGCAAAGTTCATCTAACTTGGCGTCCAGGGAAGAAAGATGCTGTTCATGCGCTCCGATCAGTTGTCCCTGACGTGTAATCGCCTTAACAATCTCAGCAGGGTCCACTGCCATTGTGGCCCGTTTATTATGTTAGGTACCTGTAAAAGGTAGTGTCCTGAAGTGGAACAGGTATGCTGGAGATCCAGGCAAAGAGTCGTCAGGCAGATACGGTTGGCAACGGATCAGGCAAATAGTTCACAATCGGATTCCGGAGAAGGGTCAGGCAGGCAAAGGTCATACACGATCTGGCGGTAAAGTACAAAATCAGCAGGCTGTAGAATAGTCGGGATATCAGGCAGGAGTTCAATACAATGCAGATCACTGAAGACAAAACACCCAGGAAGTAATCCAAATAAACGGGCGCTGAGTGATGACCTCACTTCCTATTTAAAGGCTGTCCAGAATGAGAATTGTCCACAGCTGGCAGCAGGTGGAGCTAGTGAGTCCGAGGTGTGCGTTGAACACAATAAGGATATTCCCAAGGCCTAGATCTCTTCTGTGGCACATCAGGTAAGGCTATGGTTTAAGACCAGGAAGACCCAGGTTCGAATACACCCCGGGACATGACACAGGGTGGATGTAAGACACCGCAGTTTGAGGCAGGGATGCTGGTACATCTACAGAAGGTGTGGGACATCGCCCTTAAAAAGCAAGATCGATCGCATATTCATTCACACACGCCACTATGGGGTAACGGAGGCTTGCCTGAGTTGATTTTGGTGCCAGATTCACAAATATGGGCCTCGTATGGAGTGCTTTACCTATCCCAGATTCTAACAGAGAGTGGCGTCAAGCCATTTTCGGAAGTGAGGGGGGAGTTCTCCCTCCCGCAACAGTTCATATTCAGATATCTACAGCTTAGGCACGCAGTCAGGAAGCAGATGGCTTCAGTGGCAGTGGACCTCAGTGCTCCGCCGGTGCTGGATATTATCTTTGGAGCAGACTTGACCAAACTTATATCCAACATATATTATGTTATTAGACAACGTAGGGTAAACGGGGTAGTCCAGGCAACAAGAATCCAGTGGGAGCAGGACGTGGGGCCTATTGAGACAGAGGACTGGGGGGACATTTTGGAGGGAGTGAAAGCCGCATCCCCCAAACTTTCAGACAGATTAACGCAACTTTATATATTGCATCGGGCTTTAAATATTGCATTTGACACCTCTGAGATTGACGAAGTTTCAGCCCACGAGGAGCCCAATGTGCCCCATGTGTCAATTGACAGAGGGCTCCTTTTATCATTTATTGTGGCAATGCTCCGATATGCAGGCTTACTGGCTACAAGTGACACAATTTTTGCACGACAATATGGGATCTCCTGTGGGAATGGACCCAAAGCTTTGTCTATTGGGTCTACTTCCAGACGTAGAGGTTGACAAGTACCAGACAATTTTTATTCATGAGTCACTGTTTATAGCCAGGAAGGTAGTAGCCAGGGCGTGGATGCGAGCAACGACCCCGTCACTGAGGGACTGGAAGAAGGAAATAAATGCCATATTGCCCTATAGGAAAATGATATATATGCATAGGGGGCGCCCACAGAAATTTTCTAATGCTTGGGACCGGTGGCTGGAAGATGGGGAAACCTGTACTGTGTAAGTTGAGGGGAATATGTTACAGGGAAGGCTGAGAGCAGGGGATTGATGGTTGAGTCGGTGAAACTGTAGGGGGATATCTAAGGCCTGTTATGAATATACTGAGTGAAGCTTATATCATGTACACATACTTGGATTGACATGTCACTGACGGTTGGCTTGAATACTGATTGTTTCTCTTGTATAATAAGATAAGGTGATTCCGTACTGTATAATTTGTATGCCTTGAATACATCTCAATAAATCTGTTTTTCTGGTTAAAAAAAGGGGGGGGGGAAGGAAAGAAAGAAAGAAAGAAAGAGATAGATAGGAAGATAGATAGATAGGAAGGAAGATAGATAAAGAAAGAAAGATAGATAAAGATAGAGAGAAAGAGAGGAAGGAAGATGTATAGATATAGATAGATAGATAAAGATGGATAGAGAAAGATAGATAGATAGATAGATAGATAGATAGATAGATAGATAGATAGATAGATAGATAGACAGATAGATAGATAGATAGATAGATAGGAAGATAGATAAAGAAAAAAAGATAGATAAAGATAGAAAAAAGGAAGATAGATAAGGAAAAAAGATAGCTAAAGATAGAAAGAAGGAAGATATATAGAGAAAGGTAGATAGAGAAAGATAGATAGAGATAGATAGATAGAGATAGACATATAGATAAAAAAAGATAGATAAAGATAGAAAGAAGGGAATGAATGAAGATAGATAGATAGAGAAAGATAAATAAATAGATAGAAAGGAAGGAAGATAGTTAAGGAAAGCAAGATAGATAAAGAAAAAAAGAAAGAAAGAAGGGGATGAAGGAAGATAGAGATAGATAGATAGATAAATATAGATAAAAAGGAAGATAGATAAAGATAGAAAGAAGGAAGATATATAGAGAAAGATAGATAGAGAAAGATAGAGATAGATAGATAGATAGATAGATAGATAGATAGATAGATAGATAGATAGATAGATAGATAGATAGATAGATAGATAGATAGATAAAAAGGAAGATAGATAGGGATAGAAAGAAGGAAGATGGATAGAGAAAGTTAGATAGAAATAGATTGATAGATAGATAGACAGATAGATAAAAAAAAGATAGATAAAGATAGAAAGAAGGAAATGAATGAAGATAGATAGATAGATAGATAGATAGATAGATAGATAGATAGATAGATAGATAGATAGATAGATAGATAGATAGAAAGGAAGATAGATATATAAAAAAAGATAGATAAAGAAAAAAGATAGATACAGATAGAAAGAAGGGAAGGAAGGTAGATAGATAGACAGATAGATAAAAAGGAAGATAGATAAAGAAAAAAGATAGAAAGAAGGGAAGGAATGAAGATAGATAGATAAAGATAGATAAATAGATAGAAAGGAAGGAAGATAGTTAAGGAAAGAAAGATAGATAAAGATAGAAAGAAAGAACGGGAGGAAGGAAGATAGAGTTAGATAGATAGATAGATAGATAGATAAAGACATATAAAAAGGAAGATAGATAAAGAAGAAAGAAGGGAAGGAAGATAGATAAAGAAAGATAGGTAAAGATAGAAAGAAAGAAGGGAATAAAGGAAGATAGATATAGATATAGATATATATACTGTATATATATATATATATATATATATATATATATATATATATATAGAGAGAGAGAGATAGATAGATAGATACTGTAGATGGATACTATAGATAGATAGATAGATAGATAGATAGATAGATAGATAGATAGATAGATAGATAGATAGATAGATAGATAGGAAGATAGATATAAAAAAAAAGATAGATAAAGAAAAAAGATAGATACAGATAGAAAGAAGGGAAGGAAGGTAGATAGATAGACAGATAGATAAAAAGGAAGATAGATAAAGAAAAGAGATAGAAAGAAGGGAAGGAATGAAGATAGATAGATAAAGATAGATAAATAGATAGAAAGGAAGGAAGATAGTTAAGGAAAGAAAGATAGATAAAGATAGAAAGAAAGAACGGGAGGAAGGAAGATAGAGTTAGATAGATAGATAGATAAAGACATATAAAAAGGAAGATAGATAAAGAAGAAAGAAGGGAAGGAAGATAGATAAAGAAAGATAGGTAAAGATAGAAAGAAAGAAGGGAATAAAGGAAGATAGATATAGATATAGATATATATACTGTATATATATATATATATATATATATATATATATATATAGAGAGAGAGAGAGAGAGATAGATAGATAGATACTGTAGATGGATACTAGATAGATAGATAGATAGATAGATAGATAGATAGATAGATAGATAGATAGATAGATAGATAGATAGATAGATAGATAAAGATAGATATATAAAGATAGATATATAAAGATAGATATATAAAGATAGATAGATAGATACTGTAGATAGATAGATAAATAGATAGATACTGTAGATAGATAGAGAAAGATAGATAGATACTGTAGATAGATAGAGAAATATAGATAGATAGATACTGTAGATAGATAGAGAAAGATAGATAGATAAAGAAAGATAGTATCAAGTCTCTGGTGTGAGGCCGGATTGCTGAGAGGGCGCCCCTTGCGGCTAAGTGCATCGCACCCCTGGGAATGAGACAGGGAGTGCGGGGCCCAAAGATGCACGGGTTTCCAGTACTGCTGCTGACTAGGTAGATGCAGGCAGGGTAGCTGGGGTGTGCTGGAAGAGCGGACTCTGTAGCCATGCAAGGAAGGGTTCAGGTGCGGTACCGTAAGTAAGACAAGAACAAAGTCTGGAGCCAGGCCAAGGGTCATATACAGGAATCAGTCCAAAGGAATGTACTAGAACAAGCCGGGTCGTACACAGGAGCAGAAGATATAGAGTAGTCAGCCAAGCCGGGGTCAGATGTGGGGAGATAAACAGGTTCGGACGTAAGCCAGGGGTCAGCCAGAGATTCAGGATAAACAGGATAAAGGAGACACTGGAGACACAGGAAACCTGAAGACAATCCAGCAGTTTGTATCAGACAATGGCAGCCTTTTATAGACCAGCAGGAAGATCCACCTGTCACATGATGTGCCTCTGGTGGCCATCTCTTCTACACGATTGCCAGTACTTCCACGGCCATTTCCCTGACAGATAGATAGAGAAAGATAGATAGATAATAGGGAGAGAGAAAGAAAGAAAGAAAAAAAGGGAGAGAGAGAGAGAGAGAGAGAGAGAGAGAGAGAGAGAGAGAGAGAGAGAGAGAGAGAGAGAGAGAGAGAGAGAGAGAGAGAGAGAGAGAGAGAGAGAGAGAGAGAGAGAGAGAGAGAGAGAGAGAGAGAGAGAGAGGCACCCCTACATCAGTGTACTCACTCGGAGGCAGGCGGGACTGACTGGATGGATGGATATCAGACTCCATCTTTCCTTTCTGTTTGGCTTTAGTTTGAATATTCCCGCCCCTTAGGCAGCAGAACAGTGTCTGTCTGGGAGAGTGGGCGGGGCAGACACAGGACGAGAGGAGGGAGAGGAGCAGCTCCTCTCCTCTCACTGGTTTGCAGGCAGCAAGGGGAGGGGTAAAATGTCAGAGCTGATCTCAAGTTCAACTTTCTCTATCTGGCCCAGCTCATCTCTATCTGGCGCTGTGTTGGTGGCGGGTAAACTGGGCTATTGTGTAAACTGGAAGTCCCCTCGTGGCCTGTAATCCCTTGGTACACCCCTGGGGAGACATGACATGTGGACCATTCGCGGGGCGCCGCAGGCCGTTCGCGGGGCATTGGCGGCCCGCGTTCCACCATGGCCCACCGGGCATTTGCCCGGTATGCCCTATGGCCAGTCCGGGCCTGCATGTGACCCAGCATATGACCGGCCTCTATATCAGATAGAGACACACAGAACAGCTCGTCACTTTGCTTTAGCTAGTGTAGGGAGAGGCTGTTGCTGCTGCTGATTGAGGGACAGTGTCAGATAGGTTTATCCTGCTTCAGCAATCTACAACTGCACTATTTATTTCTGTGAGATCTGCATCTTTTCGTTTAGGGACTGTGCATTACATCGATTAGGGCTTGTCACTCTGCATTAGCTATAGTGTAGGGAGAGGCTGCTGATGATTGAGGGACAGTGTCAGATAGGTGTATGCTGCTTCAGAAATCTTCACCAACACTGTTTATTTCTGTGAGATCTGCATGTGATAGTTCAGGGAGAGGTTCCAGCTATCTTCTATAGGGACAGCAATATATAGGTGACTCTGCCTATTTCACCAGCACTCCTGTGATCTACTGTGTGTGTCCAGTACATAGTTCAGGGAGAGGTTCCAGCTATCTTCTAAAGGGACAGCAATATATAGGTGACTCTGCCTATTTCACCAGCACTCCTGTGATCTACTGTGTGTGTCCAGTACATAGTTCAGGGAGAGGTTCCAGCTATCTTCTATAGGGACAGCAATATATAGGTGACTCTGCCTATTTCACCAGCACTCCTGTGATCTACTGTGTGTGTCCAGTACATAGTTCAGGGAGAGGTTCCAGCTATCTTCTATAGGGATAGCAATATATAGGTGACTCTGCCTATTTCACCAGCACTCCACCTGTCCCCTGTGATATACTGTCTGTGCAGTACATTGTTTATCGCTAGGTTCATGCTTCTTGCTATAGGGAAAGAATTTTATATAGGTGAATCTCTGCATATTACACCATATTACACTATTGTTGTATTTAAAAAACACCCATTTACGGCAAGATCCTACATTTGAGAAATATGAGGAAAACGTCAAATAAGGGACGTGGCCGCGGTCGTGGTGCTGCTGGTGGAGCTCCTGTTACAGGGAGAGGACATGGTCGATCTGTGCCAGCTACAGGCACAAGTGAAACACCTTTCTCAGGTGTGAGTAGGCGACAGAGCCTGCAGCGGTATTTGGTGGGGCCTAATCCAGCTTTACGAATGTTGAGGCCAGGAGAAGAACAGGCGGTAGTAGATTGGGTTGCTGGCAGTGCCTCCAGTTCCTTCACATTGTCTCCCAACGAGTCTTGTGCTGAAAGTTCAGAGTTGGCGCCTGCAGCCGATGTACACCATCAGTCTTTCACCTCACCCCCTTGCAAATCAGCCAAGCAGTCTGAGCCCCAAATCATGCAGCAGTCTCTTCTGCTTTTTGATGAGTCTGTTAGCATGTGTTCCCAGGGCCCTCCACCTAGCCCAGCCCCAGAAGTGGAAGAGATTGAGTGCACCGATGTCCAACCACTTATATTTCAAGATGAGTACATGGGGGGACCATCACAGCACGTCTTGAATGATGATGAAACACAGTTGCCAACTGCTGGTGCTTTTGCAATTGTGCAGACCGACAAGGAGGGCAGTGGTGAAGACTGGGTGGAAGATTATGTGGAGGACGATGAGGTCCTCGACCCGACATGGAATCAACCTCATGCAGGTGACCCATGTAGTTCCGAGGAAGAGGCGGTGGTCGCACAGAGCCACCAGCACAGCAGAAGAGGGGGCAGGGTGCCAAAGCAGAGCGTCCGTCCCCTAGACAGTACGCCTGCTACTGCCCAACGCAGCAAGGGACCGAGCACACCAAAGCCAGGTCCAAGGAGTTCCCTAGCGAGAGAGGCCCGGAGCAAAACAACAAGCCATAAGCGTAAGGCAGGGCATGACTGGGTTAACAGAAACCTTTACAAGCCAGGGGGGAGTGGTCATGAGAAGTGCAGTGTGCAGAGGAGGAGAAGCTATAAATTCTCCCCCCTCCTTTCCTGGGTAACACAGTCTGGGGAGAAAAGTTTTATCAGGTAGGAATTTTGCTGCTGGGGGATTTTTGGCTCTGCCTGAACTTTCTGGGGTTTGAGCCATGCTGCCCAGCTGCATGTGGGGACTGATTGGCTTGGTGGGGGGTGGCTGCAGTCTGTTTTTGGGGCCGCTCCTCAACCGGGACGGCCACCAGGACTTTTTGCCTGGCGGGGGGGTGAGTACCCGCGCAATCGCGGGGGGGTACCCGACATTTCGCGGCACCCGTGGGGGGGCGGGGCTACCCGCGATTCCGCGGCAACCGCGGGGGGGGGGGATGTGGGGCACCCGCTATTTCGGGGGGGTCATCCAGGAGCCAGCATAGAAGGGATGGGAGCCCAGCTCGGGCCACCTTGGGCCCCCTCAGCAAAAGGTACAGCGGCGGGCCCTGTAGGCCCCGCAAGGCATGGGGGGGGGGGGGCTATGGCTCCAAGTCGGCGGCCAGGCCTGGCTCTGCATACTGAGAAGGCTGCTGTGGGCTCTCACCCCGGTTGTGCACCGGTGGTGCAGGAGCCTCGGCGAGGGAGATCGGTCGCAGCGGTGGCTAGTCCCTTGCCATACACGGCTAGCCACCTCCAATCCAGCCCAGAGGTGAGGGGGCGTGTGGGAGTGGAAGACAACGGCAGACGTGAGGCACCCAGAAAAGCGTCGGTGAAATCCGTGCACGGGTCCAGAGTGCGCTGAGTGAGCGTTGCCAGCTCTGGGCCCTCGGCCGCCAGGCCCGAGTCGCCTGGTGGGCCATCATCTGAAGGGGACTTCTGGCCCAGAGTTTTCGTTCGGAGGGGGAGTTCGTGCCCAGGACGGAGTTCGCTGCGAGGGAGACAAGTGCTTCGGCTGGTGGGATTTGCTTCCAGGCAGCCCGGTAAGTTGTTTTCATCAATTTCTACTGTGTTACAAAATGCTGGTGTGTTGGTAGAGGGACAGGGGGGGTCCCCGTAGTCGTTTGGTAGTGCCCGCAGTGGCGGGGGGGGGTAGTGAGGCAAGGCCTAGTGCCAGGGGAAAAAAGGTGGGAGGGGATGCAGGTGTGCATCGGTTGTTTGTAGGGTTGGTATCGTTGGTGAGCCATTGGGGGGGGGACAATCCCGACGTTGGCCCTGCAGCATCTTGGGTGCCGGCAGGGGGGTGTGGCTGGGGCTAGTGACGCTGGGCATTCCAGGGTTAAGGTGTAGGCGGCGGGAGACTCCACAAAAAGGAGGGATCTGGTCCGGTTGTCGGACGCAAAAGAGGGAAGTGTATACTTGTGATGAGGCACCCCGGGGGTTCACATTTTAAGCAGGAGGTGAGAGAGGAGAGCTGTAAGAGCGAATGTGTAGAGGTATTTGCGCATTTGCCTCTGGAGAAGTTAACCTGGTCATGGTTTAGCCTGAGTACAAAAAAGGAGGATGAAGCAAAGGAGGTATAGGTTTAGACCCAGGACTTTTTGCGAAGTGGTCGCAGTCGTACTCGATCGGGGCGAGCGTGATCAGTGAGGAAAAACTCTGAACACTGTTCAGGGCTTTTCAGTTAACAGGAGGCGATTAGCGAGGCCTATTGTGTTACGGAGGCACGGGATGGCTCCGTTGCGACGAACTGTTCAGGCAACGCAGGGCGGTGGGACCGGCCATGTAGGTGGAGAGACCGAGGACTTTGGCCTTGGGATGCAGCTGAGGTCGGTCCCACGTACGCACGCGACGTTTTCTCAGGGGGGGCGGTGTAACCTTTTCCCCCGGGACAGTCGGCCGGACAGAAAAAGGGGGTCTGCTGGCAGTGTACTGAGGGTAACTGCAAGTTTGGGGGGTGCTGCCGGTTCAAGCACGAGGTCTCCAGCTGCGGTGGTAACCATCCCTCTTTCCTGGGTTTTGTGAGCAAGGCAAGGTACGTCCCGGAGATTTTACGAGTAAGAGGGAGGACTACGGTGATGGTGTAGAGGATGCGACCGTTTCTCGGTAGCACCCCAACAGGGCGGCTGCCCGGTCGTTGGAGGGGGGGTTTTCAGAGGGTTTTAGCATTCCTTGCAAGCTGGGGGTGGCCCCCCCCATGCCTAACAATTGGCGCTCCGCGCTACGTCACCCTGCGGTGGTTTCGGATACACTGCGGTAGGAAGTAGCTCTGGGCCGAATGGGGTGCCCATTCTCTCCGCCCCCCCCCCCCTTCATATGAGTTGGTTGTTTTTCCCCTTTGGGGTGGGGCCAAACAAGGAGCCGAATAAGTTTAGGCTCATTCATCACCTGTCCTTACGGGGGGGGGGGGTCAACAAGGCTATTAGCGTGGGGTATTGTACGGTATGTTACGCCTAAGTTGATGGGGCGGTTGATTGGGTCAGGGGTATGTCGAGGGGCGGTGATGGCCGAGCCTTACATCGAGGCTGCCTTTCGGCTTCTCCCAGTACTCCCGGATAGTTTCCGGCTATTGGTCTGTCACTGGGAGGGGGAGTTCAAGAGGGACAAGTGGGTACCGGTGGGTTGCTCGGTTCATGTGCCTTGTGGGTACAGTTTAGTTTGTTTCTAGAATGGGTGGGTCGGTATGTGGCTGGAGTGAACTCCTTGGTCCACTATCGGGTCGACTTCCTCACCGTTTGCCCGGCTGGGTCGCGTATCTGCGCAGTGTTTTGGCCACTCTGGAACGCATTGCGGAGCGATGTGGGGTGCCGCTGGCATCCGAGAAAAGGTAGGGGCCGAAGTCGGTCATGCAATTTTTTGGCATAGTAATTGGCTCGGAGGCAATGGAGTGCAGATTACCATGGGACAAACTGGAAAGCCTCACGGCAAAAATTGGCGAGATATTGGGTTCACAGAAAGTACAAATCTGAGCGCGGCAGTCGCTCCTGGGAAAACTTATTTTCGTGTGTCTTATTCTTCCTATGGGGCAAGTCGTTTGCGCGCGCCGCTCGGCAAGCACGGCGGGGGGTTAAGTCACCCAAACACGTTGTGGGTTTGTGAAGGAACACAAGGAAGACCTGTCGGTTTGTCACTCCGTTTTGGAGTCCTCTAACAGTACGGCTCTGTGGATGTTCGGTCCAGTCAGCAATGTTGACATGGAACTGTTCACAGATGCGGCCGGGGGTTCGGGCTTTGGTGCATTCTTGCAGGGACAGTGTAGGGTGGGTCCTTTGCCCCAGTCCTGGTGCCAGCAGGGTTCACTAAGAACTTGGTTCGGCTGGAACTGTTTTCCGGTAGTGCTGGCGGTGGAATTATGGGGGCCCTGCCATCCGGTCTGTTTACATGGTGATAATCTGGGGGTGGTACAGGTGTTCAACAGGGTGATTGCTCCTCTCCCCCGGTTATTCGTCTCTTGTGGCACCTGGAGCTGTGCTGTTTCCAGGGGTATACCGGGAGTGGACAAGGTTGTGGCAGACGCCTTGTCCCGGTTTGCAGTGGGGACAGGTTCTGGGTTTGGTGCGTTAGGCAGAGTAGCAAGTGGTCCCCTGTCTAGCGTGTGAGTGGAGGATTCAGTTTGAATCATCTCACAGAAGGTCGGTAAGGTGAGGAAACATGGGCGGCCTAAGAGAAGGTCTGGTTGGTGTGGCAGATGCTGGTTCGGGGGGCGGAGATGCAGCTGGCGGGTCCAGAGGTATGGGTCCTGATTCGATATTGTTTGTCCAGGAACATAGAGTCTGGGATGTCACAGTTGGTACTCGATAAGAAAAGTTGTTCAGTCTGGTATTCTCGTTTGAGTGGCTAAGGTGCCTGGAATTTTACTATGGTTTTTGGGTGCGACAAGCGCTCAAGGGATATAGCCAGCAGGAACGACTCGGCGCCCAGTATCGTTACATCTTAAGAGGTGTTATGGGGAATGTGGGGACATTGTGTTTATCCCGGTATGGGGTTGTGTCGTTTCTGCACAGTGTTTTGGTCTGGCAAATATCTTTGGAGCATTCGGGTGGACGAGTTAGTTAGCCCCTCCAAGAAACAGTTCAAGGTGGCTGCGGAAGTGTGGGGGGCTCATGAAGGGGCCACACTGCTTCTAAGCAGATCCAAAACGGATCAGAGGGGGTGAGGTAAGTCAGTGCAGGTGGTCACTGTTATGGGTTCAGACCTTTGCCCAGTCGGGCTGGTGGGGAATTCCGGCAGGTACGCCTGAAGGTGGGTGGTTCATTTGGTTACATAAGTAGGGGGCTCCAGGGTCACGGTATCAGTTTGTGGCAGGGTTTGGGCCTAGTGGAGAAAGAATTTCCCTGGCGTTCACTTAGGATTGGGGCAGCGACAGAGGCTGCACGTGATCGTCTTGATGAGGAAACAGTCAAGGGGATAGGCAGGTGGGAGTCGAAGAGGTTTCGACTAGATGCAGGCCACAATGGTTGGTGGGCCTGGCGTAGGGGTAATTTGGTGGTTGCATCAATGGTTGTATAGGTTGCTTACTGTCTTTCAGGTACAGTGCAAGGATTGGTCTGGATTATGGGCCACTCCTTCGGAGATTGGGGGGGCTTGGAGAGTGTATGTGCGACCGGTGGGTCGACAGCTGGGGGTCCCGAGACTGCAGGCTTGTGTACATTGGTTGCGTTTCCCAGGAATGATGTGGAAGTAGAGTGGTATCGGAAGTGCACAGGTTTGCACGTTGGGACCGACCACTGGAGGTACTGGTTCTCCATGTAGGAGAAATGATCTAGGGGGTGAGGTCAATGCTGGGGTCGTGAGGTTCCCGGATACGATAGTGGTATGATCGGTCATGGTGGCTAGGACATCATAGAGGATGGCCAGACAGCGGAGGGGGTGAAAAAGAGCTTGGTGGAAGATGGACAGAGAGGTGGTGGGGGTACTGCGGTCAGTGGTCGTCTCTGAGCCAGCCTGTCGGCTTGAGGCCTATGACCAGGGGTTAGATAACGCAGTGCCAACCAAATGTGGTTTGTAAGTAGAAACGGGGGCCTGGCCGTCAGGCATCTGGGAGTTGGAGGTGTCTACATGAAGATACCTTAGGAGTGATGGAGTTTACTGCACAGATGTTGGTATCGATATGGTGGGGGTTGGGCCCGTAGGATGGGGTACAGCAAGCATTGAGGGTGTGGAGGTGCGCCCAAAGGCAAGGGGTTACCTTTGGGTGCTGGTGGCGGGTGTTTGGACTTTGCAGGAGAAGAAATTACCCCAAATATGGATGCCATTACCCAGAGGTGGTATGGGTTCTGAAGGGGTGTGGTTTCCAGTCTACCAAGGTGTAGCTGGAATGTTGGTTAATGGGGGCACTGCGGTCAGTGGTCGTCTCTGAGCCAGCTTGTCGGCTTGAGGCCTATGACCAGAGGTGAGGTACCGCAGTGCCAATAAAAGGTTATAATGTTAAAAGGTTTTACAATTCAGTGTTAGTGGTGCCTGCAAAGTCCAGCACTAGTATGAGAAAAACTGTTTTTCTCAGGAATTATATGGTTTATATATGTTATTTATTATTGGATGTTATCTAAAATAAAGTAGGCTGCTACGGCCAGTTTTACTCCAAGTTACAGTGGTGGTCTCATTATTATTAAAGGTTTAAGGGGGAGTATAAACAGTGTGTCATAGCAGTAAAGGTTATATCTGGGATACCATAGTCAAGAGAGGCCCGGAGCAAAACAACAAGCCATAAGCGTAGGGCAGGGCATGACTGGGTTAACAGAAACCTTTACAAGCCAGGGGGGAGTGGTCATGAGAAGTGCAGTGTGCAGAGGAGGAGAAGCTATAAATTCTCCCCCCTCCTTTCCTGGGTAACACAGTCTGGGGAGAAAAGTTCCCACCCACCCTCCCTTTATGTTATGGGCTTGCTGATAGTGGTGATAATGGTTGAGAGAATTGTTGTTTTGGGTGCTTTCCTTGTGTTTCGTTTCTCCTTATGCAGGTACGAGGTTCATGCTGTCGTGGCAGTGGCGGGTGTTTGGACTTTGCAGGAGAAGAAATTACCCCAAATATGGATGCCATTACCCAGAGGTGGTATGGGTTCTGAAGGGGTGTGGTTTCCAGTCTACCAAGGTGTAGCTGGAATGTTGGTTAATGGGGGCACTGCGGTCAGTGGTCGTCTCTGAGCCAGCTTGTCGGCTTGAGGCCTATGACCAGAGGTGAGGTACCGCAGTGCCAATAAAATGTTATAATGTTAAAAGGTTTTACAAGTCAGTGTTAGTGGTGCCTGCAAAGTCCAGCACTAGTATGAGAAGAACTGTTTTTCTCAGGAATTATATGGTTTATATATGTTATTTATTATTGGATGTTATCTAAAATAAAGTAGGCTGCTACGGCCAGTTTTACTCCAAGTTACAGTGGTGGTCTCATTATTATTAAAGGTTTAAGGGGGAGTATAAACAGTGTGTCATAGCAGTAAAGGTTATATCTGGGATACCATAGTCATGCCAGTTCTTCACACAATGTGCTGATGACAAGACACGAGTGGTTTGCACGTTGTGCAATCAGAGCCTGAAGCGAGGCATAAACATTCTTAACCTGAGCACAACCTGCATGACCAGGCATCTAAGTGCAAAGTACGGGCTGCAGTGGAGTAGACACCTCAAAAACCAAGAAAGGTCTCTGGCTCCTCCTGCTTCCTCTTCTGCATCAGTCTCGGGCCTCTCGGCCTCTTCATCCACCTCTGTAGTGACAGTGCCACCTGCCACCCCTCAATTAGAGGACCGGCAAGCAACACTACCACCTGGGTCACCAAACATCTCCACAACGTCCCATGGAAGCATTCAGCTCTCTATCTCGCAAACACTGGAGCCTGATGGCATTGGCTGTCCCACAGTACGTCGTGCCCAGCCGCCACTACTTTTCCAGGCGAGCCATCCCTTCCCTGCACAACCAAGTGGGGGACAAAATCAGGTGTGCACTGCGCAACGCCATCTGTGCCAAGGTCCACCTAACTACGGATACGTGGACCAGTAAGCACGGTCAGGGATGTTATATCTCCCTAACAGCGCACTGGGTAAATGCAGTGGAGGCTGGCCCTGAGGCGGATAGCAGTATGGCACATGTCCTTCCACCACCGAGGATTGCAGGGTGCTTCAGTTTGCCTCCTGTTCCTAACTCCTCCTACTCCGCTTCCTCATCCTCTACCGCCTCCTCATCCAGTCAGCGTAACAAATTCACCACCAACTTCAGCACAGCCATGGGTAAACGCCAGCAGGCAGTTTTAAAACGTTCCTGTTTGGGGGAAAAACCACACACCGCACAGGAGTTGTTGAGGGACATGGAACAACAGACCGATGAGTGGTTGGCATCAGTGAGCCTCAAGCCGGGTCTGGTGGTGTGCGATAATAGGCGAATTCTCGTAGCAGCTCTGGGCCTAGCCGGTTTGACGCACATCCCTTGCCTGGCGCATGTGCTGAATTTGGTGGTACAGAGGTTTCTGAAAACTTACCCCGATCTGCCACAGCTGCTGCAGAAAGTGCGGGCCGTCTGTGTGCACTTTTAGCGTTCTCACCCAGCTGCTGCTTGCCTGTCAGCGCTGCAGCGTAACTTTGGCCTTCCCGCTCACCGCCTCATATGTGATGTGCCCACAAGGTGGAACTCCACCTTGCACATGCTGGCCAGACTGTGCGAGCAGCAGCAGGCGATAGTGGAGTTTCAGCTGCAGCATGCACTCGTGAGTCGCTCTGCGGAACAGAACCACTTCACCACCAATAACTGGGCCTCCATGCGAGACCTGTGTGCCTTGCTGTGCTGTTTCAAGTACTCCACCAACATGGCCAGTGCCGATGACGCCGCTCTCAGCGTGACTATCCCAGTTCTATGCCTCCTTGAAAAAATGCTATGGGCAATGATGGAACAGGATGTGGCACAGGAGGAGGAGGAGGAGGAGGAGGAATCGGGATCATTTTCAAGGCTTTCAGGGCAGTCATTCACAAGTGGCTCCGAGGGTGGGTTTGTGCACCAACAAAGGCCAGGTACACAATTGTTATTTTAAGTTATTTCCCTATTCACATTTATTTTCAGAGTACTTGCCATGCTCCTCTCGACATTTTGCTGCCATTTGCAGCCCTCCAGCCCTTTCCCTTCGTTTTTTAGAGACATTTTTGTAGTCAAAAGTCCGGGTCCCCATTGACTTCAATGGGCTTCAGGTTCGGGTCAAAGTTCGGTTCGGGTTCGGGTCCCGAACCCGAACTTTTTTTTCAAAGAACATCCAGGTGTCCGCTCAACTCTAGTTCCACGTCATAATAGGCCTTTTGGGGTTCTCCTGTCAGAAAGGGTGCTAGCAGTCCTGCCCATTGCTCTTTTTGCCATCCTTCTCGAACAGCGACTCTTTTAAAAGTTGCTAGTTAAGTTTCCACATCAGGTGTCATCTTCTGCAGGAAATAGCTGGCACACACCATTTTCTGTTCCACTGGCAGAGGACCTGTGGACCCTTTCATTAACTCCAGCAGGGCCTCTGCAAACTGACAATTTGTCTCCTTCTGGGCTGCAATTTCCTGGTGATTTGCCTCCTGCTGCGCTGCAGTAGCCTCTGCGACTTGGCGGTTGGTTTTCTGTTGCTGGAGATTTGTTTCTTGCTGGGTTGCAGTGGCATGCAGTAGGGCTTTTAACACATCCTCCATCTTTCCATTTGTTGAAAAGGAGGCCTGCATCCTTTTTTTTCCCTCACTGAACAGAGCAGCAAGGGAGTGAACTAAAGATGAGTATGTGCTGTTAGGAAGGGGGACATTTAATTTAATTACATCTGTTGCTTTTGACATTTGATTTGTGGAACTTATAATCTGATGTCCAATACACAGTCGGACCACTGTAGCTACAAGCCAGTTAGCCTACCATTATGCTTTTAGATTGTGGGAAGAAACCTATATTAACACTGGTACAAAAAAGAATTCATGGTGAAACTATTGCCAGAAGTACTGTAAGGTAAATGTACTGTAAGAATCTTTAAAATATAAGAAATAAAAATGCTTCCAAATACCAGATATTTGAAATACAGTAATGAAGTATTGGGTATCGCATTGTAGAATGTCTGACTGGCTTCTAAATTCCTTTATAGTTATATCCTCCTCTGTGCTGAAACATTTGCAGTACAAATTACTGAGTCTCTGGTGCGTATTTATTGCCACCAAAATAGGCTGCATATTTCTTTGCTGTGTCTTAAAAAATGATCTTTCTATGGACGCAAAATGTCTGCAGAACTCCAGAATCTCAGAGAGCCGTCTGTTCACCAATAGAGAGCTGTGTGTAAATTATCTGGAAGCCCTTTACCGCATCTGTACTTCTCAATAGCACTTTTTGCATTCAGGAGAAAAATTATTCCGAGCATTGACATTCTTTTTTTATGTAATGCAAAATTTTGGAAAATGGCTAGAGAGCTGAAATGAAACAGCTGCTGTATGGTACAATGTATTGCTATGGGTAGTGATAATAAAATATCAGCAACATTGTTCTGTCTGTGATACAAATGGATTGGGTGCTGACATTAGTTTTCCTGGGTGGATATCTGTAATATGCCTGCTATGTTGGGAACTATTAAAGAGATTTTCTTATTAGTTCACTAGTAGGGATGAGATGATGGCTCAGTCTGAACTTCGGTTCCGACCAAACTTTGGCTGTATGGTTGTTTGAACGGATGCTCAAACTTTGAATGCTCAATCTATGAATGTCTGCTTGGTAGGAGTCAAACTTTTCAAAAAAAGTGGCATTTCCAATGCTTCTATACATGACAGCTTCCCACTGTCACTGGATCCTAAAGAAGCAGCAGCTGCTTAAATCCCCACCACATAAGCAAAGGGGTGGGGACAGCAGTGACATCACTGCCCAAATATGGTCGTGGCAAGGACAGAGATGTCACCAGTATTCCCACCCCTTTCCATTATTTACGCCTTTACCACATGAGCAGCCAAGCTGCCTGCTTAAATTAGGGGTCTGGTATGGGTTTTTAGAGGTGCCTTATGCATTTTCTTTGCATGAAGTCCCCCTCAAAATCTACAGCAAACTAGAAATGTCTGGTATTGATTTTCAGGGGGGAACCTCATGTTTTTTTCTGTATTGTATTACTTGAGGTCCCCTCTTCAAATCTGTATCAGTTTAAAATGGCCTGGATTGTATATGGGGGGAACTTTAAAAAAAAAAAAAAAAAAAATTCAAATGTCCCCAAACATAGCAGACCCCTGCAGGGATCAGTGTACTGAAAAAAAAGAAGCTGGCTGTGAAATGCCATTTGCTGATAATTGTAAACACCTTTTTATTTTGTAAATGCCAGTGCAACTGTAGCACTTCCTGTACATCACAGAGATGTGCCCCTTCACAATCAGGATTAGTGCACCCCCAGGAATGTTCTCCAACCACTTCAATACAGGCACTGCTAAACGAGGCAATGATATGTAGAATTGATTGGCACTGATATGCAGCCCTGATGGACACTGATAGGCATCACTGATATGCAGCATTAATGGGCACCGATAGGCACTGACAGGTGGCTCTAATTGGCACTGATGGCCGGCACTGATAGGTGGCACTGATGTGCACTGATGGGCACTGACAAGCGGCACTGATGGGCACTGGCAGGCGGAAACTGATGGACACTGACAGGCGGCACTGATTGGCACTTTGATGGGCACTGATTGACACTTTGATGAATACTGACAGGTGTTTCTAATGGGACACTGACTGGCAGCTGATGAGCACTGATTGGCTCTGTTGGTGGCACATCTGATGGGGCTGTGTTGATAATGTGCTGATTATCAGCACAGACCCCCCCTCTGACAGGCAGAGCCGCTGATCAGGTCTCCCTGTCACCGCAAACCGAGGAATGCAGTTTACTGACACTCCCTGATTGGTCACAGCTGATCATGTGGTAAGAACCCCTTTTCAGAGGCTCCTTACAATGATTGGAGATGCGGCGTGTCAGATTACGAGCGCGCCACCATTTTATCCTGCTGGACTTCATATGACGCCCAGCCAGGATAACAGAATCCCTTCCAGGCCATCAATCTGCTATAGGCTGGGCAGGAATGGGTAAATAATGTAGATGCATCCAGATAAATGTTACAGTGGCCCCTGGGGATGATCACAAAGAGGAATGTGTTTTGATGTCAAAGACAGAATATATGGTGATGGGGATATCCTCAAGCAGTCTTAAAGGTAGTTTCTCACCAGCAGGAACTGCGGGTGATGCTGAAACTCAAAATCAGCCTATTTACTCTGCTTCTTAATTTACAGTGCCTTTAAAAATTATTCATACCCCTTGAAATTTTCAAGTTACATCCAAAAACGTACGGTAAGTCTATTTTATTGTGATTTTATGTGATAGTACAATACAAAGTGGCACATAATTGTAAAATGGAAGGTAAATGATAAATGGTTTTAAAATAATTTTTTCAAATAAGTATATGATAAGTGTGGAGTGCATTTGTATTTAGCCCCCCCCCCCCCGAGTCAATATTTTTGTTGCAAATACAGCTGCAAGTCTTTAGCAGCTTTGCACATCTAGAGAGTGACATTTTTGCCCATTCTTCTTTGCAAAATAGCTCAAGCTCTGTCAGATTGGATGGAGAGAGTCGGTGAACAGTAATTTGCAAGTCTTGCCACAGATTCTCAATTGGATTTTGGTCTGGACTTTTACTGGGCCATTCTAACACATGAATATGCTTTGATCTAAACCATTCCATTGTAGCTCTGGCTGCATGTTTAGGGTCATTGTCCTGCTGGAAGGTGAACCTCCGCCCCATGCAGTATCAAGTCTTTTGCAGACTCTAAGGCCGCGTACACACAGAGGGACATGTCCGCTGAAACATGTCCGACGGACCGTTTCCAGCGGACATGTCTCCTCCGGATTTTCGTCCGACGGTGTGTACACACCATCGGATGAAAATCCCCTCAGCCAGGGAAGGCGGTGACGTGGCGGTGACATTGATTGCTAGATTTCTGTCCGCTGGTTAGGCGTACTAACCAGCGGACATATCCGACGGACAGGTTTGTAGCAGACAAATTTCAAAGCATGCTTTGAAATTTGTCCGCTTGACAAATCTATCCGCTAGGTTGTACACACGATCAGATTTGTCCGCTGAAACTGGTCGGCGGACCAGTTTCAGCAGATAAATTCGATCGTGTGCACGCGGCCTCACAGGTTTTCTTCAAAGATTGCCCTGTATTTGGCTCCATCCATATTCCCATCAACTCTGACCAGCTTCCCTATCCCTGTTGAAGAAAAGCATCCCCACAACATGATGCTGCCAACACCATGTTTCACGGTGGGTATGGTGTGTTCAGAGTGATGTGCAGTGTTAGGCCGCGTACACGCGATCAAATCTATCTCCTAGAAACGGTCTGCCCGACCGTCCCAGCAGACAGATTCGATCGTGTGTACGGGCGAGCAGACAGATTTGGCCAGCCGACAGATTTTAAAGCATGCTTTAAAATCTGTTGGCTGGGAATCCGTCCGCCCGATATGTCTGCTGGTTAGTACGCTAACCAGCAGACATATCTTCTCGCACATGCGTTGAATGGATTCGACGCATGCGCGGAAGTAATTTACTTCCTGGTGCGGTGACGTGGCAGCGTCAACGTCACCGCCACGTCACCACGCTGTTTGCTGGCGGGGATTTTAGTTTGATCGTGTGTACAGCGATCAAACCAAAACGGCCGATTTGAACAAATCTATTTGCTCGTGTGTACGGGGCCTTAGTTTTGCGCCACACATAAAATTTTGCTTTTAGGCCAATAAGTAAAGTTTTGGTCTCATCTGACCAGAGCACCTTCTTCCACATGTTTGCCATTTCCCCAACATGGCTTCTGGCAAACTGCAAACGGGACTTCTTTCAACAATGGCTTTCTTCTTGCCACTCTTCCATAAAGGCCAGATTTGGGGAGTGCATGACGACTAATAGTTATCCTGTGGACAGATTCTCTCACCTGAGCTGTGAGTCTCTGCAGCTCCTCCAGAGTTACCATGGGCCTCCTGGCTGTTTCTCTGATTAATGCTCTGCTTGCCTGGCCTGTCAGTTTAGATGGATAGTAGACATGTGCATTTGTTTTCATCCAAATGCATTTTCATACGAATTTCAGGTATTTTCGTTATCGTTTTAACAAATGAAAACGAACGCTCAGAATCCAAAATTTGAAAGATCCAACATAAAAAATGCTTTATTTACGTTTTTTTGCTACAACAGTTTGCTATAGATAGGAGATTTGACATGACACTGACAATAGAAATCTGTGTCTATCGTACCTGTGGTCGAATGTGCCTAACCTTAACTCTATTAGTCCAAGATTATTCTACATAGAGAGAAAATATTCGACATTATAGAGACAGTGTTGGAGTAGACCATTCGACATGAACGATGAAGATTCAACAAAGCAGCGAAAAACATACAAACGTCAAATCTGTCATTGAAAGCTTATGGTGTCTGTGGAAAGTTCTAAGAAGATTCGACAAGCAGCTAAACTGTACGATGCCACAATCGTACATTTTCGGTAAAATGCCCGCCCACAAGCTATAGAAGAATTCAAATGTTGGTTGACTAGTAATAATAATTTATAATTATAATTATTACTAGTGTCATGCAATATTTGAATTCTTCTATAGCTTGTAGGCGGAACATTGGACCGGAAATGTATGATCGCAGTGTCGTACAGTTTAGCTGCTCTGTCGAATCTTCTTAGAACATTCGATGGACACCATGAGTCTTCAATGACAGATTCAACCTTAATTAATTTAGATATTCTGATGAATACAAAATAAATAAAAACGGGGCGTGGCTTGCGCGCAAGGAGAATGGCAGCATCTGCTTAGAGCTCTCTCTAGCCGGCCAGACAACACCAGCAATCGGACATGAATTCAGCCGCACCGACACCCCAAACGGCCTGCCACATTCCCGCGGACCCTGCTGCAGCGATGTCCCGCAAAAGAAAGGAGGAAAGAAACCTCCAAAAGCTCACAGCCCTGTCGTTCCTGCCTGCCAGGAGGGGGCCGACACAAGATGGCACCGCCGGAGCAACCACGAGGCAGCAGACGGTATCTACGGATCTCCTGAGCAGCGATCCGACGGACATGGAGGGGGGATTACTCTCTCCCCCTCTGGCTACCTCTCCCCTGCTATCTCCGGTATCGCAGAGCCCTGCCATAGCGCGGATGCGCTTGGAGCCTGACCTCCATTACGGGACCGCAGTGAGTACAACAGTGCACAATGCACATGCCATATCCTCCCTACAGTCCTCCATTGCGGCATTCCTCACCACAGGAAAGCCAGTCCTTGATACCACAATGAAGGACATGTTACTTTCCCTGCAGTCCTCTCTCATGTCCAACCTCTCTTCACTGATCCATAACTTCATAGCAGACATGAGACAGATGGGGGACAGGGTACAGTATATTGAGGACAAAATGGAGGAGTGCACGTATACGGTGAATGAATTAGTGGACTAGTGAATTAGTATGTCTCAGAAGGAAGATACAGCCTGTATCAAGTCCAAGTTAGCAGATCTCGAAGATAGATCACGCCGCAATAATATTAAAATTCGCGGGGTCCCAGAGTCGGTCCCGCCCGCAGATCTCCATATATATGCTAGCACCATGTTCTCCACGTTGCTGCCAGAACTGTCCCCTATTGAGCTCACTATAGACCGTATCCACAGAATTGCTAAACCGCGCCATCTTGAGGAAACGGTCCCTAGAGATATACTCCTGCGGATCCATTTTTTCCAAGCTAAGGAACAAATTCTTTCCAGGGCTCGGGAGCTCAATGGTCTCCCTGCGCCATACGCAGGCATACAGTTGTTCGCAGACCTTTCTCAGCATACACTGCAGCTAAGACGCCAACTGAAAACAGTGACGAAAGCTCTTGCAAACCACAAGATTATATACAAGTGGCGCCATCCAGCTACTATCCTAGTTACCCACAATGGCATCCCGCACTCCGTCTCCACGATTGAGGGTGGCATGAAGCTCCTCCATTCCTGGGGCATTGTTCCAGAACCCCTGCACACTAACAAGGGTTCTACAGGAATGCCCAATCCCTTTAACACTGGGCCTCAATGTAGTAACCACTAGTGTTGCTCACGAATATTCGCATTATTTTTCAAATTTCGCAATAAATTTCGCAATCAATTTCGCATTCGCGAAATTTCGCAATTTTTTTTTTTGTTTTATAAAAATCGTAAATCGTAAAAATCGAATATTCGTGATATTTTGTCAAAAAAAAATAGCGAAATTTCGCAATCATTTTCGCTTTCGCATATGCGAAATTTCGCAATAGCGAAATGTCGCAATAGCGACATTTCGCATTTTTTTTTCTTTTTTTTATAAAATATAGCGAATATTCGTAAATATCGAATATTCGTGATATTTTGTCAAAAAAAGAATAGCGAAATTTCGCAATCATTTTCGCTTTCGCATATGCGAAATTTCGCAATAGCGACATTTCGCAATTTATTTTTTATTTTTTTATAAAATATAGGGAATATTCGTAAATATCGAATATTCGTGATATTTTAGCCAAAAAAAATAGCGAAATTTCGCAATCATTTTCGCTTTCGCATATGCGAAATTTTGCTATTTTTTTTTTTTTTATAAAATATAGCGAATATTCGTAAATATCGAATATTCGTGATATTTTATAAAAAAAAAACGTGAAATTTCGCATTGGCAATTTTATTTTTTTTATAAAATATCACGAATATTCGATATTAACGAATATTCGCGAATATTCTTCGAAATATTCGCGAAATATCGCAAAATCGAATATGGCGTATTCCGCTCATCACTAGTAACCACCAAGGAAAGTGAAATGTCTATGCCTGTCCGACTTTATAATCAGACAGTACCTTGAGTCCGGTCCAGCTTATTGCTCGTTCTTCTACGGAGCCTGAAATTTCCCCAAATTAGTCAGCAGTTCCTGTTGTTTCACCTTGCTGACTTGTTTGTTCACATAGTTAGCCCTTGTTCTCAGTTTATCTCTTTGTCCTTATATCCCTGTGTGTTTTATTTTTTATTTTTTATTTTACTGTTTTTTTTTGTTTTGTTTTTTCTCGTTCCTTTTGACTTTCCTCAAGTATCTGCATAGCTACGACTCCAGCAATAATTTTCTGAGTTCTACTCATCGTATCCTGCACACCTTCGCATCCTGGTACCTGCTCTCCATCACCTGACCTGCCTGAAAACACCTCCTGATCGGCACCAGCAGTCTTCCCTTTGGAGATCTCTCCTCATTCCTACTTCCAACTGTGAGTTACTGAACTTCATCTACACCACCAACATCTGACACCATGTCATTTTCGGTTATCTCCTTAAATGCAAAAGGTTTGAACCACCCAGCCAAGCGCTCATCTCTCTGGAAAACTGCACGATCGCTCAACTGCGACATACTATGTGTACAAGAGACACACTTTGCTCAGGACCTTTCCCCTGTGTGCCAACACAAGATGTTCCCTCATATTTTTTCTACCCTTTTTAAGAAGAAACAAAGGGGAGTCCTGATAGCGATCCGGGATACCGTATCATTTGAACTTCAAAGTTGCACAAAAGACCCTGAGAGTAGGTTTATTATTTTAATCTGCAAGATCAACAACGTCCAATACACTTTGGTATCGCTGTATGCACCAAACCACCGACAGATGTCCTTTTTTGAGATCGGTCATGAAAACAGTGGCTCGTCTGAAGAAGGGCCATCTGCTAATATGCGGTGACTTCAATTTGGTCCCTGACTATGCCCTAGACTCCTCGGCGGAAGCCAAAAGAAGAGTCTCACCATTGGCTAAGTTCATCTTTAACAATGACATGTGTGATGTATGGAGGTGTTGTCACGCGGCTGAACGAGACTACACATTTTTATCACCGCGTCACAACACCTACTCTCGTATTGATTTGTTCCTGTCCGATAAGGACCTATTGCAAAGAATATCTTTTTTTTTTTTTTTTTTTTTTTATTGAAAAGTCTGTGGCGTGCAAAACACAACCCAAAAAACTTCACCCGGTGCAGGAAAAATGTGCACACACATAAAGAGTGACACAAAAAACTGTGACGGGTGCATCGTCAATTAGTCCTCCAGGGAGAACCCAGCTCTGATCCCCCGGGGCGTTAGGCTCCTGGCAGGGAAAAGAGTAATAGGAGTCCAAGTAGCCGAAACCACGAGGACCCCACTAAGGCCCATGCAGCCGAAACCACATGGCCTAACATCCTCAGAGGGACTGCCGAAACAGAACCCTCCTCGGTGAGGCTCCCCCGAAGGGAGACCCCATAAGAGCAGGTGAACTAAGCCAGAAGGCCATGTCCACCTACTCCCAAGACTTTCAGAGCCGGCCCGAGGACCTGCACCCTACTCATCACACATAAAGTGCAAGTGCACCAACATAAAAAGAAGAAACGTGACAAACGGGGTAAAACAAAAGGAAAGTGGGGGAAAAGGAAGGTGGGAGAGTGAGTAGAAAGTGATCAACGTGCAATACGTTGACCGGCCCTCCGGCCAGGAAACAAAAATTCCCCTGGTCCTAGCCAAAAGGCTCGGCCCTAAGGGCAGGTGTTAAAAAAGTGTGTGTGGAGATCAGTGACCTAAGGTGCCACACGTTGAGTGCCCCTCAAACACTCAGTGCAATGTATGGCATCCCTGGACTGCCACTCCAGGGGCACTACCTCCGCAGACTTTTCAACGGACCCTGACCCCCGGTCCGGACCGACAGCACCCTTCCCAGCCAGGAAGGTAGGAGAAGAGGTTGGGGAGAGCCAGCCGCAGCCGACTACTACCCACAACCCCCAACTCTCCCACCTAATTACATTCGGGAAGTACTACCCGCCTCTCCCCGAAAGGATTAGCAAGGGTTCCCTCGCCGAACAACTGACTGGGGCAGACACCACCGGATCCAGGCCAAAGGCCAGGGGCCCAGCCCTTCAGCTTCGACCTCATGCCTCTCTGCCCCGATCAGAAGGCTTTCGCCTCTACGCCAATAGGCTTTGCGTCCACCGACTGCCATCCCTTTCCCCCTCGCCGAGTACTGGGGACAGTCGGTTTAGCGCCACCTATTGGCAACTGATAAGAACAGATACTACACTTGCAAAGAATATCTGCATCGGCGATCCACACGGCCACCTGGTCGGACCACTCCCCTATCAGCATCACCATTGACGCTCACCTACAACACCCCAAATCCCACCTTTGGAGAGCCAATAACTCTCTCCTCCACAACTGCACCTTTGCGGACTCCATACACCAACAATTGACCGACTACTTCTCCTTGAATGCCCACTCAGTGCCTGACCCGACGGTTGTGTGGAACGCCCATAAAGCCGTATCTAGAGGTATCCTCATACAACTTGGTGCTAGAGCTAGGAAGAAGAGATCACGGAAAATAGACCAACTTACTGCCGATATTAACACAGCTGAAGCACAGAACAAACAATGCCCCTCTCCCACACTTCAGACCACAATCTTTAAATTAAGTCAGGAGCTTCGTGCTCTCCTACTGGAGTTGCATGAAAAAACCTACACTAAATTAAAAGCCACTTCTTATGCCACGGGTAAAAAGGCGGGTAAGCTGATGGCCCTAAAAATCCGAGGGCACAGGCTTAAATCTAAAATTCCCTTCCTTTTTCATCCTCACACTAAAGAAAAGTTGTTAAAACCCCATGAGATAGCTAATGCCTTTAGCACATACTACACGGACCTATACAATATCAAAAAAGAAATGGGAAATGCCCATCCATCCCAAGACGACATAGAGAAATTCTTAGCTCAGGTGGATCTTCCCTCACTATCCCCCTCACAATTAACTTGCCTTAACGCTCCCTTCATGATCGCTGAAGTAACGCACACTATCCAACACCTCCCCAACTCCAAATCCCCAGGACCTGATGGGTTCACTGGGGAATATTATAAGATGTTTCATCAGATCCTAGCTCCCACCCTCTGTGAAGTTTTTAATTCCGCCGCCTCTTCCTCCTCCTTCCCCCAAGAAATGTGCAACTGTAGTCACCCTTCCTAAACCTGGGAAAGACCCAAGATCGCCCCAGAATTTTCGCCCCATTTCTCTTCTTAATGTAGATGTTAAAATGTATGCAAAAACCATCGCCAATAGATTAGTTAATATCCTTCCATCCCTTATTCATATAGACCAATCTGGATTCACAAAGGGTCGACAGGCCTCCGACGCCACGAGGAGGATGATCGATGTTATCCACCACGTAGGCTGTTCGGGTACCCCCTCTGTTCTCCTGTCCCTGGACGCTGAAAAAGCGTTTGACAGGGTGCATTGGGGGTACCTTTCATCAGCGCTTTCAAAATTTGGGTTTACAGGACTAATACATAATACCATTATGGCCTTGTACTCTACACCCTCCGCCCGAGTATACTCGGCAGATTCCTTGTCTACCCCATTTCCCATCTCAAATGGCACCAGGCAAGGATGTCCCCTTTCCCCCCTAATATTTAATTTAATCTGGCGATGGAACCCCTGGCACAACACATACTGTCTAATACGAGTATAAGAGGAATTGATATAGGAGGCCTGGAGCAAAAGATTAGCCTGTTTGCAGATGATGTTATCTTAATGTTGTCAAACCCTACTTCCTCCCTATCGGCGGTTCAGGAGACGCTTGCCTGGTTCAGTAGGGTCTCTTTCTACAAAGTGAATGAATCCAAATCCCACATTCTGAATTTAGGAGTTGATCCCCCTACGGTTATGCTTTTACAACAACAGTTCCCGTACTCCTGGGCTGACCACAGCATAACTTATCTTGGTATACAACTGACCAAAGCCTCTCAGCTACTTTTTAAATATGACTACATAGCCTTTCGCGACAACCTCCAAAAAGACTTGAGCAGACTGGCATCTCTGGAACTGTCCTGGATGGGCCGCCTCGCTGCCTTTAAAATGTCCCACCTCCCTCAAATATTATACTTGTTCAGGACGTTACCCATTGTTATCCCAAAATATTACTTTAAATCCTTACAGACTACACTCTCTTCCTTCCTGTGGCAGGGTAAGAAGGCCAGGGGCGCGCATTCCAGAATGATCAAACACCGTAGAGGGGGGGTTCAGGATATGTGGACTTTCAGGACTACTACATGGCCGCGGTACTTACCAAGACCAGGGAATGGTTCTCCTCTCATATGGGGGCGAATTGAAACTACTTACATACCAGGGGGGGACTTATCCACATGGTTACTCTCTACCTCCCCCTCATCAAAGTTACCCTCCTTTGTTCCTCCCACCATACTAGCCACAGTCCGAGTATGGAACAAATTTGTAACTACCACTCATAGCCACCCTGACATCCACAGACTAAAAATCCCAATCCTTGCGCTTCAACACAATATCAACTTGATCTCCTACGCAAAATGGAAAGAGAAGGGCATCTTGCATATCGATGACCTTTTTAAAAAATAATGGGGCAGATTCAGAGAGAATTGGATTCTCGTAGCGTATCAGAAATACACTACGCCGCCGTTTTTTACCTGGCTCTACGTGGAATCCAGGTAGATTTTGTCCAGTAAACGACGGCGGCGTAGTGTATTTCTCCCGTCGCAATCCATCTGCGCGAGTAGGGGGCGTTAAGCATTTAAAATAGGCGCGTTCCCGCGGCGATCGAACTGCGCATGCTCCGTTCGCAAATTTCCCGCCGTGCATTGCGCGAAAACACGTCGTCACGTCGTAGTAGCGTCGTTTACGTACATTCCTATTCCCGAACGAGTTACGTTAAAAAAAAAAAAATATTTTCAAATCGACGCGGGAACGACGGCCATACTTTACATGGGTTACGCACTGTTAGACCAGCAAAAAGCTCCTCTAAAATTACGTAGCCAAAAAATGACGTAGGCGATTGCGAGGGACACTCGTACCTTCGTGGATCGCCGTAAAAACTCATTTGCATATCCCGACGCATGAAAACGACGCGAACTCCTCCCAGCGGCCGCAAAAATATCGCAGTGTAGATCCGAAGGCTTACGAGGACGTAAGCCTCTTGGATCAAAGCCCGAAGCCGCCGTATCATGGTTTGAGGATTCAAACTAGTGATACGGCGCGCGAAATTTGAAATTACTCCTGTCTAACACCAGTTAGACAGGCGTAATTGCTCTGTGAATCTGGGCCAATGTATTTAAATCTTTCCCTGACCTTCAAAAAGAATATCAATTACCCGATTCTGACGCCTACCTTTATATAAGGACTGAGCATGACCTCCACACTAACCCCTCTTGGGAACGTTGTATACCCCGCTCAGCTTGGCACTTTCTTAGCACCTTTAATCCCAAAACAAAGGGCATCTCACTCTTTTACAATACCCTTCAACAAAAGAGTATCTTGATTAAGACGGTGCCTCTGCTCCAATGGGAATCAGACCTAGGCCGCACATACACCATGGAACAATGGTCCAAAGCGTGTACTTCTATCTTTGACGTTATGCGTTGCTCTACACTCTGGGAAATGTACATGAAAATTGCACAACGATGGTACTTGACGCCTGATAAAATTTCTAAATTTAGCGTGTCACGAGACAATAAATGCTGGAGGAAGTGCGGAGAGAAAGGAGACATACTCCATACCTTCTGGAATTGCCCCTCCCTTTCTTGCCTCTGGAACTCAGTCTTCGGACTAATGTCTAAAATTACTAGAGAACCTATTGCTCCTACCCCTAGCCTAGCTCTCCTACTTCTGGACTTGGACCAATACCTAAAATACTTAAAACACACTTTTGCCCACATAGTACTTTCAGTAAACTTGAATATTGCCAGGAGATGGAAGTGCCCCGTGCCACCTACATTGGGAGAAGTGATCCAAACTACTCACCTACATTTCATTTATGAATATACACTGGCGTTGCAGAACAAAAACAGGGACAAGATCCTCAGTCAATGGTAGTGTTGAGCAGAATATGCCATATTCGATTTTGCGATATATCTCGAATATATAGTCGAATATTCGAGATATATTCGTTAAATGCGAATATTTGCGATATTTTTTGGAAATGAAATGATTGCGAAATTTCGCTATTGCGAATGCGAATGCGAATGCGAATGAAATTTAGAGAAATGCGGAAGGAGCACTCTGATTGGCTCAGAATATTCGTGATATTTTATAATACAAAATAATTGCGAAATTTCGAGAAATGCGGAATGGAGCACTCTGATTGGCTCAGAATATTCGTGATATATTACAATACAAAATAATTGCGAATATTCGGCAAATGCGGAAGGAGCACTCTGATTGGCTCAGAATATTCGTGATATATTACAATACAAAATAATTGCGAATATTCGGCAAATGCGGAAGGAGCACTCTGATTGGCTCAGAATATTCGTGATATTTTATAATACAAAATAATTGCGAAATTTCGAGAAATGCGGAAGGAGCACTCTGATTGGCTCAGAATATTCGTGATATTTTATAATACAAAATAATTGCGAAATTTCGAGAAATGCGGAATGGAGCACTCTGATTGGCTCAGAATATTCGTGATATTTTATAATACAAAATAATTGCGAATATTCGGCAAATGCGGAAGGAGCACTCTGATTGGCTCAGAATATTCTTTTTTTAAATCAGAAAAGTGTTTATTTAACCGGAGATAAAAACACAAGGGAATCATACAAGAATGCAAATTGTTACACAACAAAATAAAGTGCAGCACAAAGAATAAACATCGGGTACAGACCGTCACCCACAGTAACAGACAGTATAACCAGGTTTCAAAACAAGGTGTACAGTACCCACACAAAATAATTGACAATGGCATATATAATGCTGTACCATATCACGCCCAAATTTTTATCCCCTGTACCTCTACATAGGGAGATTTGTTATGAAGAAACGGAGTAAAAAAAAAAAAGGAAAAACAAAAAGTCCAGAGAAAAAGGCAAAAAGAGAGAAGAGAGAAAAAGAAAAAAAAAAAACAAAAGAAAAAAAAGGAGAGAAGGAAAAACAGACATACACCGCAGGGAAATAACAAAGTGGAGAAGTTTCACAGTCCATGTACATGTCACATAAGCAGTCAATCAACACAGTCTGCCTTGTAAGAGGAATACAATGGCACTACTGCAAGATCCTATTACCACATATAAAGGTCCAAGTCTCACAACCACTAAAAACAATGATTGCAGAACCCCGCACCACAATAAGTCATGAATACAACAAGAAGGTCACCCTCTCCATTCCCCCAGAGCCCTTATCACTCACCCACCCTTTACCTCAACAGTCGGTCCATCACCAAATCCACCGGGGACAGGCCAGGAGTATCTAACCAGGGTGCCCACAGTTTGTCGAACTTCCCTGACCGACCCCTATGCTGAAATATGTACTTCTCCAGGCGAATGGTATCACCCATCTGGGTAATCCATTCCCCCACCGTTGGTGGCCCAGCAGCCTTCCAGTGCCTCAAAATAATCTTGCGGGCCTGAAACAGAGCCCTAGATATGGCCTGTTTAGAATTTTCGTCCATGGGGATGTCGTCCAAGATCCCTAATATGCACGGTTTCGGGTCCGTAGGTATGGCAGTCTGAAACACACTATTAACTGTAGCCACAACCCCTGCCCAGTATAGGTGTAACTTGGGGCACCTCCACAACAGATGGATCAGGTCCCCATGATCTCTCGCACATCTGGGACAGTTAGAATCCGATCTCACCCCCATTTTATACAGCCTATCTGGCGTAAAATGCACTCTAAGAATAATGTAGAGTTGTGAGAGCCGCTGGGCCACATTCAAGGAACAATATTGTACACCCTGGAGCGCCTCCTCCCACTGCTCTTCCTCAAACACTCCTACGTCTCTCTCCCACCTGTCTGAGGCTGCAAGGGGGAATCCCTCCAGGTATAAATGAAGAATCATGGAATAAGCTCTAGAAATAAATCCCCGAAACTGGGATACACCAGCCATGTATTTAAAAATTGGTGTCTGTGAGAATATCCAAGGTTCCCCCCCTGACTGCGCCCTCACTGCATGCTGTAACTGTCTATAATAAAAAAGCATTGACTGCGGTAGATGGAATCGTTCTCTCAGCTCTGGGAAGGGAATCAGCCTACCCGCCGTAAATACGTGTCTCAAGTGTGTGACCCCATGCCTCCTCCACCGCGCGCCACAATCCAAAGAAAGCAACTCCCCGTAGTACCCATTGGCCCAGATCGGACTATACTCAGTAAACCCCTCCACTTCCTGCAGTTGTCTAAGTTTATTCCAAATTTTTTGCATCAAAACGTAAGTGGGGAAGTTTCTATTGGATTTTGCATACATAAGGGCTTCCATACCTGCGGACACGCTGTCAAGGCCGGTAACATGGCACATAAGGGCCCTAATAGGGTCCGACTGCACCCCACCCTCCCCCAGTCCCAATCCCTCCGGCATCGCCCGGGCAATATGCTGTGCCTGAGCAGCCAGGTAGTATACCCAAGGGTTAGGGAGGGCAAGGCCCCCCCCCGTCTTGGGTTTCTGTAACTGCTCCAGTCTAATCCTGGGGGGTTTATTCAGCCAAATAAAAGATCTAAACAAAGAGTTAATAATCCTAAACGTTTTCAAAGGGATAACCATGGGCGTGTTATGAAGAAAATATAATATCTGAGGCATAAAAATCATTTTTATGAGATTAACCCTGCCCACCAGAGACATCCTAAGACGCGACCAGATCTTGATTCTATCTCTAATTCTATTTAACAGTGGGGATAAGTTGAGCACCAAAAAATCTCGGGGCTCCGGAGTAATCCAGACCCCCAGATACTTGATGCAAGTAGACACTGGCACCCCGTGGATCGACCGCTCCCCGTCACCCTGGGCAGCATCCAACAGCAGAAGCGAGGACTTAGTCCAGTTAATGACAAGGCCTGAATAGGTCCCGAATCTGCCGACCACTGCCATCGCCTCCCTCAGGGAGTCACCCGTGTCTCCCAGAAGCAGCATGGTGTCGTCGGCGTATAGCATTAGCTTTTCCTGAATCCCTCCATATCCGAAACCCCTCACTTTTTGGTTCGCCCTGATCAAGGCAGCCATAGGTTCAATGGCGATGGCAAAAAGGAGCGGGGACAACGGGCACCCTTGCCGAGTGCCCCTATACAGAGCAAAGGATTCAGAAATGTGTCCCGCCTCTCTAATAACTGCCCTGGGCGAGCAATAAAGCAGCCGCACCCACGACAGAAACTTTTCGCCAAAGCCAAATCTGCCCATGACAGCCCAGAGGTACCCCCATTCTATACTGTCAAACGCTTTGTGGGCATCCAGGGAAAGCAGGGCCCTGTTTCCCATGGTGTCCGACTGCGTCTGAATATTTAAGTAAAGTCTCCGGAGATTTATGGCCGTAGACTTTTGGGGCATAAAGCCTGACTGATCTGAATGAATAATAGAGGAGATGACCCTGTTGAGTCGCAGAGCCAGGACTTTTGCTAGGAGTTTAATATCGCTCTGTAAGAGCGATATCGGTCTGTAGGAACCCGGGTCCAGTGGATCCTTACCAGGTTTTAAAAGAAGTACGATACTGGCTTCAGTCATGGAATCAGGAAGGCACTGGTGTTCTCTAGCATAGTTAAGGACCCTTAGCAGGCGTGGCAGGATTAGTCCCCCATATTGTTTAAAGACTTCCATGGGAAGACCATCAACTCCAGGAGCCTTAGAATTTGGGAAGAGGCCAAGGGCCTCTTGTAATTCCTCAATTTTTAAAGGAGAATCCAAGAGAACCCTCTGAGGGGCTGTCAGGCATGGCAATTCCACCCCCCGTAGATAGTCCTGTAAGTCTTCATTGGAGTAGTTTACCCGGGATCTATACAAATCAGAGTAGAATCTAACCAGTTCCTGCATAATAGGCTTAGGAGTGTTCACCACTCTTCCGCCCTCAGTACGCAATGCGCCAATGGATGGAGACGTTTGGGACACCTTCACTATTTTAGCTAACAGACGGCCCGTCTGCTCGCCCTCCTCATAGAAGGCCTGTCTGCAAAAAAATCTCTTCCTATCTGCCGCCTCCCTCGTGACCCGATCAACTGCCTCCTGTGCCGCCACCCACGCCTCCCTCGTAGTATCAGAAGGATCTGCTATGAATTCTGCCTCTAGCCTACTCACCAGCTGTTCGGTCTGCTCCCTGACCTCATGTGTTTTAGCTTTAATACCAGTGACTTCCGCAATCAAGATTCCCCTGAGAAACGCCTTAAACGCCTCCCAGGCCAACCCCAAGTCTGAATGGTCTTCATGACTCTGCCAAAACCCAGCTATCTCTTCTGCCACACGTTCATGGGAGGGGAACAGGTTAAGCCAAAATGCATTCAACCTCCACGGCATCCTAGGCAGATCAGTGACAGGTCTAGCATTCAGGGAGACCAATAGGGGGGAATGGTCAGATACCCCCCTTACCAAGTATTTGAGGTCCTCCAGTATATGTGTCGTCTGAGGTGTACATAAACATAGGTCAATTCTGGACAAAGAATGGTAAGTTTTAGAAAAACAGGAGAACACCTTTTGCAGTGGATTACGGCAACGCCACGGATCAGACCAACCCACCTCCTCCGTGAATTTCCGCAATGCCGTTCGAGCTCTGCTGCGGAAAGCCACCGGAAGCGGGTGCTTGTCTAAGATCGGATCCATGTAACAATTGAAATCCCCCACCACAATAAAGGGAACTTCCGAATGACACAATTGAAATGACAATAGTATACGCAGCACCTCCGCATTAAAGGGGGGGGGCACATATATAGCAGCAAGTATACATTTTAGGTGATATATTTTACAAAGCAAAATCACAAATCGCCCCTCATCATCTATCAGTTTATCCATTAGTTGGAAATCTAGGGCTCTATGTACCAATACACTCACCCCCCTGGAGTAGGAGGTATGAGTGGAGTGGTAAGCCCAACCCACCCAGGAAAAACCCAGGCAAGAGACCGTGTCTGGCACAAGATGAGTCTCCTGCAGAGCATACACCGCTGGGGAATACTTCCTCAGTATAGTGGCAATCATAGTTCGCTTCAAAGGGTCCTGAACTCCCCTAACGTTCCATGAAAGCAAAGGGACAGTAGTCATAGATACGGACACTTGTGGTTACTATCGAGTAAAATATCATGTGTACCCTAGGCGCCTTAGGGTGTGCATCGGTCCAGTGCGCCAAGTGAGACAAAAACACAATACCTGAAGCACGCGTGGCATAGGTCCTGATAGAGCGCATGTGAGATCCTCTCGCAGCAAAGTCTTTCCAGCGAGCCTGCCGATTCAGAGTAATGTTATGACTGCGGTAGTCCATCAATAGAAAGAAAAAAGAAGCAAAAATAAAAAAGTTAAATAGGTAACCAAAACCACCCCGGTCGCATAGAAGTAGTAGTAGTGTCCCCAGTGCTGCAGTGGAGAGCCCTCCACTCCGCAAGGCAGCAAGTGAGGATTGCAAATATACACATGTAACACACCGGAAAAAAACAAAAAAAGTAGAAAAGGTCAACAGGTCAACTATAACAGGACCCATAACCGTAGGGCCCTGTCGGGCAAAACTTTCAAAAGGGCACGACCAACAGACAATCGCTCAACTGCGTTTTGTAAATAAACTCACTTGCTCTCAACACTTATAGAGTAATAGTAGGTTGTGGCTTCCCAGCCAAGTAAGGTGAAGCAGTCCAGCTTTAGCCCGAAGCCTCAGGTATATCCAATCAGTCCCCCTCCGCCGCTCTCCTATCCGCTTGACGAACAATATGCTCATTTGCATCTATCCACGAGGACGCGTCCGCCGCGGACTCAAAGAAGTGAGACTGGCCCCCAGCCGAGATCCGGAGCTTAGCCGGAAAAAGCATGGCGTACGTTGCACGGAGCCGTTGCAGCCTCTTTTTGACGTCAGTGAATCTGGCCCTGCGTTTCTGAATTTCAGCAGAGTAATCAGGATAAAAAGAGATACGGGCCCCATTGAACTGAATATTGCGACGCTCCCTTGCCTGTCGGAGCACAATTTCCTTATCTTTAAAATTGAGAAGTCTGGCGATCATGGTGCGTGGTGGGCTTCCTGGTGGTAGGGGCCTAGGCGGTACCCTGTGCACCCGCTCCACTGAATACAGCGGGGTGAACGCTTCCTTCCCAAACACCTGCAAAAGCCATTGTTCCACAAATTCTGTGGGGTCCCTCCCCTCCGTCTTCTCTGGGAGCCCCACTATGCGAATGTTATTTCGCCTCAAGCGATTTTCGATGTCATCAGATTTAAGTTCGTTCGCTCTGGCCACACGTGCAGTCATTTGCGCCTCCCGCAGCAATGGAGTCAGTTTGTCTTCCAAGTCACTGATGCGGCCTTCCGCCGCTGTAGTGCGCTCCCGGGTTTTCTGCAAATCATGCCTGATAAACCCCAATTCCTCTTTGAGGCCACCAAATTGATCGTGCAGGGTATGCACTGAAGCTGTACATTTGCGCACTGCGCGCAGGATGTCTGCCAGGGAGGGTTGCTCAGTATCCCCACACTCTTCCTCCTCCTCCGTATCAATCAGACTGTGGCTAGGTGAAGCCAGAGCTCCCTGCACATCTTCCCCCTCCTCTGCCTGAGAGTGAAAAGCAACAGGGGTAGCCTGCAAATCCTCACCACTCCCGTGAGCTGACTGGTTTGCCATCCTCTGGGCATAGTATAACATGTCCCTTGGGGGGTCTTTTGCAGCACCTTTGGGGGTCTTAGGGGGTTTACTCACGTCCTTCGCCTTCTCCAGTCCACGTGTGCGCTGTGATTGAGGAGCGGCGGCGCCATGTTGGAATTCCGGCGCTCCGGACTCCGTCTGTTTGCGGGTCAGCATAGCCACCGAAAGTGCTGCCGATGCCACCGGAGTAGTCCTGGGGAGGATCCGAGCAGGAGACAGCTGAATCTGGGCAAGTTTGCTGGCTGGGAAGAAGAATCACAGGAGGATCAGTGCGGGAGCTCCGTGAAGCACGTCCTCTCACATGCCGCTCTCGGCCACGCCCGGCTCAGAATATTCTTGATATTTTATCGTAATTTCGCAAAAATGTGAATGAGAAATTGATTGCGGAATTTCGACAGTAACACTCTGAAATCGAATATATGTGTTATTTTAGCTAAAAACAATATTGCGAATTTCTCGAAAATAATCGCGCGATATCGCTATTGCCGAATAATCGCATTGCGATTTTTCGGCAATATAAAATGATCGCTGCAGCTACTCGGCCCAAGGTCTCTAATCATACCAGCAATGCTTTTAGACGTCGATGGGGAGTAACTAAATAAATGTATTTTTCGGACGAAAAACGAAATTCCGAAACAAAATATTTCAGTGTGCACATGTCTAGAAACTAAAATTAGAAACAAACTTTAGACTCCCTCCACCTCCACCTCCACGAAATATGGTGCCTGCACCATCCGGCAGATAGGGAATTTACATTTTATTCCAACCCCCACAACGTCTTCACGAGACTGGACTACCTATTTTGTTCTGACGCCCTCCTCCCAGTTCTCACTGATGCTGATATTCATGACATTGCGATCTCCGACCACGCCCCGATATCCTCCACTCTCGACGACCCCGACTTGCACTCCAACAACATCTGGAGACAACATCTGGAGACAGTCTGGAAAGATTACGCCTCTAACAACACACTACATTCAGACAACCCCAACCTTTTTTGGGGGGCAGGCAAGGCCTTCCTCAGGGGCTGTGTAATAGCGTATGCTGCCTCATTCAAAAGGAATGCCCTCAAGCACTACAAATTGGCCAGTGCACGATTACACCTGGCTCAACGTTCCCTCTACACGGACGACTCCCCGTCCAACCGAGCTGTTTGGCTCACGGCCAAACAATCTTTTGACACATGGGCTGCGACCCTTGAACAGACCCAAAAGGCGCGCTTGGATGCCTCCTTACACAAATTCTATAACAAGGCAGGTAATCGCCCTACGCATATAACCTCTCTCAGGAACACTTCGGGCACTGTGCATACCACCCCAAAAGACATCAACGACACTATGCGTCAGTATTACTCATCCCTATACGCCCCTGACCCGATAGGTAACCCAACGGCCCTTAATTTCCTGCAAAAAATCACCCTAGATCGAGTCTCCCCCCCCCAAACTGGAGGCCCTGAATGCCCCCATCTCCGCTTTAGAGATTCATAATGTCATTAAAAACCTTGCCCCCTCCAAGGCCCCAGGCTTGGTTCACCCATTTCTGCAGGGTGTTAGGATGAGACCTAAGAAATGTGTCCATGACTACTCGCTCCAAAATCTTTGGTCCGGACAGAGTTTCTGGCTGCAGCAATTTCTTAGCCAAATGGATGAGGTCATACATCTGCGACCGAGGTGGCTTCCTCAGCTGATAACTCCAATTGTGGACCCGCTGAGCACGGACATCCAGGGTTACACCAAAACGTGCCAATATTTCCTCTTTTAACCGATCATAGGTTTTTTTTGCATCTGCAAGCTCCAAATCAAAATATGCCTTTTGGGCTTCTCCAGATAATAGGGGGGCCACTAGTCCAGCCCACTGTTTTTTAGGCAAACTCTCTTTTTCCGCTGTTCTCGTGGTCAGAAACATCTCAGGGTCATCGTCTGCAGTCATCTTTGGCAATAAGTGTCTTACCCGAAAAGTCGGTATGTTACTGGCCTGACTCCCAGCCTCGGTCTGCTGTCTCTGAAGCTGTTTCACAATGGCCTCCATTTGCTGCTGGTGTCTCTGTTCCAAGCCTGCAATGCTCTCTTGGTGAGCCTGTTGTTGAGCTGCAAGTCTCTCTTAGTGAGCTGCAATGCTCTCTTGGTGAGCTTGTTGTTGAGCTGCAATGCTCTCTTGGTGAGCCTGTTGTTGAGCTGCAAGGCTCCACTGCAAACCTGCATTTGTCTGCTGTTGATTTGCATTTGCTATAGCCAGCTGTTTCAGTATCTCCTCCATTTTGGGTTTACTTTAACTGCCCGCATTCTCCACCATGTGTAAGAGTTTAGCTCTGTAGCAGGTGTGTGTGACACCGGGGTGGGTTCGCTACACACTGAACTATACAGAGAGACAGCCGAGGAATGGTTGAAAACAACGGTTATTGTTTATTCTTTCATCTTGCTGGAAACAAGTGCAAGCATCCAAACATCATAAACAAACAAAACATAAAATAAACCCTGGTCACTTGGGGTGTCTACCTTCACCACACAGGAACCTATCTATGGAGTCTGGCACAGCCTACTGCTCGGCAGACACTGCTGGTCATACAGCAGAAAAACAATAGTATTTTTTTGATTTTTATCACACAGAGAAATCAACACCACCTCACCTTCAGAAGTCTTTCTCAGCTTACTGCTCTCCTTAACTCAAAAAGCCTCAGGATGCAGCAATCAGTAGTCATCCTCTGGATAACTTATTGAGGCCTTAATTTCCTCATTCTGAACAGCTGAAGCTTTCCAATGCCCTTAAACCTTTCTGGCTATTTCTGCAGCCGACACCTAATAGTAATCGGTGAATTGTCTAAACAAGGCAGAAATGTATCTCCCGTCTGTGACAACACCCACAGATTTACCTGACTTCCTGTCACTATATATATATATATATATATATATATATATATATATATCCACTGCATCCAGTCCAGCCAAGTCTATATCTGACTGCAAGCCATTCCTGGTGTACTTTTTCAAATATACTTTCAGGCAGGCAGGTGATTCAGTGACCTGCAGTCGATTTAATATATATATATATATATACAGTCTCGTACATATATATATCCACTGTATCCAGTCCAGCCAAGTCTATATCTGACTGCAGGCCATTCCTGGTGTACTTTTTCAAATAGGTTTGTGTATTGCATTTCCAGAGCCTAGGAGGTTACATTTTCCTGGTGCTGGACAACGATTTGCTGAGGCTTCGTTCATTCACAGACAGAGCGGTAGAGACGGTGGCCATTTGACCGATGCCTTCAGACAAATCTTCAGTCCACAGCCCCAATGTCTGATTGGTTCCAGCAACCATCTCCAGCGTCTGAATTCCATGGTGCAGGAATACCTAGGGGCAAGATTAGACTTGGAGACCTTTCCAACAGAAAATCCATTGGGTTACTGGGTCTTGAGGATGGACCACTGGCCAGAGCTTGCACAATATGCAATTGAGCTACTGGCCTGTCCTGCATCCAGCGTTCGTTCTGAATGCACATTTAGTGCTGCTGCAGGCTTTGTAACCGATTACAGAGTGCGCCTGTCCACAGACTCTGTTGATCGGCTTACATTCATAATAAAATTAATTAGTCTTGGATCACCAGCTACCAAGCACCGGATGCTGATGTAACCAATTGATTTTTCTATGGATGTGGGATACCTTGAAGACTGCCTAATCTGAGTGACTATCCTATTATGCTGAATGACTATCCAATTCCTCCGCAATGTACATGTTGATAGCTTCTAAGAATATTTTTTTTCAGGGCACAACCACCACTGCCTAAGGCCCAATTTTTCTGCCCCAGTTTAACAGGGGCACGTAATAAAAATGTTTTATCTAATATTTCACAGCAGGCTTGTTCTTGCACTCAACTAGAGTATCTGTGAGGGGTTGCAATGTTGTGGCACCACCACCACTGCCTATGGCCCAATTCTTCTGCCCCTGTTTAACAGGGGCATGTAATTACAATTTTTGATCTATTATTTCACAGCAGGGCCCATTCCTGCTCCCAACAAAAGTAAATGTGAGGGCTTACAGTCTTGTGGCACCACCACCACCACCCAAAACCCAATTTTTCTGCCCCTGTTCAACAAGGGCATGTAATTACAATTCTTGATATAATATTTCACAGCAGGGCCCATTCCAGCACCCACCAAGAGTAACTGTGAGGGCTTACAGTTTTCTGGTACCACCAACACCAATTTTCTGCAGAGTATATAGGGCAGACCGTATAGTATATACAGGCGGTCCCCTGCTTTCAAATATCCCACTTACAAACGTCTTCTACCTACAAACAAAGGGAGAAAAAAGGAAGTGAGAGGAAATCGAACCGATCGTGTGTGGGCCCCATGTTTTTTTTTCCCCATCGGTGAAAAAAAATAGAATCTGTTTTAAATTTTTCTTATGGTTAAAAAATTATCGTCTGTGGGGAAATCCATCGGTCAAAAATATACGCATGCTCAGAATCAAGTTGACGCATGCTGACCCCCTTCCCCCCACTATAGCTGAATGGCGGTCCCGGATGAACAGGATAGAGGAGATGGAAATGATTATACACCAGGCCAAAGACGCCCAGGACAAATACAGACACACCTGGGCATGCTGGACCCATTACAGGACCTCTTCGAACTCCTCCTGTTTTCCCCTGGGCCATACAGACTCGACACCTTCTGCCATGCCCACCGTCACTAGGGTCTCCTGAACGCAACGTCCATCCACCTCTTTCCCCCCCGTCCCGTCCCCTCCCCCCCACAGTCAGTTCCCTCACTCTCCTTTTCTGCCGTTGGCCCACAAATGTTTAAGACAGACGGTGCGCCTTCCCTACAATCTCCCCACACTACTTACTCGCCCCATGTAAACCAGGGGATGGCCCCTAAATAATACTCACCCACCCAAGTAGCTGCTACCGCCGCCCTCAGGATGGGTTTCCTGCCAAGAGGCCTCCTCTCCTTCCTTGGACCACGCCAGTCAGTTCCCCCATTTGTTGAGGCTCATGTCCCCTCCCGCCCACAGGTTATTCCCTATAGGGGTGGGCGGTTGTAGGGCAGATCCCCGTCGGTCCCGGTTTATACCAGCTATATGAATCAGCTCAAACACCCTTCTCCCCCTGGTTGACGATTTTTAGAGAACCCTCACTACATCACTTCCGAGGTCTCCCCTGGCCGTTTTCAGAAAGACGGATACCCTCCGTCCGCTAGATACACATATTTTGTTTCTAAGGAGGAATGCCTCTTGATCGCACCCCCCCTGTGCACATAGCTAGTTTCCATACACTGTATTGTGACTGTTCGCTGTTTTTTTTCTTTTGTTCGACTTCACATCCCTCCTTTGAACATTATATTGAGCAGGTCGAAAGGAGAGCCTCTAGAATTTGTGACACCTACCTGTTGACTTACTTGTTAATGTTTTTGCCAATGTATGCCGTGCAAATTAATCTTTGTAGCACAGCGGCTGCGACCGCAACTCTACTTTTCTTACTCTGATTGTTGACGCAATGTATCACTTGTACTGTTTTACTCTTATCAATAAAAACGTATTGGAAAAAAAAGTTGACGCATGCTGGGTAGCATTGAACTTCATTTTTCTCAGCACGTTGTAGTGTTTTACATCACCGCGTTAGACACGATCGGATTTTTAACTAATGGTGTGTAGGCAAGACTGATGAAAGTCAGCTTCATCGAATATCTGATGAAAAAATCCATCTGTCCATTTTCATCAGACAAACCGATCATGTGTACAGGGCATAAGAGTTAATATGGGAAAAAGATGTCTCCACTGATGCTTTATCACCAATCCTTGTTTCCCTAAAAACCCCAAATTTTCAACATCCAGTTGTCATTGGGACAGAAAGTGAGGTGAAATCTTCTGAACAGGGGCACAGACAGCAAAACAAATGTTATAGGGGTGATAACCCTTCCCCATGTTATCCAAATACCTTAAAAATAGATTTTTTGGCTGGAACTAAACTTAAAAAATTTACCTAAAGAACAAAGCGAAGTGGGGTTCACTGCTCCAGGGAAATCCCAAGTGCACTCGTGGATCAGTCCAGGTATATTTGGGTGCTGGCAATGCACTAGGCAATAGAAATAACAAATAACGGATGGACGGCCGCACACCGAAAAACTCTTGAGTTGTCTTTATTGAAAAAGCATAAGCAGGCACCACAGATACACAGCAAGAATCAAAAAACATCCGACGCGTTTCACACTTGGTTAGTGCTTATTCATGGCCATGAACAAGCACTAACCAAGTGTGAAACGCGTCGGCTGTTTTTTCATTCTTGCTGTGTATCTGTGGTGCCTGCTTATGCTTTTTAATAAAGACAACTCAAGAGTTTTCCGGTGTGCGGCCATCCATCCGTTCTTTGTTATTTCTAAAAAATGTACCTGTTCCAAATTACAAACAGATTCAACTTAAGGTAGAAAATTCTCGGCTTTACATTGCATGATATACAACACCAACAGGGAGTCAAACATTACATAAAGGGCTCATTGGATTCTCCCCAAAAAGCTTGTATGGGTCACTTGCTATTCCTAGCGAAACTTGCAAGCATCAGACCCAAAATTTGATCCGTCTAAAGCTGTAGTGCATTTACTTTCCCCTCGGATGAACCAGCTCCCCTACAAACCCTCTAGGGGAGTCAGGCTCCTCCCACAGCGCGGAAGCCACCCACATCAACCTAAATCGGCAAAGGTTCACCGAGGATAGAAAGAAAACATTGAAGCCTAACAATGCCAGGGTTGAGATCTTGGCAAGTAAAAAAAAAAAAAGAAAAGAAAAAAAAACAACATACAAAAAACAAAATTCAAGGAGGGTAAAACAGTAAAAAGGTAAGGTAAAGAAAGAAGAAAAAGAAAGACAAAGGAGATACCAGAGGAAGGGAGCTACGGCACCATAACCTTAAGAACTATCACCATTGTTTGTACAATTACCTGGGGTCATTTGTAAGATAACCAATCCAAGGATCCCATACTTTATGAAATTGTTTCATTTTGTCTTGTACCATAGCCTCTCATTTATAGTTCATTCTGATTTTATTATATTATGAAAATACATTATAGAATATGATACAGACATTGATGTGTTCAGATAAGTAATATAGTTATTTCATCTAATCAATTTCTGATATATTTTTGTTTCCATATATTGTTCAAAAAGACTATACAAAACAGGACTGGGCAAGACAAGACTAGACATGACAAGACAGGTCAAGACAAACAAAACTGGACTAGACAAGACAAGACAACATACCCAAATACAAATAAATAATAAAAAAAAAAAATTAGGGCAAGGTTAAGGATTGGTAGCAACAACCCCCACCACTCACCACTAATTTGTTCTGTTCCTACAAGTAATTTCTAAATTCTTGTTGTTTCTCTATATACTCTCCAGGGGACCCAAGTCCGAAGGTGCTCCTCATATGTATCCAATTCAAGTGCTAAAAGTGATTCCATCTTTTCTATACCATCCATTTCACTGGCCCATTCCTTAACTGATGGAGTTTGTATTGAGCGCCAGTGCCGTGGTATAACTAATCTTGCTGCTGTCAACCAGTGTCTCAAAAGACCCCTTTTAATATTTTTATATGATCCTGGTAGTATTGAGAGCAAAGTGATTTGTGGTATATTTAATATTGGTTCCCCAGTAACTAAAGTGTATAGCTGCATAATTTTTTCCCAGAAATTTAAGATTGGGGGACATTCCCACCTAATATGTAGCAATGAACCTTTAAATATATGGCATCGCCAACATATGTCTGATTTATCTGGGTATATACGCTTTAATGACATTGGGCTCCAATACCACCTGGAAAGAAGTTTGTAATTTGTCTTGTGTGCTTTAATTGTTAGTGACATACAATGTGTTAAATTAAATGCTTTCTTCCACTCTGCATCTTCAATTTGAACATTTAACTCATTCGCCCATTTCCTTATGTATTCAGGGAGTTCAGGGTGTTTTTTTTATAGCTAATATCTTATAGATTGAAGATAAGACATGTTTTGGTTTTGAGTCTTGTAGCAATAGAAGTTCAAACTGAGTTGTGTCTCTATACAAAAATGTATTTGAGGGAAGAGAGGACAAGAAAGATAATAGTTGCCGATATTCCAACCATTGCGTAAGTGAGGGCTTCGATGTAAAGATTAGGTTTAGTATAGGTGGGAATACTGCCTGGCAAGTAATCTGGCACACTCTACGATGAGATTCTTTGTTCCAAATGAGGAAATCTTTACGTTTTAAAGCCGGCGGAAATCGTGGGTTACCAAATAAAGGTGTCATAGGTCCCACTAATGAGGAAAGTTCTAATTGTAGAATTGTTTTGGTCCAAATTTTTAATAGGTGGGATTTTAGGGAGGGCATAGTAGAAGATAAATCTCGATAGATATCACTATTCTCAAAATCTAACCAAGGGAGGGCGGTAAGATCAAATTGATTTAGCCATTGCTCTATTAGTACCCATTGTTTAGTATTGGAGGAGTGGAACCAGTTGACTATCCTTGTTAATACTGCCGCTACATAATAATGGTAAAGATCAGGTGCACCCGCTCCTCCGTTCACTTTGGGTAGTGATAGTAATTTATTTTTCAATCTATGTTTTTTATGGCCCCAAATAAATTTTGTAAAGGCCGACTGTAAAGTAGAAAAATAAGATCTAGGGATAGAGACAGGCATGGTTTGGAAGAGATACAAAAACCGCGGTATTATATCCATTTTTAGAATATTAATCCTCCCAAACCATGAATATTGATTGTGATCATATTTTTTTAAATCCTGTAAGGTTCGTTGCATAAGAGGAATATAATTTGTTAGATATAAATGGTTCAGGTCAGAGGGTTGAAAATACCTAAATATTTTAATACCGAAGAACAGATTTAGAGTGGAAAACTATTTTTCAATACCGCCACTTGTTGTGGACTGAGTGACACATTGAGAATAACTGATTTTGATATATTTACTTTAAAGTTGCTAAGGGTACCAAAACGTTTAAATTCTGATAAAATAGCCGGTATGGAAACCTGTGGATTAGTGACATACAGCAATAGATCGTCAGCAAACAAGGCTAATTTTATTTTCGTTTGGTTTATCTGTATGCCCCCAATTAAAGGGTTCTGTCTAATTGCTATTGCTAGATGCTCCATTACCAGGATGTAAAGTAAAGGTGATAGTGGGCATCCTTGTCGGGTACCATTTTGTATGGTGAAACTTGTTGATAACGATCCATTGATCTTTATCCTAGCCTCAGGTTTAGTATATAATGCCAGGATCTTGTGCAGTAAATTTGGGCCCAGACCTATTTGCATTAATGCTTGTTTTAAGAAGGGCCATCCAATTCGGTCAAAGGCCTTCTCTGCATCAACTGAAAGGAGACATACTGGTATTTTTGCTGTTTGAGCATAATTCATTAATAAAAAGGTTTTTATAGTATTGTCCCGTGCTTCTCTACCTTGTACAAAACCCGTCTGGTCTAAGTGTACCAGGTTTGGAAGAAGAGGTTGGAGACGTAATGCAATTAATTTAGCAAAGATTTTTAAGTCTATCCCAATTAACGAGATCGGGCGAAAACTGGAACATAAAGTTAGGTCCTTTTCCGGTTTCGGAATCAGAGTGATATGAGCTTCTAATGTCTGAGTTGAGAATTGATTCCTAGGGGAAATAGAATTTAATACTTGGAGCAAAAATGGAGATAGATATTCCTTATAGGTTTTGTAAAATTTTGGAGTGAATCCATCTGGGCCTTGACTCTTTCCTGATGGAATATCGGCAATCACATCCAATAATTCCTCAAGTTGAAAAGGACGATCTAACAATGTTCTTTTGTCATCATCTAATACTGGGATAGCTGTTTCCTGTACATAATCTTCAATTTGTTGATTGACTCCAACTACATCTTCCAAAGATGGTGATGGAGCCAAGTTATAGAGACCTGAGAAATAATCTCTAAAAACATGTTGAATAGATTGTGGGTCTGACGTAATTTCTCCAGATGGCTTTTTTATACTGGGTATAAAGGTCTGGGATGAACGGGGATGCAATGTTCGTGATAATAGTCTCCCGCATTTATCCCCCGATTTATATCTTTCCAGAGCTCTTCTCTGTTCGTATGATTTATGGGATGTTTCAAATAGCTGCAAAAGAGAGGCCCTTGTGGATGAAATATTAGCTAATATTTCTGCACGATGACTGGTTTTATGTAAAGTTTCTAAAGAGTGAAGCTTTGATAGAGTATTTTGGATAATTATGGATTTTTTCTTTTTAAGTCGTGAGCCATGTTGAATAAACAGACCCCGTAATACAGCTTTTAGAGCTTCCCATTTTAAGGGGAGTGCTGTTTCATCTTGGGCATGGTCAGAGATAAAATTACTAATTGCTTCTATAACTGCCTTATGACATATTGGATCTAACATAAGTGTATCGTTTAGACGCCAAGACCAATTTGTTCCGTGAGTCTGTGGTGGATTTATTGTTAGAAATACTGGTGAATGGTCAGACCAGGTAAATGAGCCTATTTCCATTGAAGGATCCCATTCTAATACCTTTTGTCCAGTTAAGAAATAGTCCAGTCTATTATATGTTTTATGGGCCAATGAGAAATATGTGTAATTACGGTCTTTGGGATATAAGATCCGCCATAGATCCAGTAGCCTATGTTCATAGAATTTTTTTTTGAGAGCCCTCAGGCGAGAGTATGAGATGTTCGATCGTTGAGTGGAGCTATCTAATATGGGATCTAAGGCTAAGTTAAGGTCTCCTCCCACAATAATAATTCCTTCCGCAAAATCTGCTAAAAGATCAAGATAATGTGAGATTGTTGTCGTTTGGTCACAGTTCGGAATATAAAGGTTTGCAATGGTGATAATCTTATTCCATAACCGAATTTTAAGAAAAATGTATTTACCATTTGGGTCAGCTATATGATTCAGATATTGTATTGGCATATGTTTATGAAGTGCTATTGACACTCCTCTTGCTTTTGAACCCGGTGTAGAACTGTGGAACCATTGAGAGTAATGTTTACATGGACACGCGGGAACACCACCTGTACGGAAATGGGTCTCCTGGAGGAGTATAATATCTACCTTGGCTTTGTGCAAACTATATAGAATCTGGCCTCTTTTTGATTCATTATTTAAACCTTTAACATTGTAGGTACAAAGTTTCAGAGATGCTATAGAGGAGTAAGTTGCTGCCATAAAAAATAAATAAAAAAAATGGGGAAATTAATAAAAAGAGAGGCTCCCTCTCTAAACTCTTCGTACTACCAGAAGAATACAAAGGAATAACAAAGGGGAGAGAAAAATAAATAAATAAATAAATAAATAAAGGGGGGGTGGGGGGATAAAGAAAAAAAAAACACACACACACAAAAAACACTCAAGGGAAATAGGTGTGAGGGGTGATATAAATCACCCCCCAAGACAAAGGGAAATGGAATATATCCAAAAAAAGACACCAAGTCCTACCAGAGGACTGATGTACCTACAAGGGGGAAAGTTAATGGGCATAAAGGATATCTCACCGCAGGTATTTAGGGCTAACTAAACATGTAGGTATTATGACACCGCTCATACAAATAATTGAATAAATAAATATATACACCGCTAATCAAACATACAAAGTGGGACTAGCAGTTTAAATAAATCAATAAATCAATAAATCATTAACTCAGTAAATAAGTCACTAAGTAGATAAATTAATAAATGAATAGATCAAGCTCAATATACCAATTGTTGTGGCTCGACTTTAGCCATGTAGCCTTAATATTCTTCCTTCTTACCTACAACTCAAAAAAATAAAAAAAAATAAAAAAAAAACCCAACACCACTATACCAATATACCAATGGTTGCGGCTCAAGTTTGTCACATATTCCATTGACTTTGTTAAATAAATTTCAAGATATATATATAAATCAAGGAAAAAAAAAAAGGGGGGAGAGAAAAAATAAATAAAAAAAAGCTATATAGCTGACAAATAATTAATCATGGTTATAATAGCTCTACATATTTCCCCTTTTCCCTTCTCCCCCCTCCTCGGTGGGCAGAGCCAAAAAAAAAATAACCATGTAATCAGATTATAGTAAATCATATACTTATATATCATACCACATTCATTGCTCTTACCCAATAGAAGAAGAGAAGGGAAAAAGAGAAAAAAAAAAAAAAGATGCGGCCCAATAACAATATGCCAATCATTGCAACTCATAATTGACTCATAATTGACTATATCGCATAGACATTGCCAAGTGTATATCCAAAAACTCAGGCAAGAAGAAAATTATAATAATTTCCTCTTCTCTTTTCTCTTGCCCCTGACCCCACCTTCCATAATAAACAATAGGTATATAATGCACAATAGATATACATATATATACACATACATACAAAAGAAAAATGTAAACAAGGGATAAGCCAGAGAAAAAGGCAGAGCCAGAGAAAAAAAAAAGGGGGGGGGGGGGCAAGAAAAAAAAAATGGAGTATAAAGGTGACGTAAAGAAATAAAGAAAGAGAAACAAAGGAAGAAAAGAAAGAAAAAAAGACAAGCAAAGAGGAAAAAAGAGAAGCAAAGAAAAGCAAAGAAAAGCAAAGAAGGGGGGAGAGGGATAAAGCCAATCTCTCCACTCTTCTTTAGCGATTCCTGATCCATATTCCATCCATCACTAGATTCTTGCTACAATATTACTGTAACATCTATTATTGATTCTCTAACTGATTCCCATGTTGATTCATCATACCCCTACCCTGATGTTCAGTCCTTCTAAACAATGAATATGTCCTGGGCCAGATTATTAGTGGGGTATCTGGTAAGTCCAAAGCAAGTTGTATAGTAGGGATATCTGATGGGTCTCGTAGATTATACCACCTGCCATCTTTCTTAATTTGAAGTTGAAAAGGAAAGTTCCAACGATATATGATGTTACGTTCTTGCAACATTTTAAGTAATGGTCTTAATGCTCTCCTCTTCTCCAAAGTGAATTGACACAAGTCCTGCAATAGTTGAATTGATGTCCCATTGACATTAATTTGACCCTTTTCTCTAGCCTTCCTCATAATCTCTTCATTCTCTCTATAAAAATGCACACGACATATAATATCTCTTGGTTTATTTATATCTATATTTTGTGGCCCTAAGGAACGATGAACTCTGTCGAGCTCTATCTTCTGGTCCTCTGATTTCCCCAACACTGAGGTAAAGATTTTATTAACCGTTGGGGTCAGTTCATCTCCCCCAACTGTCTCCGGCAGTCCCCTGATCCTAATATTATTTCTTCTGTTTCGATTGTCCTGATCCTCCCAGATCTGAAACAGGGTATGAAGTTGGGATTCATGAGCATCTATACGCTGCTCCTGTCGGTGCATAGAGTACGCTAAACCTTCCACAGAATTTTCCACCTCTGCCAATTTTATCCTGGATGCTTGCGATTCAGCCTGTAATTCATTTGTAATAAGTTTAACAGACTCAAGCTCCTTGCGATAACCATGCTCTAACCGTTGTACAAATGCTTCCATCTCATTACGGGTGGGCAGGGCACGAAGATATTCCCGCAGATCACTCAACTCTGTACCCAATACTGTCGCTATTGCTGTCTGCTTTAGACCCCCATCTAGACCCCCTTCTAGACCCATATCCAGAACTCTGCCTATGTTCGCTGGATCAACCGTGTCCACTGGATTACTAACTTTACTTCGGCCGGAGCAAGGTAGTAAGGATGAGAATGGGGATGTAGATAAGGATGGTGGGGGAGATGGGGGGGAGGGTGAGATTTGCTAAAAGTAGATGGCATGTTAGGGGCAGAAACAGATCCAAATCCTCCCATATTAATATTTATGTCCAATATATTTGGTTGCATACTAGATTGCATATGTGATACGTCTCTACCTGTGCCTACACCTGTAATACCTGCTAAGTCAGTAAGCATAGTTGGTATAGCGGTAGCGTTAGGCATAGCGGTAGCCCCAGCAGCAGCAGCAGCACCAGCACCAGTCAGTAGTAGCAGTAGTGGCAGTAGTAGTAACAGTAGCAGTAGCAGTAGCAGAAATTGAGGTAAGTGAAACAGATAACATACGTTCTGATGATCTGTTAACTTCAGAGGATATAGGCATGTTTAAAAGTGCATCAGGGGCATCCTCTGTGGGATCCATAGATGAATCTATTAAAGCAAGCTGTTCAGCTCCTGTTGGTTGTGTCCCCTTGAACTCTGTCCCCTCCACTAGAGATAATGAGGTTAGAGGGTTTTGTAGGGTTTATAGGTGGAAGAGATAATGGTAAAGGCAAAGGCTGAGCTGGTGGCAGTGCAGACGGCAGTAATAATGTTAATGAAGACAAAGATGATAGTGCAGTCTTTACTGCTGCCGACTGCAGTGATGGTGAAAGCAATTGATATGTTTGCTGAGCACAAACAGCTACCCCTTTGCTGTTATCTGACACTGCTCTGGAGGTATGGGAGCGAGTCAGTCCACCGACAGGAAAGAACTCAGCTATACTCTGCTGAGCACAAACAGAAGCACAAACAGAAGCAGCTGTAGATACCGGACGATCAGATAAGGACAAGGGACCAGGCATTCTCACCATGTCACGCTGAGCTGCACACACCGCTGCACACACCCCTCTCTGACTTCCTCTATGTGTTCCTCTCCCCCTCCTCCGTCCCATGGATCCTTTGAGCAACCAAGCAGGACAGGACAGCCAAGGAATACAATCTAAACGCAGCGCTGCACGTGGATAACCATGGAGCTGGAGCTGAAGCTGAAGCCGAGACAGCCGAGGCAGGGAACAGATTCCTGGGCAGATTGGTATCAGATGTGCATCAGGTGATCCCAATTCTCTGCGGGAGTCGGAGCGCAGCTAGCACGCTCCTTCCTTCATGCTCCTCCTCCATTTAACATGAGCCACAACAGTTTATGCCTCAGCTGATCGAATGCCGCAAGCAGTTTTAAATAACTTTTATTCCTTTAGAAATTTCATTTTGTGCAGGGACTGTTCTAAACATGGGAAAAACTTGCCACTTTACAGGCATACTATAGACACCCCCCAGGTATGATATTTAAAGGGACATTTCACTTTTATTTTTTCACTTTAACCGCTTAACGCCCGCCCACTGTATATATACGTCCTATTTTTAAAGATGGATATCTCGGTAACGGCAGCAGCTGCTGCCACAACCGAGATATCCATCTCTTCAGTGGGCAGGCCTGTCAATGATAATGGTGGTCTCTGCTTCGGATTCGCCGCGTGATCGCCGTTATCGGTGGTGTGAGAGGGCCCCCCTCCCGCCGCTCTCCCGCGCCCTCCGCCGCTAACCGTAGCTGTCGGTAGCGGCAGAGGCGATCGGGTCAGCTCGGCTGCTGTGTGGGGATGCAAGTGAGGGCAACATGGCCCCCACCCGTCCCCATAGCTCTGCTGGGCGGAAGTGACGTCAAAACGTTAGTCCCGCCCAGCATCTTAATTTGTTTACCTTTTTTCAAAAGACAATTTTTTTTTTCATTTAAGCCTAAATATGAGATCTGAGGTCTTTTTGACCCCAGATCTCATATTTAAGAGGACCTGTCATGCTTTTTTCTATTACAAGGGATGTTTACATTCCTTGTAATAGGAATAAAAGTGATAATTTTTTATTTTATTTCAGTGTTAAAAATAATAAAATAAATAAAAATAAATACGAAAACAAAACAAAAACTAATTTTTAAAGCGCCCCGTCCCGACGAGCTCGCGCGCAGAAGCAAACGCATACGTAAGTAGCACCCGCATATGAAAACAGTGTTCAAACCACACAAGTGAGGTATCGCCGCAATCGTTAGAGCTCGCGCGCAGAAGCGAACGCATACGTGAGTAGCGCCCGCATATGAAAACGGTGTTCAAACCACACAAGTGAGGTATCGCCGCGATCGTTAGAGCGAGAGCAATAATTCTAGCCCTAGACCTCCTCTGTAACTCAAAAAATGCAACCTATAGAATTTTTTAAACGTCGCCTATCGAGATTTTTAAGGGTAAAAGTTTGACGCCATGCCACGAGCGGGCGCAATTTTTAAGCATGACATGTTGGGTATCATTTTACTCGGCGTAACATTTTCTTTCACAATATGTAAAAAAATTGGGCCAATTTATTGTTGTCTTATTTTTTAATTAAAAAAAGTGATTTTTTTCCAAAAAAAGTGCGCTTGTAAGACCGCTGCGCAAATACGGTGTGACAAAAAGTATTGCAATGACTGCCATTTTATTCTCTAGGGTGTTATAAAAATATATATAATGTTTGGGGGTTTTAAGTAATTGTATAGCAAAAAAAACTGTTTTAGTCTTGTAAACACCGAATCTGAAAAATAGGCTCGGGGCTTAAGTGGTTAAGCATTAATAAAATCACTACTCCTGAAAAAACTGGCATTTTTAAAACTTTTTTTTGCATTGACACATGTCGCCTGGGGCAGGACCCGGGTCCCCAAACACTTTTTATGGGACAAAGGGCACCGCTCCTGAAGCACCTGCAAAGCAATTTGGCAAAAGCAGTTACCTTTGCACCATACAGTTACCTATGCTCTAATGGGGTTCATTGACCATACAGACAATTACTTTTTCGGGTCCGTATGGTATGGCCAATTGATCTAATAGGAACAGGAAGGGAGAGCTATCAGAGTGCCAGCCAGACACATAGCTCTGTCATATAGTTAACTGCACACAGCGCTCTACACAGCACTCTTGACAAAGGAGTAGTGAACCTCTAATATACGTTACTACCCCCCAGTACCCTCCCCCACTTCTCACTAACACAAAGGGTTTGCCACAAAGCAGAATTTTATAGTGCAGGATGCTGGGTATTTCAGGTTTTCTGACAGCTGTGAAGACCTGTTTTCTCCCGAGCTGGCTAGGGACATATGAACTGCCAATCCATACTGACAGCCCTGCGATTTTCTTATCTTCTGTACTGCCGATACACACTGACAAATCTGCTGTGTTCTCATCTATTTCTCATGCAGATTATCAAGATCTTAACCAGTAAGTGTACTATTGTTTTATTGAATAAATCACTTTTATCATATTAATGACGATCCCGCGCTCCTTTCTTTTTTTCTACCATGGCAGAACCATGTTCTGTCGGAACAGTCTTCAATAAAGTTTCTTGTGGCTGATACCAGCAATGTGGTATCAGCCACAAGAAGAAAAAAAAAAGGACCCTCCTTTTCAGACTTGTTGCATCTGCTACAGGAGTGTGTGTGGGCTCCATGCTGCTCTGCACCTGCCCTTCACAGCTTAATTATGTTACTAATAAAACCAGTAAATATTGAATGCAGAGGAAATTACTGTATTTAATATGATAATATGATAAAAAGTAGATACATTTACTGTATATACAGTAGTCTTACAGATATAACCAGCCCTTTGAGGGCAACCATAATGCTGATGCGGCCTGCAATGAAATTGAGTTTGACACCCCTGGTATAGGGACTTATTTTTAATGTTTTACATACAGTAGATATAAGTGCAAAACAGACCAGCCTGAAGTGATCAAACAGGACTTGATTTTCTTGCTAAAGTTCCCTTTTAATCTTTCATTGTTCATTCAGAATTATAACCATGCCAAACATAGGGTTGCCAGTGCCACCTGGCTGGTATGTACCCAAGCAGTTTGGGTTTTGAATCATATTTCTGGTTTTCAGGAGGACTGCACATTATTCAAACCTGGCTGTGGCTCCCCAAGTAACCAGCATAGTCACACACAAATGTTTTGCTATCCAGAAGCTGTGGGCAGAGGTCTGTGGGCAGGTTCGGCATTACTGGGGTGTAGGGAAATGCTGTTAGCAAGATCAATTTGGCTATACCCACTGTTCGCTAAAGCACGCTATGTGCACAGCATTTCTACTCTCTTTTGGGCACACAAAAGTGTCCCAGGTCACTAAAGTATTCACTCTCTGGCAGTACACACCAAACTGAGCATGTGCAGCTTGTCCCTTAGCCGCTGTACTATCTAGAGATGGATTCTGGACTCTGGAAGGAGGGGAGGATCAGAGGAGACAGGATCAGACAGCAGTTTTCCACAATGCAGAGGATTAACCCCTTAGGTTCCACAGTGAGAATAACAAGCATGCTTTACTGCATATACTGTACATACTGATTTTACTGTTGTCGGTTTATTAACACTTTAATCGTGTATGTAACTGTTTTCCTGGATTTCAGTTTTGAGCTGAATTGTCAAGGGTTCAGTCAGAGAGGTTTCATGGGGAATATTTGTCATGCCTAATAAATGAATCAGAACCTTTTTTAACTCAATGGTGTGGAAACCTTTTAAATTGCAGTAATTTTGTTATCAGGCTTTACGCCCTCTGAAGTTATGATATGCACCATGTATTTTCCCTATTTCACAGATCCTTTCTGTAATTCATAGCACATTTTTGGCTTTTCCATAAATTTGAACAGACTATCATCATGTTTTCATTTGTTCAAGACTGCTTTGACCAATATAACCTAATATTTTGTGGCTACTTTCAATATCTCCCAACGCCTTCACATTTTATTTTCTTGCAGAAACACTTTCAGTGTCAAAGTGATTCCACATGCTTATCCAACCGGGAAAAACATATATCAAAAGTACACAGTAGTAATGACTGATGTAGAAGTAGCCATCTCTCTTATCAATAACGTTAAAGAATGTATATGAGCAGTTTTAAGGATCTCTGCAATATATATGATATATTAATATATATGGGACAAAGGGCACCGCTCCTGAAGCACATATAGGGCCAGATTCAGCAAGACTTGCGCAGGAGTATATCGATATGCGCCTCGTAAGCGGTCGTACCCACCAAACTAGATGCGACAGAAAACGGGCTTTCTCCGATCGGCTTAACTTTCCCTCGCCAGAGTATCGTAAGCGCATATTTTCGCTTGTCACATCCATCGCGCCTATTGATTTCCCATGCAAATATGCAAATGAGGGAAAGTTATTCCTAAAAATAGCTGCTTTATCTTTACTCCTGACGGCCACAGGTCAGCAGGAGAGCAGCTACAGCAGCAGCGTTACCGACGAAACTAGCAAGCTGAACAACCACACTTGCAAGGACAACACCTCTGTGTGCCAACATGCCAGGGGCAGCCGTGGTCCTAGCACTACTAATAGGTCCCCCGGAACGGAGGAGGCGGGCACGTGAGAGGATATACCGCACGCGCATGAGCCTCTTTGGCATGGGGGATGAGGAGGTGTATCACCTCTTCAGATTCAGCCCTGATGCAATACTTGAACTAACCACAACCCTGCAGGATGACATCACCAGCCCAACACACCGCTCACAAGCAGTGCAGCCACTGGTGAAGGTACTGGCAACACTTCATTTCCTTGCAAGTGGATCATTCCAGCGTACAAGTGGAGTGGTGGCTGGGATGTCACAGTCCTCCATGAGCAGATGTGTGCACCAGGTTATCCCTGCAATCCTCAGACGCATGTCCCACCACTTCATCAGACCAACCACTGAGGAGCTGCGGCTGAAGGCAATGACAGATTTCTACAGCATTGCCAGATTCCCACGCACCGTGGGGGCCATTGATTGCACACATGTGGCACTCCAGCCCCCCAGTGCCACAGAGCACATATACCGCAATCGGAAGCATTGGCATTCCATCAACGTACAGGTGATAGCCGATGCCCAACGCCTCATATGGCACGTCCGTGCCAAACACCCCGGATCCAGCCATGACAGCTTCATATACAATCAGAGCCCCATCCCAATGGAATTCGAAAGGGCCTGCAGATTGACATACATGATGACCTGACCCCCCAACCAGACAGCCCCCCCCTGCCAGAGGAGACCCATTCAGCTGATGGAAGAGCAGTCAGGAGGGTCCTCGCCGTAGGCATCTTTGGACACTAAACCAAAACATTGATCACACGGACAATGCACGCATGCACACCACTGTGGTCCCTAGATCACACACACCACATCCACATCGCATTGGATTAGCCCAAGTCCAACATGCAGGACTTGGGAGCAGCAACGCCGGCGTCAAGGCCCCAATGATGTCGCTGTCTATTCATACACCATTCACACGTCATTCACACAGCCGTGGGGATAACTTCTCCCCAACGGCCGAGGGTGACACCCCTTACTCGCAGGAGTGCCACCCCCTCACATTCACACACCATTCACACTGACCCCTGCACTCCTGACCGTGTGCAGTTAAACTTAAAATAAAAATCTCATAACCTGAGCAAAGTTCAAATAAAATAAAAAGCTCATAACCTGAGCAAAGTTCAAATAAAATAAAAATCTCATAAACTGAGCAAAGTTCAAATAAAATAAAAATCTCATAACCTGAGCAAAGTTCAAATAAAATAAAAATCTCATAATCTGAGCAAAATTAAAAAATAATAAATACTCATAACCTGAGCCAAAAACATAAAAAAAAGCCCTCATCTGGGCTGACGGGGGCTCTTTCTTGTGGGCCCTCTCTGGCTCCTCAGCTGCCTGGAGGGAGTGGGTGGGGGTGGGGGGCATCTGGAGGTGGCTGATCCCCGGGTGGGCCACTCCTGGCAGGTGTTGGCTGCATGCCCTCCAAGGTCACGGCAATCCGGCTGAGATAGTGGTTGGTCTGGGCCTGCATCCTCAGCTGGCGAGTCACATTATGCCGCTAGTCACGCTGCCTCTGCCTCCCCTGGTCCCGGATGGCAGCAGTGTTGGCCTGGACGGCTGCAGTGAGGTGCCGAACATCAACCTGCACCTCCCCCAGACTGGTCATCACTGCAGCGCAGTTGCAGCTGACATCCTGCACTGCATTGGTCAGCTGGGACACGAAGCCCAGGCTGTCAACTAGCCGGTCAAGATGCCCAGCAATCTCCCCCATCTGCTGGGTCTGCCTGGCCTGGTCCCGGGCCATTTGGTCATTGACCACATCAGACACCCCCCTGGTCTTCCGGGTCGCCTTCCTGGGGCCAGGAGATGGTTGTCCCCGGGGGGATGGAGTCGCCCTTGAGGGGCTTCCTAGGATGGGGGAGGGGATTACAGAGGGCCCTGCAGAAGGGAAGGACTCCTCCAAAAACAAAACAAAGTCCTGATCAGTAAAGCCAGGCTCCTCCTCAACCACCTCAGCAGGTGAGGTGTGGGCACTCTCCTCCATCTCATTGTGTTCACCACCCAGGGGGTCGGGCTCAGGATGCCGTTGGGGGGTTGGGGTGGACTGGCCGCCGGCAGATGATGGCCCAGCTTCGTCATCTGTGGATGACACAAAGCAGACACATGTTGGTGGTCCCACACACTTGGCACATGTACCCTCCCCCCCACATGCAACACACCAAATAGGGGATAAAAAACACTTACCTGTCCTGGAGCCTTCCTCCACGGAATCATATCCCGGTACCCCCTCCAACTGCTCCCTCTCCAGGCAGCGGGCGACCACCTCCTCCTCCGTGATCAGGCTGACCGCACATGGGGGTCCACCACCCGTGCCCCTCTCATGCCTCCTGATGGTGGCCACCTTGCCACGGACTTTGCGCCTCAAATCGTTTATTTTCTTGCCGATATCGGCAGCAGTCCGGGTGGAGTAGCCCAAAACATTGACCCTGCCAGCAATGCTCTCCAGGATGCCCTGCTTCCTATCCCGCCTGGTCTTCCGACTTTTCCTGCCGTGGAGGAAGTCGTTGTAGGTCTCCATAGCGGAGATCACTACGGACAGCTCCTGGGCATTAAAATTGAGGTTTCTCCTCTCTTTGGGGGGACAGGAGCAGCCATCACACAGCAAAAGTTACTTCCCTGGGGTGGGGGGAACCGGATATACTTTTGCGCCGGAAAGGCGCATCTGCGACCGCTTTTATACGCGCAACAGAACACATTGCGCTGGCGTTTCCCATGAAGTGGTGCCGACGGAAGTTGTGAGCATGCGCACAGGGGAGCGAGTGGAGCCCTCCCTCACTGCGCATGCTCCGTGGATGATGCGATGAACGTAAGTCACTGCGCTGGGCTCCGCCCATCATTTACATATGATCACACCCACTTCCACTTGCGTCGGGTTGCGCCAGCGCTTTGTCGTTACTCCGCCGCAAAGTAACGAACATGCGCTTGGTGAATACTGGACTTGACTCAGTAGTTCGCGTCAGCGTAACGTATATGCGCTGCGCTACGCCGGATAAAATATGCGCGCATCTACCTGAATCTGGCCCATAATATATATATTAGCATCTCACAAAAATGTCTGCACCCCTCACATTTTTGTAAATATTTTATTATATCTTTTCATGTGGTCGTCTTGAAGATGTGTTTGGGGTCAATATGTTGGAATACTTCCCTGTATCCCAGCCTCCGAAGGGAGGTACATGTTGGCATTCATGGTTCCCTCAATGAACTGTAGCTCCCCAGTGCTGGTCTGCTGTTAAGAAGTGTTCCCTATCGAAAAATGCCTGTCCGAAACTGCGCATATTCCGTGCACGCGCAGAATAGAGCCGCAGAACAGCTGAGATTACAATCAGCTTTTGACGCCGCCTGCGCCACATGCTCCCGATGCTCATTCATGTCTGTAAGGGGTGGATTTGTTTATGACGGGCGTGTGTGAGGGGCGGATGTGTACATGATGGGGGCGTATTTTTTAATGATGGCTAGTGCTGCAAAAATGATGGGCAGTGCTGAAACGATTGGGGGCCTAATTTTTCATGAAGCACAAACAAATCTCCTAAACAAATATTTCTCTGCTATTCTTTCTACATGTGTTTGCATAGGGCAGAATAGCAGAGATACATTTGTTTAGGATATTTGTTTGTGGAGCCTGGCAGGTAACACTGTAAGGCCGCGTACACACGGCAGGGAATCTCGACGGGCAGAACACATCGTTCCGCCCGTCGAGGTTCCCTGCCGGCCATCGAAATCGGCGACCCGCCCGTCGGGAATGGCAACCAGCCATTCTTCCAGGCGGGCCGTCGAGGAAATAGAGAGCGTGCTCTCTATTTCTGCTCGACGGGCTTCCCGACGGGAAGCTCGCCGAGACCGTACACACGGCCGAGGTCCTCGCTGGAATGCACATTCCAGCGAGGTTCTCGCTGGTTTTCAGCGAGAACCTCGGCCGTGTGTACGCCGCCTTACTCACAGTTACTCTTGCAGGGAGCAGGAATGGGCCCTGCTATTAAAAATGAGAAACAAAATGAAATTACATGCACCTATCAAACAGGTGCAGAAAAAATGGGCCTCTTCTGTTCAATAACACAGCCATCACCGGAAAGAAACAGAGGATGTCTGCGACCACCACTTTTCACTGTAGACACAGAGGCTGCTTGCCCTGTTTTAGTGGCCTGTAAGCGTCTGCCTCTCCTTGTTGGCCTTTCGAACATGATGAGAGTTTTTTAGGAGGGATTTTTATAACTTTTTATTATAGAGTGTGGGATGGGAATATTGTTTGGTGCTTGGGTGCAGTACTTTTGTGCTTGGTGCACTATAAAACCTTTTTATTATTGTTTTTTAATTTTTTGGGGGGAATTTTTATAACTTTTTAGTATAGAGCGTGGATGGGATATGGTTCATGCTTTGACCAATCAGTAGCCATCAATGCACTGCGATCTTGCAGTGCACTATGGGGTGGTCGGCGGCGGGTGAACGTCACACGAATGCCCCCTTAATTTGTTTGTTCTACAAACAAGTGAACATCCGATGATCGAGTCAAACTTACGTTCGGGGGGGGGGCATGGCTTAGCGATGGCCGAGTGAGGACGCACATCGGAGGAGCTCCTGGCCCGACCCGACTTTAGCCGGCTAACACACCACATTCCCTGTGAGCAAGGTATGCACACCCCCAACCGCTACGGGACTCGATCGGCGACCAGGGGGAACCGACATCAGACCTCACAACCCCGCATTCAACACTTTTTTGGAGGCGAGAGGCGGCCCTCCCAGGCGCCATTGTAGCGGCTCCACGTGCAGCGCGAATGGAGCAGACACACAGTTCATCCCAGGCGGGCGCGATACCGCGGTCTCCGACTCCTACTTACATCATGGGGTCACCGGCAGCACTCCGCCCAGACGTGGCAGACCTTATCCACACCCAGAGCCGGATGTATGCCATCCTCCGGCACATGCTCCAGGCGCTGCCGACCCGATCGGACATAGTGGCACTGATCCTGCGCATTGAAAAGGCACACAGCAGAGACATCCAGGCGGTAAGAGCTGACCTGCATGGGGTGGCGGACCGGGTGACAGCGGGGGAGACGCTGGTGGCTTCTCTGGAGACAAGAGTGGAGGCTCTGGAACGGGTATGTGACACCCAGGCTACCGAGGCCAGAGAGATGTAGCTCCACCTTGAGGAAATGGAGGGCAGGAGCCGCCGCAACAATCTACGGATGCGAGGTATCCCAGAGGCCACAGGTCCAGAAGACCTTGCGGAGACAATTAAGGCTTTATTCTTCAAGGTTCTGGAGTCCCCTCCGCCCTCTGTGGAGATGGATCGGGTCCACCGTACCCTAGGCCCGAAATCAGATGATCCCGCCAGGCCACAAGATTTTCTTTGCCGCCTGCGCCATTACACACAAAAAGAGACCATACTGCGGAGGGCATGGGACCTCGGTGGGGTGGACTTCGATGGGGCCCGAATACAGATACTGCCAGACCTCTCCAGGGCTATGCTTCAGCGCCGTGCACTACTGAAACCGGCCCTAGAAACAGCACAGAGACATGGCTGCACCTACAGATGGGGGTATCCCCTGGCAGTCACCTTCCGCTCAGCACAGGCCTCCTTTACTCTCCGCACACCAGCTGACCTGCCGGAGCTCTTTACCTTCCTGGGCGCGGACCCGGTGCAGGTCCCCAACTGGCTGCTGAGAATTCTGAGTCCGGCGGGCTGCCAGGGACCGACCACCGGATGTCCACATCAGCCTGCCCATTCACAGCGGAATCGAGGTCGCTCTCGACCGATATCCACCGATGGGTCACGTGAGTCTTAATTTCTTTTAGCCCACATCATTGCACTTTTGTGACTCTTTTCTGACCCTGCCATACTGGCACCCACAGTTTGGAACTTCCACATGACCCCCCGCCACCCATGATTCTTTTGGGGGTTATTTGAGGACCCCCGCCCGGGAACCCTGAAGCACTTGTGGGCCTCCCCCCACCTCCAGATAGCACGTTATGCTGCTCTCCATTACGGATCTGACTAAGCTGGGCCACAGACACACAAGAGGAGTGCCGCGTAAGGAGGGGTCTGGGGGCTCCCTCTCACCCCCCCCTTGTTGGAAAGTCTGCTATTGACTTCAGCCAATCCTGCATCCTATGACCCAAGTACAGCCTACGGGTCATACCTGACCGGATTTATCAGCCTAAATGCCCTGAAAGAGATTAGCTGCAGGGAGACTTTCACACAGACCACGTGAGATGCAGCAGGGGCTGGGTGGTTTGCGGGCTGGGGGGGGCGGTTTTTGTCTCTCCCTTTCTTATTGGTCACTCAGACACATCGGTATCCCCACGTTGACCTTTGGGTCCGAATGCACATTCTCCCCTGACCTTTTAGGGGAGGGGGGTAGCTGATACCAAGAGGGCACGAGACTAGAGTCGTGGATCTATGCCCATCCAGAGGGAGGTGCTAAGATTGGGGGGGGTACCTGGTGGTAATCTGTGGGGGCCTGCTCCCTTGTCTGGGTGCCCCCCCTCTCGGATCGCGGTTGGGAGCTGAGATGGGGGAGGCGGGCGGTGGTGTTTTTTTCTTTCTTCCTTTTGGGGAGGGGTTACGCTTTGTTTGACATTCAGCCTGTATGTCTGTATGCATATTCAACTCACTGTCATGTTTGATCACGTTACCAATTACTGAGTGTTCTATATTGTATTTTGGTTATGTTTTTGCTCTGGTTGCCTGTAGCCCACATTTCCTACATGCTTGTATCTTACATTATAGGTATTTGTTCGCCTTTAAACTATGCTCACACATTTAGTGAAGGCCGGTGGGGTCTGGGGAGGGTGGGCAGCCCCGCTCGGACTATCGCTAGACACACTTCCACATAGGATAACGCTTGTTACCTGGAAATCTCTGAGGAGCGTGATAGCAATTAATTTGTAACTTGTTAGTTCTCCAGCAAGGCTGGAGAGTGCTACTGGGGGGATGCCCTTGCATAGACGCGCATTGCGCCTCTGCGGGATTGTGCACCCCCGGGGGCTTGTACTCTACTACTATTGTTCTTTACTGTTTCTTCTTCTGTCTTCTCACCTCATCCTCTTTGGTCCTCCGTTCCACCTCTCCACCATCCCCTTGCCCTCCTCTTGTCCCATCTCCCCTGATCTACCCATGACCATGGACGAACTTACAATTGTCACCTTGAACACGAAGGGGCTAAATGTCCCGGAGAAGAGGCGGATGCTCTTGAATGACATGAGACGCCTATCCGCGGACATAGTCATGCTGCAAGAAACACACTTCCGAGACGATAAGAAACCGATACTTAAAAATAGGTACTACCCGGCAGTATACCATTCAACTAACCCGGAGGCCAAGTCTAGAGGAGCGTCGGTGCTGCTCTCGGCAAAGCTACCGTGGGTCTTGACGAATACACTCTCTGACGCTGGAGGTAGATTCCTGTTCTTAAAGGGACTGATTGAGGGGGTGAAGGTAACCAACCTCTACGCCCCCCGAACAGCCAACAAGACACCTTTTTTTTAAAAACACCTGACGCGCCTACGGAGGTTCACCGATGGACAACTGATAGTGGGGGGTGACTTTAATGTTTTACTGTCCCCAGAGGAGCATACGTCTACAGAACGGTCCTTCGCCATACATTCGGCCCTACACACATCGCAGTTATTAGAAGCCTGGGCATACTCGCGGATAGACTACCTGTTTGTTCCCCATGGCCAACTCCAGGCAGTCAGGAGTGTCTCGTTTGGTTCCATCACCTGGTCTGACCACGCTCCGGTCATGATACGATATGCACTGACCAACTTTTATAGGGGCCAAAGACAGCCATGGAGATGAATGAAGGCCTATTACAGAACCCAGAGGTGCTGGCTGACATGGCGAAATAAATCAATCATTACTTTGACACTAATGCCACCACTGACAGAGACGTGGGCCTAGTGTGGGAAGCACATAAGGCGGTCATACAGGGTTACTCATAAAGCACGGCGCGTGACTCAAACGACAAAGGACGGCTCAATTGGATTCCCTCCTCGTCAAACTACGGACGCTGGAAACCAATCATAAACAGACTCCGACAACCAAACTAAGAACGGAACTAGACACGTCACGACTGCAGATCATAGACCTTCTTCGATTTAAAGCAAAGGTGGCACTACAAATCTCACGGAAACGGGTATACGAGTCGGGGAACAAATGCGGGAGGCTGCTAGCACAATCCTTACAAGCCCAAAGGCTGGCGTCCTATATACCGTGCATAAATACGCCAACGGGACAGAAAGTGACCCTAACCCAACAGATCAAAAAAGAATTCCAAGATTTTTATGAATTACTTTATAACTTAGCTCCGACTTCGCCGCCCCTGGTCCGACACATGGATTACATAACCTCTTCCGGTATGCCCACATTACCAAGGGAGATGCGGGAACTCTTGGAGGCACAATGATGGAACTCCAGGCAGCGATCGGGAACACCAAACCCAGGAGGGCTCCGGGACCAGACGGCCTCACGGTCCAGTACTATAAGTCCCTATTTCCATCCCTTACAACTGCTCAATGATATAGCCAAGGGGGGATCCCTTCATGACACCACGCTACAAGCCCAGATTACGGTTATTCCCAAGGAGGGCAAAGACCCGACATGTTGCGGAAGCTACCGCCCCATATTCCTTCTAAATACGGACCTCAAACTGTTTACTAAGGTAATAGCCACCAGGTTGGGAAAATATGGTATATACCTAGGTATGTACGCTCACCGCGCTACTAAACAAAACAGCAGCTAACACAACTAAATTATCAATTTAGCAAACATAGAAAATACAGAAAAAATATGTAGCGCTTAAGTAAAATAATAATAGTAAATAGCAAATAATAACATAAGCTGAACATTTAGACACCATGGGCCAGATTCAGGTAGATGGGAGCATCTTTGCTCCGGAGTAACGCTTCTCATTTGCGTTACGCTGCAGAAATTTTAGGAGCAAGTGCTGTCATTCACGAAGCACTTGCTCCTAAAGTTGCGGCAGCGCATCGCAAATGAGCCGGCGGAATTCAAATTGGGCGGGTACGGGGCGTGTAGTATTTAAACGAAGCGCGTTCCCACCGCGAACGTACGTAACTATGCGCCGCGTATCCCGTCCGGAAACGTCGTAACGTCACTGCGTCGCGCCGGAATGCGATCGTGAATTGCCGATTTCCGCTCATTAACATATTTTTTGAGCGGAAATCGGCGCCATTTTTAAGTTGAAGTAACGATGCGATGGCGAAACTCAGTTACGCTGCTCGCATCGGAGCTTCAACCCGGCGTTTCTTGTTTTCTGGTTACAGAAAACAGAAACGCCGGCTTAAAGTCACAGTTAGGCTGGCGGATCACTGGATCCGCCAGCCTAAATGTTCCTGAATCTGGCCCCATAGGTGCACATTGAAGTGTCTCTGAAATAGTGATATAGTCCAAAAATTCAATATATAGGGCCAGATTCAGGTAGATGGGAGCATCTTTGCTCCGGAGTAACGCTTCTCATTTGCGTTACGCTGCAGAAATTTTAGGAGCAAGTGCTGTCATTCACGAAGCACTTGCTCCTAAAGTTGCGGCAGCGCATCGCAAATGAGCCGGCGGAATTCAAATTGGGCGGGTACGGGGCGTGTAGTATTTAAACGAAGCGCGTTCCCGCCGCGAACGTACTGCGCATGCGTCGAGTGTTAAAACATCCCCGTGCGCATGCTCCAAATTTTGTGAATGAACGTCAATAACGTCACATTCCCATTCATGAACGTTTTACGCAAGCGACGTTTTTTTTTTTTTTTTCGACGCGATGACGACGCCTATACCTAACATAGGATATTCCAACCCCATGTAGGTATAACTATGCGCCGCGTATCCCGTCCGGGAAACGTCGTAACGTCACTGCGTCGCGCCGGAATGCGATCGTGAATTGCCGATTTCCGCTCATTAACATATTTTTTGAGCGGAAATCGGCGGGAACGCCCCCGGCGCCATTTTTAAGTTGAAGTAACGATGCGATGGCGAAACTCAGTTACGCTGCTCGCATCGGAGCTTCAACCCGGCGTTTCTTGTTTTCTGGTTACAGAAAACAGAAACGCCGGCTTAAAGTCACAGTTAGGCTGGCGGATCACTGGATCCGCCAGCCTAACTGTTCCTGAATCTGGCCCATAGTGACTGGGTGCAAGTGAGGTCTGAAAGGTCCACCACCATAGATGAAGCTGAGGAGGCTTACCAGATGGATAGCGACCACAATAAGTATACACCTATTTGGTCAGCTAAAGCTTGAACTTATACCAGGAACTGCTCACAAGATGACTCCGGTAGGGAGAGGAGTGATAGAGGTATCCGATCGGATGAAAGATCAAACCCAAAAAAATTATTTTCCTTTTTCTTTTCAATATATTCAGCCGACAAGGTGACTCAGTAGGCCCAATGGCGAGGAAAGAAAAAATAAAGCAAACATAGCGTAACTCTGATAAACAAGTTTACTAAGGTAAAAGAAAGTAATACACTCACATTGGTATGAACAATCATGGGCATATAAGTATACAGGCAGTAGGGTCAATCGGTTCCCGACGCGTTTCGTTTCACAAACATCTTCATGGGAATTGTCCTACTGCATAGAAAGACCCTTAAATATATAGTGAGCCCCCACAGGTAATTAGCAATGACGCGAATGGGATGGAGTCATCAGTTATTGAATACTTCCGGGTGGGCGAAAGATGGCCACTGCAGCGTGCGTTTCAAGCCTCTTTTCCGTGTAGGACACTGGAGCGCATCGCCGAGCATATATGGACCATCAGTTAAAAGACTCAAATAAAACATGAAATAAAATAAAGATAAAAAATCGCGCACTACTGCGATATAGAGGAGTGACCCCGACCGTGTTAGCGCCATTACTAGTACACCGCTGTGCGTTCCAAACCTCGCATCAACGCACAACAGTGGAGCGCAAAGGAGACGAACGTACGCGCGCCATCACGTCACGTGGCGCGTCAAGCGTCACTGATTTGTCTCCGCGATGCGTTCCAGACCTCGTGTCCAACAGGGGGAAGAGACGTAGGGGCTGATTTACTATTGAAGCTGTGCTGCGCCGGTACATGCCTTAATAGGTGCGCTGGATGAAGCCTTAATTAGGCGCATGAACCGGCCGCAGCAGCAGCGCAATGAAATTGATTAGTAAAACTCCCTGTTAAAGTCTATGGGTGAAATCTTAATTGTTAATTTTAAAGGCTAATCTGCAAGTTTTGTCCTAAAAAGTGTTTGGGGACCTCAGTCCTGCCCCAGGGGACATGTACCAATGCTTTTTTTATTTTTTAAAACGGCCGTTTTTTCGGGAGCAGTGATTTTAATAATGCTAAAAGTGCAACAATAAAAGTGTAATTTTTCTTTAAATTTCGTACTATGGGGGGCTCTAATGTCAGCATGTGAAAAAGCGCATGTTTCCCGTGGTTAGAACTGTCTCTGCACAAAATGACATTTTGCAAAGCAAAAAAGCCATTTAAAACTGACTCGCGGCTTTAATGAATTGTCGGCTCCCGGCAATTGCAGGAGAATTCATTCTTTAAAAAAACGAAAAAAAAAGCGTGGGGGTCCCCCCAAATTCAATAACCAGACCCTTTAGGTCTGGTATGGATATTAAGGGGAACCCCGCCGTCAATTTAAAAAAAAAATGACGTGGGGTTCCCCCCAAATATCCATAACCAGACCCTTCAGGTCTGGTGTGGAATTTAAGGGGAACTCCACTCCAAATAAAAAAAAAATGGCGTGGAGTCCCCCCTAAAATCCACACCAGACCCCTTATCCGAGCACGTTGACCTGGCCGGCCGCAGAAAAGAGGGGGGGACAGAGCGCGGCCCCCCCTCTCCTGAACCGCACCAGGCCACATGCCCTCAACATTGGGAGGGTGTTTTTGGGTACCCCCCAAAACACCTTGTCCCCATGTTGATGAGGACAAGGGTCTCTTCCCCACAACCCTTGCCTGGTGGTTGTGGGGGTCTGCGGGCAGGAGGCTTATAGAAATCTGGAAGACCCCTTTAACAAAGGGGCCCCCCAGATCCCGGCCCCCCCCTGTGTGAAATGGTAATGGGGTACCTTGTACCTCTACCATTTCACCAAAAAAAAAATGTAAAGGGTTAAAAACGACAAGAGCCGGTTTTTGACAAGTCCTTTATTATCTTCTTTCTTCTTCTTTTCTTCTTCCCTTCGGGTTTCTTCTTCCTCCTCCTTCTTCTTCCTCTGCTTCTGTCTTGGGTCTTCTATTCCCGCATCTTGCCCGGAATGTTCTTCCATCTTCTGCTCCTCCCGCTGTCCTTCTCGTCTGCATCTTCTTCGCCGGAGCCGCCGCTTCCAATTGAAATCCCCCGCTGTCTGCCGGACCACGCCCCCCTCTGACGCCACGGGCAAGCTCTTAGGAGTGTGCTGCAAGTGCGTCAGAGGGGGGCGTGGTCACATGTCACAGGGCGGGCAATTCAATTGGAAGCTTGTGCGCGGCTTCTTCTTTGCCGGAGTCGCCGCTTCCAATTGAATTGCCCGCTTTCTGGAACATGTGACCACGCCCCCCTCTGACGCACAGGCATCACACGGGGACTTTCCTAAGAGCTTGCCCGTGGCGTCAGAGGGGGGGCGTGGTCCGGCAGACAGCGGGGATTTCAATTGGAAGCGGCGGCTCCGGCGAAGAACAAGAAGAAAAGGATGCGGACGAGAAGGACAGCGGAAGGAGAAGAAGATGGAAGAACACGCCGGTCAAGATGCGGGAATAGAAGACCCAAGACAGAAGCAGAGGAAGAAGAAGAAGATGGAGGAAGAAACCCAAAGGAAAGAAGAAAAGAAGAAGATAATAAAGGACTTGTCAAAAACCGGCTCTTGTTGTTTTTTACACTTGACACTTTTTTTTTGGTGAAATGGTAGAGGTACAATGTACCCCATTACCATTTCACACAGGGGGAGGGGCCGGCATCTGGGGGGCCCCTTTGTTAAAGGGGTCTTCCAGATTTCGCTAAGCCTCCTGCCCGCAAACCCCCACAACCACCGGGCAAGGGTTGTGGGGAAGAGACCCTTGTCCTCATCAACATGGGGACAAGGTGTTTTGGGGGGTACCCCAAAACACCCTCCCAATGTTGAGGGCATGTGGCCTGGTGCGGTTCAGGAGAGGGGGGGGGCGCGCTCTGTCCCCCCCCTCTTTTCTGCGGCCGGCCAGGTCAACGTGCTTGGATAAGGGGTCTGGTGTGGATTTTAGGGGGGACTCTACGCCATTTTTTTTATAATTTGGGGTGGAGTTCCCCTTAAATTCCACACCAGACCTGAAGGGTCTGGTTATGGATATTTGGGGGGAACCCCACGTCATTTTTTTTTTTAAATTGACGGCGGGGTTCCCCTTAATATCCATACCAGACCTAAAGGGTCTGGTTATTGAATTTGGGGGGACCCCCACGCTTTTTTTTTCATTTTTTTTATGAATGAATTCTCCTGCAATTGCCGGGAGCTGACAATTCATTATTGCCGCGAGTCAGTTTTAAATGGCTTTTTTGCTTTGGAAAATGTCATTTTGTGCAGAGACAGTTCTAACCACGGGAAACATGCGCTTTTTCACATGCTGACATCCCCCCCCATGCTACGAAATTTAAAAGAATGTTTCAAATGACGTGGGGTTCCCCCAAATTCCATTACAGGCCCTTCAGGTCTGATATAAATATTAAGGGGAACCCCGCCGTCAATTAAAAAAAAAAATGACGTGAGGTCCCCCCCAAATATCCATAACCAGACCCTTCAGGTCTGGTGTGGAATTTAAGGGGAACTCCACTCCAAATTAAAAAAAAATGGCGTGGAGTCCCCCCTAAAATCCACACCAGACCCCTTATCCGAGCACGTTGACCTGGCCGGCCGCAGAAAAGAGGCGGGGACAGAGAGCGGCCCCCCCCTCTCCTGAACCGCACCAGGCCACATGCCCTCAACATTGGGAGGGTGTTTTGGGGTACCCCCCAAAACACCTTGTCCCCATGTTGATGAGGACAAGGGTCTCTTCCCCACAACCCTTGCCTGGTGGTTGTGGGGGTCTGCGGGCAGGAGGCTTATCGAAATCTGGAACACCCCTTTAACAAAGCGGCCCCCCAGATCCCGGCCCCCCCCTGTGTGAAATGGTAATGGGGTACCTTGTACCTCTACCATTTCACCAAAAAAAAAAAAATTTAAAGTGTAAAAAACGACAAGAGCCGGTTTTTGACAAGTCCTTTATTATCTTCTTTCTTCTTCTTTTCTTCTTTCCTTCGGGTTTCTTCCTCCATCTTCTTCTTCTTCCTCTGCTTCTGTCTTGGGTCTTCTATTCCCGCCTCTTGCCCGGAATGTTCTTCCATCTTCTTCTCCTCCCGCTGTCCTTCTCGTCCGCATCTTCTTCTTCTTGTTCTTCGCCGGAGCCGCCGCTTCCAATTGAAATCCCCGCTGTCTGCCGGACCACGCCCCCCCTCTGACGCCACGGGCAAGCTCTTAGGAAAGGCCCCGTGTGCTGCATATGCGTCAGAGGGGGGCGTGGTCACATGTTTCAGAAAGCGGGCAATTCAATTGGAAGCGGCGACTCCGGCAAAGAAGAAGCCGCGCACAAGCTTCCAATTGAATTGCCCGCCCTGTGACATGTGACCACGCCCCCTCTGACGCACTTGCAGCACACTCCTAAGAGCTTGCCCGTGGCGTCAGAGGGGGGCGTGGTCCGGCAGACAGCGGGGATTTCAATTGGAAGCAGCGGCTCCGGCGAAGAAGATGCGGACGAGAAGGACAGCGGAAGGAGAGGAAGATGGAAGAACATTCCGGGCAAGATGCGGGAATAGAAGACCCAAGACAGAAGCAGAGGAAGAAGAAGGAGGAGGAAGAAACCCGAAGGAAAGAAGAAAAGAAGAAGAAAGAAGATAATAAAGGACTTGTCAAAAACCGGCTCTTGTCGTTTTTAACCCTTTACATTTTTTCATTTTTTGGTGAAATGGTAGAGGTACAGTTTACCCCATTACCATTTCACACAGGGGGGGGCCGGGATCTGGGGGGCCCCTTTGTTAAAGGGGTCTTCCAGATTTCGATAAGCCTCCTGCCCGCAGACCCCCACAACCACCGGGCAAGGGTTGTGGGGAAGAGACCCTTGTCCTCATCAACATGGGGACAAGGTGTTTTGGGGGGTACCCCAAAACACCCTCCCAATGTTGAGGGCATGTGGCCTGGTGCGGTTCAGGAGAGGGGGGGGCCGCGCTCTGTCCCCCCCTCTTTTCTGCGGCCGGCCAGGTCAACGTGCTCGGATAAGGGGTCTGGTGTGGATTTTAGGGGGGACTCTACGCCATTTTTTTTATAATTTGGGGTGGATTTCCCCTTAAATTCCACACCAGACCTGAAGGGTCTGGTTATGGATATTTGGGGGGAACCCAATGTCATTTTTTTTTTAAATTGACGGCGGGGTTCCCCTTAATATCCATACCAGACCTAAAGGGTCTGGTTATTGAATTTGGGGGGACCCCCACGCTTTTTTTTCCGTTTTTTTTATGAATGAATTCTCCTGCAATTGCCGGGAGCTGACAATTCATTATTGGCGCGAGTCAGTTTTAAATGGCTTTTTTGCTTTGGAAAATGTCATTTTGTGCAGAGACAGTTCTAACCACGGGAAACATGCGCTTTTTCACATGCTGACACCCCCCCCCCCCATGCTACGAAATTTAAAAGAATGTTTCAAATGACGTGGGGTTCCCCCAAATTCCATTACAGGCCCTTCAGGTCTGATATAAATATTAAGGGGAACCCCGCCGTCAATTAAAAAAAAAAATGACGTGAGGTCCCCCCCAAATATCCATAACCAGACCCTTCAGGTCTGGTGGGGAATTTAAGGGGAACTCCACTCCAACTTAAAAAAAAATGGCGTGGAGTCCCCCCTAAAATCCACACCAGACCCCTTATCCGAGCACGTTGACCTGGCCGGCCGCAGAAAAGAGGGGGGGACAGAGAGCGCCCCCCCCTCTCCTGAACCGCACCAGGCCACATGCCCTCAACATTGGGAGGGTGTTTTGGGGTACCCCCCAAAACACCTTTTCCCATGTTGATGAGGACAAGGGTCTCTTCCCCACAACCCTTGCCCAGTGGTTGTGGGGGTCTGCGGGCAGGAGGCTTATTGAAATCTGGAAGACCCCTTTAACAAAGCGGCCCCCCAGATCCCGGCCCCCCCCTGTGTGAAATGGTAATGGGGTACCTTGTACCTCTACCATTTCACCAAAAAAAAAATGTAAAGTGTAAAAAACGACAAGAGGCGGTTTTTGACAAGTCCTTTATTATCTACTTTCTTCTTCTTTTCTTCTTTCCTTCGGGTTTCTTCCTCCATCTTTTTCTTCCTCTGCTTCTGTCTTGGGTCTTCTATTCCCGCATCTTGCCCGGAATGTTCTTCCATCTTCTTCTCCTCCCGCTGTCCTTCTCGTCCGGGGTACAGGCAGTACACCTGTAAGGGGCCCGGGGGTCCGGAGGTGCCCAGATGCCTGGAGGCCCCCCAGTGCCCCAGATGGTAACCCCCCTCTTTTTTTTTTATATATATTTTTTAGTTTATTTTTTTAGTATTTTTTATTAAATGGCCAATTTTTGGAATTTAATTTTTTTTAGCAGTCCGGAGGTCCCCAGGGGCCCAGAGGCCCCCAGGGCCCCGGGTGGCAACCCCCCATATTTTTTGTTATTAAAGGGCCAATGTTTTTTTTTAGGGGTCTGGAGGTCCACAGTGGCCCGGAGATCCCCAGGGCTCCAGGTGACAACCCCCCCCTTTTTTTTAAAAAAAAATACAAAAAATTATATATTTTTATTTATTTTTTTGTTATTTTTTTAACATATATATATAATATAATTATAAAAATTTTATAAACATTTTATATTTTCCCCAGTTTTTTTTTTTTTCTTTAATTTATTTTTTAAAGTGTATTTTGTGCGTGAAGTCGAGAGAGAGGAGCTGGACTTGCAATCGCCATCCTTCTCCATGCCTCCGGTGGCAATGGCGGGTGTGAGGGGGGGCCTCCCACTCACCCCACCCTACCTGCTACACTTGGGAGCCTGACAGGACAGAGGGACTCCCCCTATGAGGGAGTCTAGCCCACCCAGCCAGCCCTGTAGATCCTTCGCTTCTCTTTATTTTAGGAGACCTCATGGCCAAAGTGCATTCGTGTGCGTGCAAGTGTGGTGTTTTTTTTTGGGGGGGGGGGTGGGCATACTAAGCACAGGCGTACCTTGCATAGCACACCCACCGGGAGCCGGGCTGAGACCACCAAACTCAATTCACATGTAGCCAGGACCGGGATCCGAACCCTTGGCTGCAGAGGTGAATGGCTTGTCAGCGCAGTGCCATTCACGTTGAGCCACCACAGCTCCCACCCCATGTAATTTTGGTTTAGGGGCCCTGATGGCGGGCCTGATTGCCCCCCCCCCCCATGGTACGAAATTTCAAGGAATTTTTAACTTTTAGTGTTGCACTTTAACCACTTCCATACGGCGCCTATTCTGGCACTTCTCTCCTTCATGTAACAATTATATTTTCTTCCTTGAAAATTACTCAGGACCCCCAAACATTATATATATTTTATTAACAAATACCCTAGGGAATAAAGTGGCGGCCATTTTTTCTTACAAATTTCCAACGGTATTTGCGCCAAAAATTTTCAAACGTTTTTGGGTTTTTTTGGCTTTCAAAAAAAAACCTGTTTCATGAATGACAAAATAAGTGAGAAGTAAAGCTAGCCCAATTTTTAGGGATAAGGTAAAAGATGATGTTACACCGAGTAAATAGATACCTAACTTGTCACGCTTTCATATTGCGCACACTCATGGAATGGCGCTAAACTTCGTTATTAAAAATCTCCATAGGCGACGCTTGACTTTTTTTCTCAGGTTACCACTTTTGAGTTACAGAGGAGGTCTAGTGCTAAAATTCTTGCTCTCACTCTAACGCACGCTATGATACCTCACATGTGGGGTTTGAAGGATGTTTACATATGTGGGTGGGACTTGCATGCGTGTTCGCTTCTGAGTGCGAGCTACTAGGGACAGGAGCATTTAAATTCCTTTTTCTTTTTTTTTTTTAACTTAATATTTTCATTTTTGCACTTGTTTGTCCCTTTTTTTGTATTATTTTTCACTTTTCTTCCTATTACAAGGAATGTAAACATCCCTTGTAATAGGACTAGTGTGTGACAGGTCCTCTTTATAGAGAAAGGCGGGGTCAATTAGACCCCACATCTGTCCTCCAGGCTGGAAAGCATGGAATTGGTAAAAAAAAATAAAAATAAAATAAAATAAAATAACATGCTTTCAGCTGCGATCATGTTCGTTCAGCACAGTAGTGTAGTGTGTAGCATGTTCACCTAGCAGCAAAAGGGTTGCTGTTTCGAATCCCACCCGTGACACTATCTGCCTGGAGTTTGCATGTTCTCCCTGTGCGGGTTTCCTCCCACAATCTAAAAACATGCTGTAAATTGGATCCTGTTTTAATAAGCCCTAATATGCAGTAGGATATTTAGGTTTTGTGCTGCCCTAGGCCTGACCAAATTTTGGCACCCCCTAATAGAAAAATGACCCACCCTTCCTGTCAAGGCCACACCCTGTTTTTTTATGACCCACCCAGGAATTTTCAGGGGACACACACAAGTTCTGTAGGGGGGGGGGGGGGCACAGGAGTCCCTTAATTTGCCTAGTTTTTCGATCACTTCCTGTTTGGCTATGGGGCAGGAAGTGAAGGCCAATCTCCCCAAACGGACAGGGATAATACAAAATAAACTGACAGAGCTTCTAAACCCCCCCCCCCCCCAACTCTATCCAAAATGAAAGAAAACAAAAAAATAAAAGTGATGATTATAGTTCCAGTTTAACCCCAAATTTCAGATCATTTTATTGAGAGGCTTAAGAAAATATAACCATGCCAATAGGCCAGGATCCAGCGTTGCTAATATGTATGAATGTGTGTTAGGGACCCCCACAAACACCACCCAATGTTAAATCAACAATTTTCTTGTTTGTTTTAGGGATGCCTGCACCCCTGATAGGGTAAAGACACCTCACAAATGTTGTCACTTTCTACTTAATTCATTCACTTCCTACCACATAGCCAAACAGGAAGTGAGGGAAAAACCTGAGTAATGTTTTGTTGGGGACACAGATCAATCTAAATAGTTTCCCATTTTGGAAATTGCATTTTGCTGTGTACACCCCAAATTAGTATAGATCTTGGACTTTGGGTTCCATTTACTAAAGGCAAATCCACTTTGCACTACAAGTGGACAAGCAAGGAAGAAAAATAAAAACTTGACGGGATTGGAAGTTAAAACCATCAGTGCTTCCCTTCTGATTTTCATTGCCTACGCTTCTACTGCAGAGCGGCTTTGCCTTTACTAAACCCCAAAGTAACTAATCATTTGGGGTGTACACTGCAGTACAATTTGCTTAATGGGGACACTAGTTAGATTGACCTGTGTCCCGAAGAAAAGACCATTGGTAGGGTTTTAACCTCACTTCCTGTTCAGCTGTGTGACAGGAAGTGAAGCCAATTATAAGAAAAGGGACACAAAGCCCAATCTAAAAACACGAGCAGGGGTTCAAACACTCACTTGGCTTCCCTCAAACAACCCACAATTAGAATAGGATTGTCTTGTGCTAGTTTCAAGCACAGCGCTGTAAATCAGCACTTCAAGCCTGTCCACCAATGCCTTGAAGGAAGAGGTTGTGTCTTTGAAGCAGCTCCTGTGAAGAACCAGACCCTGGAGGAGAGGGGAGGCTATGGCCTCATCAAGCCCAGGCCAGGGGCTTGTTCCTGGGCAAGGGGAGTTCACCTCCCGCCCGGTACCTCCGAGGACCGTGGATCTCCCGAGTTTTGGGGATTTAAATAAAGAAGAGAAGCAATTTTTGTCGGTCCAGTCCAAGCTGGCAGATTGGACTTTTCCCCAGCAAGGGGAGGATGATCAGCGAATGCTGAGAAGACGCAGCAAAACCAAAGGTTTGATTCAGAAGGCGGCACAAGCTCTCCATTCCAGGATTACAGTGCTGGCCAGTTTAAGGAACAGAAGAGATCGGGCTAGTAGCTCAAAAAGATTCGAATTCAAGGAAGCAATAGACCTGTTGAAAGAGCAGAATGGCCAGTTATGGGGTCTTGTTATGTGTCTCTGTTCCAGAGGGACTGCAGAGAAGGCTTTCCTCCTTCCAATCAGGAGTGAGCTCCAACATGCCTCTGAGGAGAGCAAGCAGGCAGCAAGGAGAGGAAAGTCAGCATTAGTAGCTGAGGGGGCTGGGGGTTCTCTGTTAGTGGAACCTCAGACCTCAGGGACTATCTCAGAGAGTACCGCTGAGGGCGCCCAGGCACCTGCCGGACCCCAACCTGTGAAGATAGGGGGTACAACATCAAGTGGGAGGTTGTCCCACGAAGCAGGAGGTACTTGCGTGAGTGAGAGAGGTCTCAACCCCGTGGTGAGTCTTCCTCGTCTTCCGCCTGGTCTTTTGGTCACCGTGAAGAGTGTGTCTGGTTCCCAGCAAGATCAGGGTGATAAGCCTGCTCCTGGAAGCGGGGGTGCTTTGGCCTCTGTGAACCCAGCAAGTAGCCTACAGCAGGGTCAGCCGGCCGTTGTGGTGGCGACCGCTGCGGGTTTACAGGGTGAGGGGCAGGAATCTACCGCGGATCCAGTTGAGATGGACTGTATGACATCTAGTATGGAAGAAGCTATGGCTAGGATAGCAATGGCTGCCGAGGGAGAGGGCACGCCACGCCATGTGGAGCCTCCTGCTTCTGGACGACCAATCAACAGTGACTTGGAGGGCATTTCCGCTGTGCGGGAATCTCCCGTGATTGGGACGGAGCCGCGACCGGAAGTGACGTCAGCATGTGACCCGGAAGTGACGTCAGCATGTGACCCGGCACCGGAAGTGACGTCAGCACGTGACCCGGAACCGGAAGTGACGTCAGCGGGTGAACCGGAAGTGGCTGTGGTGACACCCGGAGCTCCATTTCCCGGCCAGGTCCGGTCCTCAGCTTTGGAACAGAATACCCAGGGACTTGTGAGTACTTCCCCATCTGCGGGTCTCCCTTCTGAACAGGCTCCAGTTTGGGGGGATCACCCTGCGGGACATTTAGATGATGAATGTTTGGCAATGGATTTTATTAGAAAGTTAGAAGGTTCCCAGTCTGCAGCTGTGACAGAAGTCCATGTAGGTTCCTATGGAGCCTGTGAAGAGATGGGGGACTCTGGTTTTAATATGGATGATACTCAATTGGCTCAGGTACAGGAAGTTGTGTTGGGGTCGGGCCCCCTTTCGGGTCCTTCAGTAGTGAGGGGGAGGGCAGCGAGTCATGAGGAGACTGCCCAGGTTGCGTCAATGGAGGTCCTGAGGGGGGTTGGTCCATTTGATGCACCCCAACCTGCGGGAGTTATCACAACCTCTCAGGAAGAGAGCTTGCTCAATGCTTTGAGGGAGGGCAGGTCTTATGCTCAAGTGGCTGGGTTAAGTGCTCCCTTGGATCATATTTACAGCAAGTTCGGTGCCCGCAATTTCAGGGTTCCCCCTGCACAAGAGCAGCGGGGTGAGAGGGCATGGTCCAGGGGAGGTGGTGGTACAGAACGCAGGAGAAGGAATGTGGTGCAACTAAAGTTTATTGGTGAAGGTCAGTGCCCGTCCCGAGGAGAGGTCATCGATATGGTCCTCTCTCTGGGAGTAAGGACGTCTGACCTCTTTGCGGTTATCCATCCGGGAGGTTCAGTAGAGTTTGATTTTAGTTTTATGTCAGTCATCGTTATGGAAATGTTTTTGTTGAATTATGAACTAGTCAAAAGACAGGACCCATGGTCCAAGTTCTGTTTGACCCCCCTGTCTAGGCAGGAGGAGGTCAAAAATGTAACCATCCTGGTACGCAATGAATCCCTTCCTCCGGAAGACATTGCGACCTGGTTGACCCGTCATGGCCAGCTCCAGTGCCCCCTTTGGAAGAAGGTGGATGAAAGGGGGATCTGGACAGGGGCCTGGGGGGTTAAGATTAAGTTGAAGAGGCAGGGAAATAGCATGGCTCATATCCCTGGGAGTGCTTTCATTGGGAGAGACAGAATTTTGTTTTTTTATCCTGGACAGCCTAAAAGGTGTTTTAAGTGCGGGTCCCCCACTCACTTGAGCGCTGAATGCACTGTTGTAAAGTGCACGCGCTGTGGTGGGAGGGGTCACCTGGCGGACGGGTGTGCCCATATTAGATGTAATCTTTGTAACGAGTTAGGTCACCCTTTCAGTCGATGTCCGCAGGCTTATAGGGGTAATGTGCAAGAGGAATCTGGGGTGTCGGAAGGTTTCACCTCGGACACTGATTCTGAGATGGAGGGGGGTGGGGGGGCAGGCCGCAGGTGCTTCTAGATCTGGTGGTCGGGCTGCCCCTATGCCCCAGAGGCAAGGTTCTGTCAGGAGGAGGGCGGGGGTTGGTGCAGCTGCCCCTGATCCTCCAGGTCAGAGTGGAGTGGACATTGATTCTGAGGTAGAGGGGGGTGAGGAGCCTCAAAGGCAGGGTCTCATCAGGAGGAGGGCGGGGGTTGGTGCAGTAGCCCCTGACCCTCCGGGTCAGAGTGGAGTGTCAGGAGGTGGTGGGGTTTTCCTTGGGGGGCCTCCTGAGTTTTTGCTGGACTCCTCTGCCTTAGACACCGATTCTGAAGTAGAGGGGAGTGAGGAGGGTTTGGTGGTTCCCCCTGGGGGGGGGGGTGTTGGGGCCAGTCTGTGCTATCCTTCCCCCCTTCCTTTTCTCTTCCTGTTGCCCCCTCCTCTCATTCTTGTTCTGTTCCCCTCCCGCTTTCTTCCCGTTTTGCCCCGCTCTCCCCCCCCCGGGTGGATTCTCATGCGTTGGGTGGTGCAGTAACCCAGGAGGATATGGAGGTGGCCCTTGGGTCACAGAAAAGACCTCAGGCCGGGTCAAGTGAAGAGCCCTCAGAGGGTATGAGTGGGGTGGGCCCAGCAGCCGGTGATACTGGTTGGGTAGTGCTTAGGAAGAATAAGAAGAAAAAGAAAAAAAGTAAAAAAGGTGTTAAATGAGTGATGCGGGAGTGGGTTATGTGCCCTGTTCTAAGCAGGATGAGGGTGCGGGTGCCGCAGAGTAATTTGTTATTTTACTAGTCGGTTAATATAGCGGGATTTTGTTCGATGTTTATGATGTATAGATATGTGGTCTGTTGATGGATTTGGCTAGCTATGACCTGGTGCAGTGGCCAGATGGGGCAGAGGCTGTAGGTTTCTGCAGTTGATGCCAATAGGCTTGCGCAGGTAGTTGGCTAATCCGCGTAAAATATGCCATATATAGTATTTTGTTATTCTTTCTTTTGTTTCTTATGGACCTTAATTATGGGTATGCACCAATAGTGACCCAAAGTGCAATGAGCCGGATAATGGAGGGTGATAAAAGTTTGCCCAACCTGATAGAGGTTAGCACTGGTGAATTGGTTGCGTGTTAGTAGTCTGTGTTTTCAAGGTTTGTAAATTCAATGTTGGTTTTATAGGAGTGTTATAGTTGTTTAAATGATTATCTTGTATATGTAAATGTTTGTAAGCAGTGTGAGATTTTCTTGATGTTTCCCCGTTATTTGTAAATTTGGTACCTAATGTCGTGTCTGAATAAACAAAAAATTTCCACCAATACACCCCCCCCCCTCCAAACAGGCCCTGTTTGCAGGTTTTTCTACATCTTGCACATGTGCTTTAAAAAGTCAGTCTGGACATCAATTCTAGGAAACAATACTTACCGCTTTGTCCTTCCTTTTCTGGTGACTAAACATTTCATGCATACACACCAGGAAAGAGCTTAGAGACAAATCACACTTGATGGTTTAGGCCCAAACTATTTCAGCTGCAGCGGTTGAAATCCATAGCATGAAAAAAATATCACAAAAAAAACTTCAAAATTTGAAAGTAATTTTATTGGTCCACAAAACAAGGAAAGCAAAACAAAAAATTACAAATAAACACACAAAAAAATATAAAAAAATCTAAAAACAAAAAAGACCAACGTTTATTTCACAGTCATTGGAAAATAAATCATGCTTTTGAAATAACAGGATAGACCCACAGGATTAAAACATTAGTCATTAACATCTTGAGAAACATTTAGCAAAATTATGCAGCAGACAAAACATCAAAAAAACAAAACTTGCTCCAAAACATCTCTGTTTCGCTCCGCCATTACTTCCAGCCAGCAAATCTGCCCCCTCTGCGGGCAGCTGACACGTGCACTATCCACGCTTTTTATAGCATGTGTGCTAATGAACCAATTGGAAACACATGAAGAAATGTCAGCCTCTAGTTTGTGTGTGCTTGTAACTGCTTACACCTGTTAAGGATGTCCTTAAATTACTAAGCCAAAAAAACAGCTTTCTGAGCATGCTCAGAAAGATGCATGTAATTTTCAGTCTCAAACATCCAGCTTCTTTTTCTAAGTGTTCGAGCATGCCCAGTTCACTCGAAATGCAGTACCAGAATCAAATCTGCAATGGCGGATGAAAGCATTAGAGGTGTTTTATTTATTTTTGGTCCCCCTGAACTGATGCTTTCCAACCTGAAGGGGAGGTCTTATAGAATTTTTACGTAACAAACATAAATAATAATAATTTAAACGCCCCTGTCCCTAGTTGCTCGCAGTCAGAAGCGAACACGCAGCATTTTTTTTTTCTTCCGGTTACCAGTTTAGATTTACAGATGAGGTCTAGTGCTAAAAGTATTCCTCTCGCTCTTACGCACGCTATGATACCTCACATGTGTGGTTTGAAGGATGTTTCCATATGTGGGCGGGCCTTAAATGTGTAAGTCCCACCCCCACATATTTAACCGCCGTTCAAACCCCACATGTGAGGTATCATAGCGTACGTTAGAGCGAGAGCAATACTTTTAGCACTAGACCTCCTCTGTAAATCTAAACTGGTAACCTGAAAATAAATAAAAAAGTGTTGCCTATGGGTATTTTCAAGTACTGAAGTTTGGCGCCATTCCATGAGTGTGTGCAATATTAAAGTGTAACATGTTGGGTATCTATTTACTCGGTGTAACATCATCTTTCACATTATGGCCATAAATTGGGCTAACTTTAGTGTTTTCTTAATTTGTAACCACTTGAGCCCCAGACCATATTACTGGTCACTGACGGGGCCAGTTTTTGCATTTCAACACTGCGTCATTTTAACTGACAATTGCGTGGTTGTGCGACGTGGCCCCCAAACAAATTTGGCGTCCTCTTTTTTCCCCCAACAAAATTTTTTTTTTTGTTTTTTTTGGTGGTATTTGATCACCTCTGCGTTTTTTCTTATTTTTGCTTGAACCAAAAATATAGCGACAATTTGGTAAATAAAAAGACATCTTTTTTACTGTTTGCTATAATAAATCTCCCCCAAAATATATTCAACATTTTTTTGCCCTCAGTTTAGACCGATAAGTATTCTTCGACATATTTTTGGTTCCAAAAAATCACAATAAGCGTTTGATTGGTTTGGGCAAAAGTTATAAGTAGGGGTTGGTCTTATGGGTTTTTTAGGAATAATTTTTTGTTTTACTAGTAATGGTGGCTATCATTGATTTTTCTGGCTACTGCGACATTGTGGCGGACCCATTTTTGTGAGATTTGGCATTTTTCTAGCGAGCAATGGTATACAAATGCATTGCTTACTATAAAAATGACACTGGCAGGGAAGGGGTTAACACTAGGGGCGAGGAAGGGGTTGATTATGTTACCTGGGTGTGTTCTAACTGTAAAGGGGGTGGGACTGTCTAGGGGAAATAACAGATCGCTGTTCATACATTGTAGGGACAGACGAGCAGGCACCCCCCCCCCCTGACAGGACCGGGATAAAGGGGAACTCCACACCAAATTTAAAAAAAAACGGCGTGGGGGTCCCCCTTCAGGTGCACAACAGGCTCTTAGATTTGATCTGGAACATAAGGGGCTAAACCCACGCCAAAAACGGCGTGGGGTTTCCCCTCAGATCCAGACCAAACCCTTCTCCCAGGCACGCAGTCTGGCCGGACAGGAATGGGGGTGGGGACGAGCGAGCGCCCCCCCCCTTCCTGAGCCGTACCAGACCACATGCCCTCGACATGGGGGAGTGTGTGCTTTGGGGGAGGAGGGAACTGCCCCCCCACCCCAAAGCACTCTTGTCCCCATGTCGATAGGGACAAGAGCCTCTTCCCGACAACCCTGGCCGTTGGTTGTCGGGGTATGCGGGCGGGGGGCTTATCAGAATCTGAGAGCCCCCTATAATAAGGGGGCCCCCAGATTCTGGCCCCCCACCCTATGTGAATGAGTATGGGGTACATCGTACACCTACCCATTCACCGGGTGGAAAAGTGTAAACACAAATAAACCACACAGAAAAAAATAATTTATTAGTCAGCTCTGGGGGTCTTCTGCCGGGACCCCCCACCACCAGCCCATTGGGCCCCGTGGTTCGCCGTTTTCTGCCGGGGGGACGACGACACCCACCGATGCTCTCCGCCATGTTCAGCCAGGCCCCCACCCCAAAATAAGCTCTTTTACATCCGGGGGGGCCGGCCGAAAACAGCAGAGAACACCGGGGGGCGGAGCCCCTCGGTCTTCCAGACGTTTTCTGCCGGGGGGGCTCCAGACCCGCACCGGTCTTTGCCGCCGCCTTCCGCCGGGGGGGACACCCACCGATGCTCTCGGCCATATTCGGCCAGGCCCCCACGCGGAAAAAAACGGCGGAGAACAACGGGGGCGAAACCCCTCCTCGGTCTTCGCCGCCGCCTTCCGCCGGGGGGGTACACCCACCCCCCCGGTCTTCGCCGCCGCCTTCCGCCGGGGAGAGAGACACCCACCGATGCTCTCCGCCATGTTCGGCCAGGCCCCCACCCCAAATTAAGCTCTTTCACATCCGGGGGGGGGGGGCGGCGGAAAACAGCGGAGAACAACGGGGGTGTCGCCCCACCTCGGGCTTCTCCGCTTCTGCCTGGCTCCTCCTGGGGCCAGGGCTTCTTTCGCCGTCTTCCGCCGGAGGGCGCCACTCTCCGGGCTTCTCGTCGCTGTCTTCCGCCGCGGGGCACCACCCGCGGGGGTCAGGCCTTCTCGTCGCTGTCTTCCGCCGCCGCCCCCTTCGATTTTTTCTGCCTGGACGAAGGTCGTACATCCCATCCAGGACTTGGACGTGGCAGGCTTCTCGTTGCTGTCTTCCGCCGCTGCACCCTTCACCACAAAGCTCCTGCTTATGGAGGGAGGGCAGCGGGCTTCCGACGTTTTCTACCGGGGTGAGGGTCGTACATCCCACCCCGGATTTCTTCACCGGCTTCTGCCTGGCTCCTCCTGGGGCCAGGGCTTCTCGTCGCTGTCTTCCGCCGCGGGGTGACACTCGGGGGCTTCTTCTTCCATTCGATGTTGACACGGCGAGGTCCGGCGCTGAAATGCCTTCTGAGCGGCGGGCACCGACTTATATTGGCATAGGGCGTGGGCGTGGTTATGCCACCATGTGACCTTAACCCATGTGACAGTGATGTCACATCACATCACTGTCACATGGGTTAAGGTCACATGTTGGCATAACCACGCCCACGCCCTATGCCAATATAAGTCGTGCCCGCCGCTCAGAAGGCATTTCAGCGCCGGACCTCGCCGTGTCAACATCGAATGGAAGAAGAAGCCCGCGAGTGTCACCCCGCGGCGGAAGACAGCGACGAGAAGCCCTGGCTCCAGGAGGAGCCAGGCAGAAGCCGGCGAAGAAATCCGGGGTGGGATGTACGACCCTCACCCCGGTAGAAAACGTCAGAAGCGCGCTGCCCTCCCTCCATAAGCAGGAGCTTCGTGGTGAAGGGGGCAGCAACGGAAGACATCGACGAGAAGCCCGCCACATCCAAGTCCTGGATGGGATGTACGACCCTCATCCAGGCAGAAAAATTTGAAGGGGGCGGCAAAACAGCGACGAGAAGGCCTGGCCCCCGCGGGTGGTGCCCCGCGGCGGAAGACAGCGACGAGAAGCCCGGAGAGTGGCGCCCTCCGGCGGAAGACGGCAAAAGAAGCCCTGGCCCCAGGAGGAGCAAGGCAGAAGCCGGAGAAGAAATCCGGGGTGGGATGTACGACCCTCACCCCGGTAGAAAACGTCGGAAGCCCGCTGCCCTCCCTCCATAAGCAGGAGCTTCTTGGTGAAGGGGGCAGCGGCGGAAGACAGCGACGAGAAGCCCGCCACGTCCAAGTCCTGGATGGGATGTACGACCCTCATCCAGGCAGAAAAATTCGAAGGGGGCGGCGGCGGAAGACCCTCAAAGTTAAAAAATGTTTCACCAGGTGAAAGGGTAGGGGTACGATGTACCCCATACTCATTCACATAGGGTGGGGGCCCGAAATCTGGGGGCCGCCTTATTAAAGGGGGCTCCCAGATTCTGATTGGCTCCAGCCCGCATACCCCGACAACCAATGGCTAGGGTTGTCGGGAAGAGGCTCTTGTCCCGATCGACATGGGGACAAGAGTGCTATGGGGGGGGGCAGTGCCCCCCTCCCCCAAAGCACACACTCCCCCATGTCGAGGGCATGTGGTCTGGTACGGCTCAGGAGGGGGGGGGGCGCTCGCTCATCCCCACCCCCATTCCTGTCCGGCCAGACTGCATGCCTGGGATGAGGGCTTGGTACGGATCTGGGGGGGAACCCCACGCCGATTTTGGCGTGGGTTAACCCCTCACGTTCCAGACCAAGCCGAAGAGCCTATTGTACCCCTGGGGGGAAGCCGCACCGGTTTCAAATTTGAAATAAAATAAAGATAAAAAATCGCGCACTACTGCGATATAGAGGAGTGACCCCGACCGTGTTAGCGCCATTACTAGTACACCGCTGTGCGTTCCAAACCTCGCATCAACGCACAACAGTGGAGCGCAAAGGAGACGAACGTACGCGCGTCATCACGTCACGTGGCGCGTCAAGCGTCACTGATTTGGACTCCGCGATGAGTTCCAGACCTCGTGTCCAACAGGGGGAAGAGACGTAGACTCTGGACGCATCGTCAGAGCGCGTGATGGCGTCACAACCAAGGGGACACCCGCCCCCGGCTTCTCGGCGGATGGAACAGGGGGACCAATCACACAAAGGAGAGACACCACGGCCCTCAAAAGGATATGAACACCCCGTTGCATCAGTGAGCTGTCCGCGCAAGAGCATAACGGGGTAGAGGGATCATAATATACATTTCAGAAGATTGAAAGTCAAATGAAGTGTAAATAATCTTAAATACGATTGATTGTGCATAATACAATAAACCAGAAACATTCAAAAATTACAGTATATGTTGAATTAAAAACGCATACAGAATAAAAAATAATAAAAAATATACATGTTAATATGTAACTAGACACCAGAGACACATAATGGGCTAGTACACATATTGTAGGATATCAAGCTATATATGAGAACTTCATACATAGAACCTACAACTAACATGAATTAAGACATTGAAATGTCATAGTTAAACCATATATCCAAAAGTAATGAGACCCATGATAGATTAAACAGGAAGAAGCTAGAAGGACACCACATAATAGCCAAAACCAAATAAAATCTAAAAGGGTAATAATCTCAGGATGAGTTAATGAATGCATTCACGTCCCACTCAACATTCAAGCCATGTGGGACATAAGTGCGTAAAACATAAATCCAATAGGTTTCTAACCTGGAGACACCCCTAGTCTTAGCACCACCCCTCCAAGGTGCCACATATTTGTCTATGATTAGAAACTGGGTACCCTTGGGGTCGCGTGCATGGCACTCCCGATAGTGACGGGGTACGGTATGCTTGGTGCAACCACCTATGATCTTAGTTACATGCTCACCTACCCGTACGGAAAATGCACGTATAGTGCGTCCCACGTTTTGTTTCCCGCACGGGCAGGTGATAAGATACACTATGTGTGTTGTTGCACAAGTGCAAAAGCATTTGATAGGGTAAACTTTTCCTGTTGAGGTGGATCTAAATTCTAAAGATTTTGTTCTACCACTGATGTTAAAGTGGCATACATTGCACTTCTTACATGGGAAGTAACCCTTCATATCGTGAAAGAAAACGGGGCGGGTAGGCGGATCAATGACATTTGGAGCAATACTGTTCCTTAATGATGGAGCTCCTTTGAAAATGATTTTGGCCGTATCGGGTAATTTTGGTCCAAGGACTTAATCATTCTTGAGTATACCCCAGTGTTTATTGATAATGGTTTTGATATCTCTGTGTTGTGTAGAATAAGATGTCAAAGCAGAGAACTTAAAAGAGCCATCTGGTTCTCCTGGGGGCTTTTGGGATAACAGGGACATCCTTTCTGTAGTTCCCACTTGTTGTAACTCAAGGTCTACTACTGAGGTGTCATACCCCTTTTCAATAAACCTCTCCTTTAAAACCTGAGCCTGTGTGAAATAGGTCTCCAGATCAGTGCAGTTTCTGCGTAGCCGCAGAAATTGACTGCGAGGGACAGAATCCAACCAGGACCGGTGGTAGCCACCAGGTTGCAACCCCATCTGCCCTCTTTAGTCCTCTTAGATCAGGTTGGCTTTGTCCCGACGCGAGAGGCAAGGGACAACACCACGAAAGTATTGAATCTCTTATACTCGGTCACCAGAACTAAAACACTGAGCGTCTTTATTGGCACAGACGCCGAGAAGACGTTCGACCGGGTCAATTGGGCCTTTATGTTCTCCACGTTGCGTCACGTGGGGCTGGGAAGCCACATGCTGCGCTGGATTACGATGACGTATACGAGGTCGACGGCTAGAGTTAGAGCTAACGGGGTGATCTCGGACTCATTCCCGATTACTAATGGCACTCGCCAGGGGTGCCCGTTGTCCCCCCTGCTTTTTGCCCTTTCCCTGGAACCATTCCTTTGCCACGTACGTTTGAAACCCAATATCCTAGGCGTGATGGTCGACCACGTCCAGCACAAGGTATCGGCTTACGCAGACTACCTGATGTTCTTGCTCACCTCCCCCACCACTAGATATGTGCATTCCCGTTCGTACGAATGTTATTTTCGTACGAAAATGTTCATTTTCGTACCCGCGGGATAATGTGTACATACGAAAACAGTAAAGCACCAAAATACAAAAACGACGGGATAACGGATGAGCCGCATAACGAACGACCGCAAATACGAAGGAACGATCCGACGGGAAAAAAAGACAAAACGAAAACGGCAAAATAACGAAAATGAAATCTGTATCAAGAGATTTGCATTGTGTATTTTGTTTGAATACGTTTTGTGTTCGTTTTCAGTTGTATGTTCATTGTTCAATGACATCTATAACAAAAGAATTTCATTATGTATATTGAATGAATTACTTTTTCTGTTTGTATTGTGTATTCAAAATACTGAAGGCAAATCTTTTGTTATAGGCGTCATATCAACATACGAAAACAACAAAAGAAACGGGTTCAAATGCAAATCTTTTGTTTATCGTTTTTTTGAATGGCCAGAGAGTTAGGCTGGCCATACATGATATAATTTTCTGTGCAATTTTCTTTAGATTTACCTTCAACTATGTAGTGCAAGGGCCTGCCTGATTGCATACAATTGAAAGTGTTGTTTAGTTTGACCTCATATTATATGGTTTTTGGTAAATCTAAAAGAAAATTGTACAAGAAAATTGAACATGTATGGCCAGCCTCAGTGACTGAAAGCAGCTTCTCTTTTGTGCTGAGTAGTGAGTACACTTGTACAGTAAAGCCAAATAAACTTTTCTGTGAATTTTCATCTGAAGGGAGTTCAGTTGGCCAGACTTTTGAACCCAAAAATGGTTTTCTGATGCAGTTTAAAAACGAACAAATTTTCTGAGAACGATTGGAAAACGATCGTTTTTATGTTTGTTGTTAAAACAGTCTGACCAAGTGTATGGGGCTTAACAATAGTATTGTATGCAATCAGGCAGGCCCTTGCACTACATAGTCAAAGGTAAATCTAAAGAAAATTGTACAGAAAATTGCACAGAAAATTGTATCATGTATGGCCAGCCTAACTCTCTGGCCATTCAAAAAAATGATAAACAAAAGATTTGCATTTGAACCCGTTTCTTTTGTTATTTTCGTATGTTGATATGACACCTATAACAAAAGATTTGCCTTCAGTATTTTGAATACACAATACAAACAGAAAAAGGAATTCATTCAATATACATAATGAAATTCTTTTGTTATAGATGTCATTGAACAATGAACATACAACTGACACTAACAAAAAAAAAGCATTCAAGATACACAGAATGCAAATTGATGAAAATTCACGATAATTATTGTCTAACAAGAAACGAACAAGAATTAAACAGAATAACGAACCATCCGGCATGTACGAAAATAAAACGGTAACGGAAATACGAAACGATCGGAATACGAAAAAATCGCGTCGTACGACAAACGAACGGGAACGAATGGGAAAACGGGCGTCTTACGAAAAACGAACGGAAACGAATAGACGGGACCATACGAAACGGAACAAAAAAAAACAATTTTTCTGTGCACATGTCTACCCACCACTTCCCTTCCAAATCTGTTACAGGAGTTTACTACATACAGACAGCTCTCTAATTTGAAAATCAACTTCGCAAAGTTGGAGGCGATGGGCGTGGGGATACCGCATCCCCGACTCACACACTTACAAGCTAGTTTTCTACTGCAGTGGTCATCCACGGCCTTAAAAAACCTGGGCACGTGCATTCCCCGGGAGTTCTCACGGGTTTTTGACCTTAATTTCCCACCCCTACTGAAGACAGTCAAAATATTACTGAACCAATGGCACTCAGGTCTACATTCTTGAATGGGCCGGTGCAACATCCTAAAAATGTCGATCCTGACGAAAATGCTTCTTATGCATGTGCTGCCCGTCCACATACCAACGTCTTATTTTAAACAGGTTCAAGCGGCTCTAACAGGCTTCGTCTGGGCTAAGAAGAGACCCCGTCTCTCTTACAAGTTGTTAGTGCTTCCCAAACACCGTGGGGGTCTTGCCCTCCCAGACATGAGGGCATACTACCAGGCAGTTCACCTGGGAAGATTTATAGATTGGTGCCGCCATTGAGAGACTAAGCTCTGAACGCGGTTGGAGCAGAGCCAATCCGTGGTGCCCCTCGCGAGGGCACCCTGGTGTCATGACGACTTGCCAGCAGAGACCAAGCGACACCCGTTGCTTGGTTACACATCACGTATATGCGCGCGCCTCTTCACACAGACTTTGATATCCCCCCTGACTCCCATCTATACCCCATTCTGGGAAACGCCCGGTTCACACCGGGCCTACAGGACAGGGCCTTTCGGAGACTAGCTGAGGCAGGCGTACACCAGGACTCGATTGTGGATCTCTCGGATCGGTTGGGCTTGTTCAGCTTGGATTTCTGGAGAGCGAATCAGCTGAGACACTTTCACCGCTCCCTACGTCCCCCGGAAGCGCACGACCGACCTCTTACGACCCTAGAGGAATTATGCGATTCCCCTGGAGCGATAACACATACTCTATCACTAGCTTACAACCTCTTGAATACACCACGGCCTGACTTCACGCCCCCGGGGTTGCTTAAGTGGGAGGTGGAGCTGAACTGTCACTTTAGTGAGCCCAAACGCCAGCGTATTCTCAACCGTACACATAGGTCCTCCATCTGTGCTAAGACCCAGGAGACCAACTACAAATTGCTATTCAGATGGTACAGAACCTGCTGAATAAATTCTTCCAGGCGACGTCAGACCTTTGCTGGCATTGCCAGGCAGACAAGGGAACACTTGTACACATCTTTTGGTCCTGCCCAAGCCTAACACAATTCTGGCGGGTGGTGAGAGACACTGCCCAGAGATTCACGGAACGTACTATACCAGACGACCCCGCGGTGCTCCTTCCACACGCAGCTGACATCCCCTCTGGAAGAGCTCTTCACCACCACCCATTGCTCTATGGTTTCAGAAAGTAGAGGAAATAAAACACATGGAGGATTTGATCCTCACAGCACAAAACAGACAGAAGGCGTTCTCGAACACGTGGCAGATGTGGAACATGTTTGTCTATACAACCCCAGTGGATGTATAAATCAAGCATCCAGAGCGAGTTCGTCTGACCTATACAAATTAGAACGCATTAGCGAAACAGATGATATTGATACTCCATGCTCATGGGTGCATCCTCCCTTACCCCCCCCCCCCCCAGCTACTCTTGGACCATACTACTCTCTACCTTTTCTTCTCTTTCCTTCTTTCCCCCACTCTGCGGGATTTCCTTTTGCAGGACGAAAGAAAAAAAAAAAACATTGGACCCGGTGCTTTTTACAGACATCCACGGATGGCACATAGGTTTCTCCCGGGTTGGGAGAAAGGGTGTTTATCCCTGACCCCTACTTGGTCTGGTACATATGAAAACCTCGACCAGACAGCTGGCCGAGGAAAGTCGCTTAAGGAGGATAGTTGGTTGCCGCTGCCGCATTCATTATTCTTGTTGTACGGTACTGACGGCATGTTAACTGTCCTATAAGTCTCTGGACCTGCCTACTTGTATGATGTTATCCAGTTCTTTTTCTTTTTTATGTTATTACTCTGTACCATGTAGGCCCGTGTGGGTCCCTTTCTCGTGATAAATAAACAATTAAAAAAAAAAAAAAAAAAAACTTACGTTCGATTCAAACATCAAGCCCATCCCTAGTTTCCACCATATCTCTTTTAAACGGAACACATATTAATTACACAGGTTCTGTGGCTGATTAAGGTGGTAATAAAACTCACATGGTGCCTTATATGGATTAAATTAGCCTCAGAACTTGTGTAATTCAAATGTGTTCAGGTTTAAAGGGATGAGATGGCAACCCTACTTTAAACCCTGGTTTACACTGCCATGACTTGTCATGGGACTTAAAATGTTCAAAGTCCCATGACACTTTGCACCCACTAATGGCAATGGAACCATTCTAATCAGTGCAACTCAAGTCTCTCTTACTTAGAAAAAGGTTCCTGCACACTACTTTGGTGCGACTTCAACATGACTTGCGTTAAAGAAGTCATATGCAAGCCCCAATGAAGTCATACAGGGATGTCAGATTCAAAGTCACGTGACTTTGAAGCTGCGGCAGTGTGAACAATGGCTAAATCTAGCAACAGAGTGATGACTCCCATCCTGCCCATTCCCTGAAGATGTTGTTTCCTACAAAACATGTAGGGAGAAGCACATATGTGGTGACATCATGTATTTTTGGTGGTAGTAGCTGGCGTTATTTCCCCAAACCATCAGCTTGCTACTGCCTTAGTGTTAGGCGGCAATTTTACACTGTTTATCAACAAGTGTGATTGTACCATATTACTATTACATATTTTTTGTTAAATAAAAGGCTCTAGTTTTTTATGTACTTTTGCCATGGGAGTATATTTTTTGTTTGGTATTTATCTTTACAAACAGAGGTGTGATGCTTTTTTCTGCACTGGGAGCCATTGGAGAAACATATAACCAAAGCCTCTTTGACCATTTATAACTTTATGGTCCATCTCATCTGGTAAGAGGCCTCTGCTACAGGTGTTATTTGATGATGCAATTAATTTCAAGTTTGGGTGTATGCACCATCTGCCTATGGATGGATATGGCTTTTTATTTGCTATCACAATGCAAGAGGTGATTGTATCTGCACATGTTTGATGGACTGTTTTTGCCTCACATGTTTGATCCAATATTGTTTATCATTTTTTGTCATTGTTTTAGCGCTGCTTTTTTATGCAATAAAATAGTTAAAACAAGATTGACCAGATGGAAGTCTGCTTGTCTGTTGTCATTGGTGAGTCAATGAGTGTCTGGGTGCAGCAACAAGGTAAGACACCAGGAGAAAGGTAAGAGAGCTTGTTAAAAATCCAACAGCTCCTTTAACCGCTTCCTTACTGAACACTAAACCCCCTTCCTGCCCAGGACAATTTTCAGCTTTCAGCGCTGTCTTTTAGCTATGGCGCCGGCATGAGGAGATTAAGGGCTATTGCCATACATGTGTAACAGGTTGAAAAATCAGCCAAATGATCAGACAAAGTTTAACTTTAAAGTGTAACTAAAGTCAACACTAATTTTTCATTTTAGATAGCATAAGGGAGGGTTATAACTCCTGTCAGTTTTTTTTTTCCATCCTCGGCCTATTGAGGAGATTTTCCTTCACTTCCTGTCCCATTGCCAAAACAGTTAGTAAGATGTAATTCCTCCAAAGTGAGGAAATCCCTGTGTGTCATTAGGGTCACCAGATCTAGTGTCCCTATTGGAAGATTTATTCTCAACTAGTGTTCTAAAGTGAACCCAAAACTTGGGATTTTCTTTTACTTTCACCTTTGATAATACCAGTATAGAGTGAAAATAAAGAGGTTAAATAAAAGAAAGGTTTTGCATTTAGTTATACTTTAACTTTACTAAACAGCTGGAGAGTAGGGTTAAAAATGCAAATGTTGTCAAAATGAAAAAGGGTGTGCATACAGTACAAAGCAATTTTTAACCGATTATGAGCCTTTACAATAAGGAGTTCATAGTGTGGCACAGTCTCTATAAGGCTTTGTAGCCAGAGATACTAGAGAATTAGCACTATCTCAGTAAACATTACATTAACAGCTACTTGTACATAACCTCTGTGACAGGTGGCAGGGTGTGATGGTGGCAAAGGGGTGGTGGTGGCAGAGGGAGATGGTGGCAGAGGGGGTGATGATGGCCAAGGGGAATGGTGCATTGGTGGCAGAGGATGATGGTGGCAGGGGAATGGTGCATTGGTGGTGGCGGGGGGTGGTGGCGGGGGGAATGGTGCATTAGTGGCAGGGGGGGAGGTGGCAGGGGGGTGATGGTGTCAGAGGGGAATGGCATGGTGGTGGCAGGGGGGTAATGGTGGCAGGGAGAATGGTGGCACAGGGGTGGTGGTGACAGAGGGGGATGGTGGCAGGGGGTGATGGTAGCAGGGGGGTGGTAGCAGGGGGATGGTGGCACAGGGGTGGTGATGACAGAGGGGAATGGTGCATTGGTGGCAGGGGGCGATGGTGGCAGAGGGGAATGGTGCATTTGTGGCAGGGGGTGGTAGTGGCAGAGGGGAATGGTGCATTGGTGGCAGGGGGTGATGGTGGCAGAAGGGAATGGTGAATTGGTGGCAGGGGGTGATAGTGGCAGAGGCAAATGGTGCATTGGTGGCAGAGGGTGATGATGGCAGAGAGGAATGGTGCATTGGTGGCAGAGGGGAATGGTGCATTGGTGGCAGGGGATGTTGGTGGCAGGAGGAATGGTGCATTGGTGGCAGGAGGTGATGTTGGCAGAGGGGCGGTGGTGACAGAGGGGGATGGTGGCAGGGGGTGATGGTGGCAGAGGGGAATGATGGCAGGGGGGATGGTGACAGAGGGAAATGATGCATTGGTGGCAGGGGGTGGTGGCTGTGGCAGATGGGAATGGTGCATTGGTGGCAGGGGATGATGGTGGCAGAGGGTAATGATGCATTGGTGGCAGGGGGTGGTGGTGGCAGGGGGTGATGGTGGCAGAGGGGTAGTGGTTGCAGAGGGGGGATAGTGGCAGAGGGGAATGGTGCATTGGTGGCAAGGGGTGGTGGTTGTGGCAGATGGGAATGGTGCATTGGTGGCAGGGGATGATGGTGGCAGAGGGTAATGGTGCATTGGTGGCAGGGGGTGGTGGTGGCTGATTAAACTAAATAATTTGCCCTTATTATGTCGAAAATAACAAAAATATGTTTTTTTACCTTAATATCTACCTTAAATCACATTGCTATTTGCCTAGCGTACTTATTTGTAGCCTAAATTAGTGTTGCTCACGAATATTCGCATTGCGAATATTCGCTACGAATATTGCATATTCGAGTATTCGCGAATAACTCGAATATCGCGGCGAATATTCGCTATGGCGAATATTCATATTTTTTCAAATTTATTTTTAAAACAGATCACATCCTAGTGATCTCCATCGACGTCTAAAAGCATTGCTGGTATGATTAGAGACCCTGGGCCGAGTAGCTGAGGCGATCCGTTTATGTTGCCGAAAATTCGCATTGCGAATTTTCAGCAACATTAAAGAATCGCATCAGCTACTCGGCCCTTCTTTTGCATCAGAATAACTCGAATATTCGACAAATGGAATATTGCGCGATTATCTTCTCGCCCTTCTTTTGCATCAGAGCCAATCAGAATAACTCGAATATTCGGCAAAGGGAATATTGCGCGATATTCCTTTTGCCGAATATTCAAGTTATTCTGATTGGCTCTGATGCAAAAGAAGGGCGGAGAAGATAATCGCGCAATATTCCTGTTGCCGAATATTCGAGTTATTCTGATTGGCTCTGATGCGCCCTTCTTTTGCATCAGAGCCAATCAGAATAACTCGAATATTCGGCAAAAGGAATATTGCGCGATATTCCTTTTGCCGAATATTCGAGTTATTCTGATTGGCTCTGATGCAAAAGAAGGGCGGAGAAGATAATCGCGCAATATTCCTTTTGCCGAATATTCGAGTTATTCTGATTGGCTCTGATGCACCCTTCTTTTGCATCAGAGCCAATCAGAATATCTCGAATATTCGGCAAAAGGAATATTGCGCGATTATCTTCTCCGCCCTTCTTTTGCATCAGAGCCAATCAGAATAACTCGAATATTCGGCAAAAGGAATATTGCGCGATATTCCTTTTGCCGAATATTCAAGTTATTTTGATTGGCTCTGATGCAAAAGAAGGGCGCATCAGAGCCAATCAGAATAACTTGAATATTCGGCAAAAGGAATATCGCGCAATATTCCTTTTGCCGAATATTCAAGTTATTCTGATTGGCTCTGATGCAAAAGAAGGGCGGAGAAGATAATCGTGCAATAGGAATATTGCGCGATTATCTTTTCCACCCTTCTTTTGCCCCCTTATTCTCCTTTCTTTTAAGTAGAGTTAGTGTAGAGTTAGTGTTTAGTGCATATTAGTTTAGTAATACAGGAAATGATCTCCGTTTATAAGAATTTCGCAATCATTTTCGCATTAGCGAAATTTCGCCAAATTTCTTTTGGATAAAATATCACGAATATTAGATATTAGCGAATATTCGCGAATATTCTTCTATATATTCGCGCAATATCGCGAAATTGAATATGGCGTATTCCGCTCAACACTAGCCTAAATACTGAAATTTACACCTAAAAATGTAATTTTGTAGCTTTTGTCAAATGCCAGTAAAAATGTGGCTTTGCCAGTAAATTTTTCGGTGTCATGCAAGTAAATTTCAATATGGTAGGTTGGCAACACAGGGGCTTATAGGAACGCATAGTGAGAACTCAAGGGATTATTGAAAATGGAGTTAAATTAGCCCACAAGCATCTGAGACTGGAGAGGAAAAGGGCACATGTACCTCTACAAATGCACTGGACATATATTACTTTCCCAGTGCAGCTCATCCCTATTTTGAACTCTGTTTATATGTATGTATATACATACAAATGCAGCTTTACTATATACTGTACTTTAAAAGGCTGGTTAGAACAAAAAATTTTCATCTGAGAGGAAGAGTTAACCTCTGCACAGAGGATATTTAGGACCATCATGATGACTTGTCATGCTTATGGAACAGACATACCACTGAAGCATGAAAGATTGCCACAGGGGGAAGACTTGCTAACCCCCAGGCAGCAGAGAAGAGGCATAAACAACTATGCTATGGTTTCATTAATCATGAATTTTATCTAATTATATCCAGACAGAGCTGTGCTGGCTGACAAAAACAAATTATCAGCAAACATAAAGTTGACTTTTCACTAAATATTGCTTCTTTAATAACATAGAGCTGCTGGTTACATTAAATATCTATGTGTACTGAAAAGAGACAGGAGTGGAGTAGATGGGATTTTCTTAACGGTGCAGAGGGATATTTAAATATGAGAATGAGAAAGGGAACGTTGTTGGGCCATATAGGTACAAAGGGCCAGATTCAGGTAGATGCGCGCATCTTTTTGCCAGCGTAGCGCAACGCATACTAGCGAGTGAAGTACAGTATTCACCAAGCGCATGGCCGTTACTTTGCGACGGAGTAACGAAGATGCGTTGGCGCAACCCGACGCAAGTGGAAGTGGGTGTGATCATATGTAAATGATGGGCGGAGCCCAGCGCAGAGGCTTACGTTCAGCGCACCATCCACGGAGCATGCGCAGTGAGTGAGGCTTCACTCGGCCCCCTGTGCGCATGCTCACAACTTCCGTCCGCACCACTTCACGGGAAACGTCAGCGCAATGTGTTCCGTTGAGCGTATAAAAGCGCCAGCGGAAGCGCCATTCCGGCGCAAAAGTATTTCCGTTTCCCCCCACCCCAGGGAAGTTACTTTTGCACAGAGATGGCTGCTCCCGCTACCCCCAAAGAGAGAAGAAACTTGAATTTCAATGCCCAGGAGGTCTCTGTGGTAATCTCCGCTATGGAGACTTGTAATGACTTTCTCCACGGAAAGAAAAGTCGGAAGACCAGCCGGGAGAGGAAGCAGGCCATCCTGGACACCATTGCTGGCAGGGTGAATGTGTTGGGGTACTCCACCCGGACTGCTGGTGATATCCAGAAGAAAATTAACGACCTGCGGCGCAAGGTCCATGGCAAGGTGGCCACCATTCGGACCCATGAGAGGGGCACAGGTGGTGGACCCCCATGTGCGGTCAGCCTGACCACAGAGGAGGAGGTGGTCGCCCGCTGCCTGGACAGGGAGCAGTTGGAGGGGGTCCCTGGATATGACTCCATGGAGGAAGGCTCCAGGACAGGTAAGTGTTTTTTATCCCCTATTTGGTGTGTTGCATGTGGGGGGGAGGGTACATGTGCCAAGTGTGTGGGACCACCAACATGTGTCTGCTTTGTGTCATCCACAGATGACGGAGCTGGGCCATCATCTGTTGCCGGCCATTCCACCCCAACCCCCCAACGGGGTCCTGAGGACGAGCCCCTGGGTGTTGAAGACACCGAGGTGGAGGAGAGTGCCCACACCACTTCTGCAGAGATGGTTGAGGAGGAGCCTGTTCCTCAGCAGGAGTTTATTTTGGTTTTGTCAGAGTCCTCCCCTTCTGCAGGGCCCTCTGTCATCCCCTCACCCATCCTCGGTAGCCCCTCAAGGGCGACTCCATCCCCACGGGGACAACCTTCTCCTGGCCCCAGGAAGGCGACCCGTAAGACCAGGGGGGTGTCTGATCTGGTCCAGGACCAGGTGGCGATGGACCACGCCAGGCAAACCCAGCAGATGGGGGAGATTGCTGGCCACTTGGACCGGCTCGCTGACAGCCTGGGCTCCGTATCGCAGCTGCCCAGTGGTGTGCAGGACGTTGTGACCAGCCTGGGGGAGGTGCAGGCTGATGTACGGCACCTCACAGCAGCCGTCCACGCCAACACAGATGCCATCCGGGAAGAGGGGAGGCAGCGGCAGCGTGACCAGCGGCATAATGTCACCCGCCAGCTGAGAATGCAGGCCCAGACCAACCTCTATCTGAGCCGGATTGCCGTGGCCTTGGAGGGCATGCAGCCAACAGCTGCCAGGAGTGGCCCACCCGGGGATCAGCCTCCTCCAGATGCCCCCCCACCCCCACCCACTCCCTCCAGGCAGCTGAGGAGCCCGAGAGTGCCCACAAGGAGGAGCCCCCGTCATCCCAGATGAGTTTTTTTTTTGGGGGGGGTTAATTTTTCTTTTTTTTTTCTTGCTCAGGTTATGAGTTTATATTTTATTTTATTACTCATGTTATGAGATATTTATTTTATTTTTAACTGCACACGGTCAGGAGTGCAGGGGACAGTGTGAATGGTGTGTGAATGTGAGGGGGTGCCACTCCTGCCAGTAAGGGGTGTCACCCTCGGCCGTGGTGGAGAAGTTATCCCCACGGCTGTATGAATGACGTGTGAATAGTGTATGAATGGACAGCGACATCATTGGGGCCTTGACGCTGGCGTTGCTGCTCCCAAGTCCTACATGCTGGACTTGGGCTAATCCAATGTGATGTGGATGTGGTGTGTGTGATCTAGGGACATCAGTGGTGTGCATGCATGCATTGTCTGTGTGATTAATGTTTTGGTTTAGTGTCCAAAGATGCCTACGGTGAGGACCCTCCTGACTGCTCTTCCATCAGCAGACTGGGTCTCCTTTGGCAGGGGGGGGCTGTCTGGTTGGGGGGTCAGGTCATCACGTATGTAAATCTGCAGGCCTTTTCTCATAGCAAAGTTGTGCAGAATGCAACATGCACCGATGATCTGACACACGATGGTAGGGGAATACAATAGGGTCCCCCCAGACTTATCCAGGCAGCGGAAACGGGACTTCAGGAGCCCAAATGTTTGCTCAACCACTGCACGGGTTTTGATGTGTGCTTCATTGTATTTTCTCTCTCCTCTGGTTTGGGGGTTCCGGAAAGGAGTCATTAGATGGGGTCCCAGTGCATATGCAGAGTCACCTGGAAGGGAAAAGACAGGAGGATGTTAGTAGTGCATGTGCCACTTGTGATGTGTGCATCATGGGAGGGGATAGTCATGCCTGCCACCCATGTCACTCACCAACCAGCCAGCTGTCCCCATACATGTTCTGCTCGAATTCTGCTGGGATGGGGCTCTGACGGTATATGAAGCTGTCATGGCTGGATCCGGGGTGTTTGGCACGGACGTGCCATATGAGGCGTTGGGCATCGGCTATCACCTGTACGTTGATGGAGTGCCAATGCTTCCGATTGCGGTATATGTGCTCTGTGGCACTGGGGGGCTGAAGGGTCACATGCGTGGGAATCTGGCAATGCTGTAGAAATCTGTCATTGCCTTCAGCCGCAGCTCCCCAGTGGTGGGTCTGATGAACTGGTTGGACATGCGTCTGAGGATTGCAGGGACAACCTGGTGCACACATCTGCTCATGGAGGACTGTGACATCCCAGCCACCACTCCACTTGTATGCTGGAATGATCCACTTGCAAGGAAATGAAGTGTTGCCAGTACCTTCACCAGTGGCTGCACTGCTTGTGAGCGGTGTGTTGGGCTGGTGATGTCACCCTGCAGGGTTGTGGTTAGTTCAAGTATTGCATCTGGGCTGAATCTGAAGAGGCGATACACCTCCTCATCCCCCATGCCAAAGAGGCTCATGCGCGTGCGGTATATCCTCTCACGTGCCCGCCTCCTTCGTTCCGGGGGACCCAGTACTAGTGCTAGGACCGCGACTGCCCCTGGCATGTTGGCACACAGAGGTGTTGTCCTTGCACGTGTGGTTGTTCAGCTTGCTAGTTTCGTCGGTAACACTGCTGCTGTAGCTGCTCTCCTGCTGACCTGTGGCCGTCTGGAGTAAAGATAAAGCAGCTATTTGTAGAAATAACTTTGCGCCGGACGGACGAGATACGCGTGGCGCATGTAGCCAGCGTATGGTGCTAATCCGTTCACGAATCCGGAAATCTCCCTCATTTGCATATTTGCAGGGGAAATCAATAGGCGCGACTGATGCGCCAAGCAAAATTATGCGCTGACGATACTCTGGCGTCGGAAAGTTAAGCCGGTCGGGGAAAGCCCGTTTTCTGTCGCATCTAGTTTGGTGGGTACGGCCACATAGATACTACGGCGCATCTTCACAGTTACGCGGCGCATATCGAAATATTCCAGCACAAGTCTTGCTGAATCTGGCCCAAAATATACAAAAATAGATTTTATTAGAAAAGATCATTTATAAAATAAATCCACAAAACAAACAAATGTTTTGGGTAAGTACATAAACAATAAACGGTCATATAATTAGCACATTACAGTCAAGCCATGATGGTGTGTCGAGTAACAGGAGGACACACCATCATGGCATAAAACACAGAGGGCCTTTATAGTCCAAAGTGAGAGGGCTAACAAGGTTCCATAAACAAAATAATGTGTAAAAAATTCAATTTAAAAAACAAAGTCCAACAGGAAAAAACGTGACATCCACCCTGGTGAAGCTGGATCCCAATATGAGTCAGCAGGATATTGGTTAACACTGATGTGACATGCAGCTGAAGACCTCCACCACACGCATATGCAAGTAGTGATGAGCGGAATACGCCATATTCAATTTCGCGATATTTTACGAATATATAGAAGAATATTCGCAAAATATTCGTTAATATCGAATATTCGTGATATTTTATAAAAATGAGAATGCGAAATTGATTGTGAAATTCTCGTCAACACGCGAAAACAGAGATCATTTCCTGGATTACTAAACTAATATGCACTAAACACTAACTCTACTTACACAAACTTATATGACTAAACTAAAGCTAATTTTTTGTTGTTTTTTTTTTTTTATACACAAAACACAGAAGGGCAGAGAAAGTATTCGCGAATATTCGTAATACGAATATTCGCATTGCGAATTTTCGGCAACATAAAAGGATCGCCTCAGCTACTCGGCCCAGGGTCTCTAATCATACCAGCAATGCTTTTAGACGTCGATGGAGATCACTAGGATGTGATCTGTTTTAAAAATAAATTTGAAAAAATACGAATATTCGCAATAGCGAATATTCACCGCGATATTCGATTTATTCGCGAATACTCGAATATGCAATATTCGTAACGAATATTCGCAATGCGAATATTCGTGAGCAACACTATATGCAAGTTCGCTTACCAAATGGAGATGGTCCCTGGCTGAGAGGAGACCAAAATAGCATATAGGATCAACAAACAGCTAGTGGTTTTCCTTACTATTTTGTATAATACATTTTAAGTGATTTTACACTATCGAGGCATCTTTGTCTCTTTTTATATTTATGTGACCATTGTCATTGGAGCCACTGTCGGATGACCCAAGCTGAATTGGTTTCCTTTCCCACCGAGCCTAGCTGTTTGCTGATCCTATATGCTATTTTGGTCTCCTCTCAGCCAGGGACCGTCTCCATTTGGTAAGCGGACTTGCATATGCGTGTGGTGGAGGTCTTCAGCTCCATGTCATATCAGTGTTAACCAATATCCTGCTGACTCATATTGGGATTCGGCTTCACCAGGGTGGATGTCACGTTTTTTCCTGTTGGACTTTGTTTTTTAAATTTAATTTTCCCCCCTCGTCTTCCAGGACAGCCCTGAGATATATGGCTCCTCCCTCCGGGACAGGAAACACATTCCCCCAAATCATAAAAGGAGGTCCTCCAGGCCTTCTCCTCAGTTTTTTGTGTTTCCTGCCGGACGGGAAGGAGCACATTTGGGAACGTTGCTACTTTTTTTTTTTTTTTGTTGTTTTCTCCCCAGTTTCTCCCTTGGTGGGAGTGAGAGCTGAACCTACCTCCTACAGCACGCCTCTGGCCCGGGGGTAGAGATCGTCGCTGATGGCCACCGCTGCCTTGGCTCAGCGAGAGTGGGACCCCTGGTCGACGGCAGTGTGTTCATGCCTCAAGCTCCGGAAGCAGCGGTGAAAGGCGAGAGACGCCATGGACTGCGCTGTGGATACAGCACTTCCGGGTTCGATGCTGGAGGGGCGGAGCCACTGCGTTCCAAGGAAGGGAAGTGAGGTCCCGGGCGGAAACGCATAATCAGGGGGCGCCGGAAACATCGTTCCCATGTTTCAAAAAGGCGCGGCAGTGGCTATGTAGGAGCCGGAGCCTAGTGGTGTATCTCGGAGCGCTGAGGACAAAAACACCAGAACCATGGAAGCTGCAGCGGCACATCCAGACCCTGGTTCGGTTGGCACCGGTCCCTCCCAGGTAAGCTTGGTGAGAGCACATGGTTTACTCTGGGGGGGGAGATTGGTCTACTTGGCCAAAAATACCCCCCATGGGTGGCGAACCTTATTGGTGGTGGGTACGGCACTTCTAGGAGCTAGGCACAGTGGTGTTCAGGCATAGGCTGTTTGGTAACTGAGTTGTTGCTTTCTGGTTTGTGTCTATTTCAGATTAAAACTCTACAGCCGCCTAGAAGAAAGTGTGCCGTCTGTGGGACAAAGCTAGGTTCCAGTTGGGACAAGCCGTTATGCCCAGAATGTGTTAGCAGTCTGATAAAAGATGACTCAGTTACTGCTTGCCGTCAGTTATTATCCTCTGTTAAGGAGGAAATGGCGTCCACATTTCAGTCTTTTAAAGGACTGATAGACAGGATGCAGGGTCCCGCCTCGTCCCTACCTAGAGCATCTAGTATGCCTGCCCTGTCCCAGACTCAAGAGGAGGAGGAGTACAGGGAGCAGACGCCTAGGTCTATTGCTTCCTCTCAGGCAGGATCAGCATCAGATTCTGAGGCAGAAGATGATTCCTCCAGGGCTTCTAGGTACAAATTGTCCTTGGAAGATGTAGGAGACCTACTAAAGGCTATTTATGATACCTTGGAGATCCGTGAGGAACAGGTTCAGCTCTCCAAGCACGACCTCATGTATCAGGGGTCTAGTGCAAATAGATCCAGGGTTTTTCCTGTGCACAAATCCCTGATTGACACAATTCTGCGGGAGTGGGAACAACCTGAAAAAAGACCATTCTTTTCAGGCTCCCTTAAACGAAGATTTCCCTTTGAAGAAAAACGGATCTGGCCTTTGATGATTTGGGGGCCTTGAAGGACCCGATGGATAAGAGAGGGGACTTGTTGTTGAAGAGAGCTTGGGATGCCTCTTCAATAAGTCTGAAGCCCGCACTAGCAGCAACTTGTGTAGCTAGAAATCTAGAATGTTGGCTGACTCAGTTGCAAACCCACATTCAGGCAGGTACATCTAGACAGGAAATATTAAAATCTTTTCCTCTTCTTTTTAAAGCGGTAGGCTTTCTGGCTGATGCCTCTGAAGAATCAGTTAAGTTGGCAGCCAGATCAGCAGCCTTGGTAAACGCAGCCCGAAGATCAGTGTGGCTGAAAACTTGGACAGGTGATGCCGCCTCCAAGCTAAAACTATGTGGGTTATCCTTTTCAGGTGACCACCTTTTTGGGTCAGGCCTACAGGAAGCGCTAGAAAGGACTCAGGACAGAAAAAAGGCTTTTCCTGAGAGAAAGAAAAGAACGGAGGGAAAACATTCTTTTCGAGGTTTCAAACAAAACCTGCAAAAGGAAGGCCAACCAAAGAAACATTGGGCAGGCCATAAGGGTAGGGGGAGAGGAGGAATATTGTTTAATCCTCCTCAAACCACCCCCAAGCCACAGTGACCCTTGCGTCCCGGTGGGAGGAAGATTGGGACAGTTTCTCCCACAATGGACCAGGGCAACTTCAAGTCCGTTCATTTTAAACATAATCAGGAACGGATACAAGTTGGAGTTCACGACGACACCCCCTCCAAGTTTTCTGATTACCCAGCCTCCGAGGGACAGAGAGAAGGCAGAGGCCTTGGGCCTATCTCTAGGGGAATTAGTAGACCAAAGAGTTCTAATTCAAGTCCCACAAAAGGAACAGGGTCTAAGGACATATTCCCATGTATTTGTAGTAAAAAAGCCATCGGGAAAATTCAGAATGATCTTGAATCTTCGTCCCCTGAACAAATTTGTAAAGTACAAAAAGTTCAAGATGGAGTCAATTTTCACAGTGGCAAGGTCTCTGTTTCCAGGGTGCTACATGGCCACCCTGGACCTCAGGGATGCCTACTTACACGTCACAATTCATTTGGACTTCCAAAAGTTCCTCAGGGTGGCGGTGAAAGTGAACTCGGAGATCAAACATTTCCAGTTCCAAGCCCTTCCCTTTGGTCTGTCCTCATCGCCAAGAATTTTTACGAAGGTCCTGGCAGAGGCTCTAGCACCGCTGAGAAACAAGGCGATAATTGTAATTCCTTATCTGGACGATCTCCTGTTCGTGGCAGGATCAGCCCAACAGCTGAAAAAGGATTTGCAGGAAGCTCAGAACTTTCTCTCCTCTCTCGGCTGGATAATCAACCGAGACAAGTCTCAATTGACCCCATCCCAGGAGGTTCTGTACCTAGGTTACAGGATATCTTCTGTAGAGAGAAAATGTTATCTTCCAGAAGAAAAGATGATAAAGGTAGAACAAGCAGCAGCCCAGTTACAGTCCAACCGAGAGGCTTCGGTCAGACAAATTATGAGGGTACTGGGGTTTATGACGGCATGTTTTCCAGCAGTACCCTGGGCGAGGTTCCATCAACGTCCGTTGCAGCAACTAATGCTTCGGTTTTGGAGTGGCCAAAGTCAAGACTTGGAGGTCCAGATTCCAATCTCATCCCGAGTCAAAAGGACTCTATGGTGGTGGCGAACGCGCCACAATCTAGACAAAGGTCTAACCTGGACCCTGCCGGTGGAAACAGTAGTAACTACAGATGCCAGTGCCTGGGGGTGGGGAGCCCACCTGGGGGAGGCAGTGGCCCAGGGAACATGGTCTCCAAGAGAGGCAGAACGTTCCTCAAACCAGAGAGAGTTCCTGGCAGTCCTGAAAACAATCGAAGTGTTCCAGACAAGCCTGAAAGGGCGACATCTGCAGGTTCGCACAGACAATGCAACAACTGTGGCATATGTGAACAAGCAGGGGGGCACGAGAAGTCCTGCTCTTCAGGCTATAGCCAACAAAATTTTTTCCTGGGCAGAAACAAACCTGGCTTCACTGACAGCGGTCCACCTAAAAGGCACCCAGAACTCTTTAGCGGATTATCTGAGCCGTCAACAGGTGAGTCAGGACGAGTGGGCACTACACGAGGAGGTTTTCGCTCAAATAGTGCAGAAATGGGGTCAACCGGAGGTGGACCTTTTCGCCTCCGAAAGGAACAGGAAGGTAATCCAGTTCTTTTCGATCCATCCAGGAGACAGGGCTACAGGGATAGATGCTTTTTCCAAAACATGGAAGTTCAACAGCTGCTACGCCTTCCCTCCAATAAGGATGATCGCAGCAGTCCTTCAGAAATTTCGGTCGGAAAGAACGGATCTAATTTTGGTTGCTCCTTTTTGGCCGAAAAGACCTTGGTTTGCCATTCTGAAAAGTCTGGCCATTCTCTCCCCATTTCATCTTCCCAGCAGGAGGGATCTAATATCGCAGGGTCCCATTCTTCATCCGCAGGTAGACAGACTAAACCTAACTGCGTGGTATCTGAGGAACAGTTGCTGAGAACACAGGGCTTCTCAGAGAAAGTAATCAAAACCCTGATACAATGCAGAAAGCCTGTTACTAGAACAATTTATGCCAAATTCTGGAAAAGATTTTGTTCCTGGTGAGAAGAGCGGGAAATTGATCAACCAAGGGTCCCAGCCATTCTAGATTTTCTGCAGGCAGGGGTAGATATGGGTTTATCTCCAAGTACCCTAAAGGTGCAGGTTGCGGCCCTTAGTGTCTTTCTTCAATGTTCCCTTCAGCAGAATGCTTTTATTAAGAATTTCTTCAAAGCCTTGTCTAGATCCAGGCCGGTGAAGGTCTCACCCTGTCCTCCTTGGGATCTCTCCTTGGTACTTAAAGCATTGTCAGCTAGTCCATTTGAGCCTCTCGAGGAATCTATCTTAAAATGGATAACCCTTAAGACAGTTCTGTTGGTAGCAGTCACTTCCGCCAGGCGGGTAAGTGACCTTCAGGCGCTTTCTATCAGAGAGCCTTTTTTGTTAATTTATGAGGATAGAGTTGTGTTGAAAACAGACCCCAGTTTTCTCCCCAAGGTGGCGTCCTCATTTCACAGGACACAGGACATTGTCCTTCCGACTTTTCTGTCTCCCTCGAGCTCAGAGGGGACATCTCTAGATGTCAAGAGGTGTATTTTAATTTATTTAGAGGTAACCAAGGAACTCAGAAAGTCTGACTCTCTTTTTGTTAATTTTTCGGGGATTAGGAAGGGGCAAAAAGCATCTAAATCTTCCATTGCCAGGTGGATTAGGTTAGCGATAGCTAAATCTTATGAGTTAGAGGGTAAGCAAGCCCCATTTGTCAAAGCACACTCTACTAGAGCGGTTTCGAGTTCTTGGGCGGAAAAGGCCGGAGCCTCTCCGGAAGAAATTTGTAAGGCGGCAACGTGGTCAAACTATACGACCTTCGCCAAGCACTATCGCCTGAACTTGATGTCTGAGAAGGATCAGTCATTTGGCCGAAAGGTTCTCCAGGCGGCTACCCCACCCTGACAAGTACGTTTCTTGTTTATCATCTCAGGGCTGTCCTGGAAGACGAGGGGGGAAAACCGGAGTTAGGCTTACCGGTAACTCTCTTTCCAGGAGTCTTCCAGGACAGCCCGGTTTCCCACCCAGAGTTTATAGTTTGTAAACAGGAGTTGGATATGTGTACTGACGATGTGTTAGTATGTTATGTTTTTCAGAGCCTTCAGGAATTCTTGGATGAACTGAGGAGAAGGCCTGGAGGACCTCCTTTTATGATTTGGAGGAATGTGTTTCCTGTCCCGGAGGGAGGAGCCATATATCTCAGGGCTGTCCTGGAAGACTCCTGGAAAGAGAGTTACTGGTAAGCCTAACTCCGTTTTTTTTACACATTATTTTGTTTATGGAACCTTGTTAGCCCTCTCACTTTGGACTATAAAGGCCCTCTGTGTTTAATGGACACCTACCAAGGTTTCTTCTGTTTTTGGACTGTTTTTTTGTTTTAATCTTGCTTTTTTATCACATTACTTAATTTGTGTGGTTCACATATCATTCTTTACGTGTTTTATGTTTATTGGTCATTAGCGCGGTTTATTTTTCTTTCTTACATTGTTATTCTGTTTATATGACACAGTTTAAACCGCAGCTCTATCTATGTTTAGTTTGCATTTCACGTGCACTTTTGATTGATTTGATGTATAGCATCTTATTTTGATTACAGTTGTATTTAAAATTATTCAACCCCCCAATGCTGTAAAGGGTTTTAGGGAATTTAGTGTACATTTGTAATTGTATTCAGAATGAAATCCTACAAGGACTTCTTAAAGAACCATATGCAACTAAAATGACATCAATTGGTTTTGTAATACAGTACTAAATGTTTCTTTTGTGAATTCTTCATTTACACAATTATTCAACCCCTTAAAGACTACCACGCTGAAGAACAGAGGTTCCTTCTAGACATTTACTGGTGTGGTTACAAACATGGTGAAGTCAAGAGAATGGTCCAGGAAGACAAGAGAAGAGGTGATTACTCATCACAGGAAGGGCAATGGCTATAAGAAGATTGCAAAGATGTTAAACATGCCAAGAGACACCATAGGAAGCATCATTCGCAAATTCAAGGCAAAGGGCACTGTTGAAACGCTACCTGGTCGTGGCAGACAGAAAATGCTGACTTCGACTGCTGTGCGCTACCTGAAGCGTAGAGTGGAGAAAAGTGCTGAGGAACTGAGAAAAGATTTGTCAGACGTGGGTACTGAAGTTTCTGCTCAGACAATACGGCGCACACGCCTCCATGCCAGAACTCCCAGGCGCACCCCCTTGCTGTCTCCAAAGAATAAGAAGAGTCGACTGCAGTATGCCAAAATTCATGTGGACAAACCACAGAAGTTTTGGGATTGTGTTTTGTGGACTGATGAAACACAATTAGAACTGTTTGGGCCCATGGATCAACGCTATGTTTGGAGGAGGAAGAACAAGGCCTATGAAGAAAAGAACACCTAGCCTACTGTGAAGCATGGCGGGGGGTCAATCATGCTTTGGGGCTGTTTTGCTTCTGCAGGTACAGGGAAGCTTCAGCGTGTGCAAGGTACCATGAATTCTCTTCAGTACCAGGAGATATTGGATGACAATGTGATGCAGTCCATCACAAACCTGAGGCTTGGGAGACGTTGGACCTTTCAACAGGACAATGATCCCAAGCATACCTCCAAGTCCACTAGAGCATGGTTGCAGATTAAAGGCTGGAAAATTTTGGAGTGGCCATCACAGTCACCAGACTTAAATCCAGCGAGGGAACGGCGTGTGTTCCACTTAACAGTCAGCTTTCATATTGTAACGTCTTCTGAAGCGATTCAGAAGACGTTACAATACGAAACGTGCGTAAAGCGGACACACGCACACCCTCACGCATTTCTGGGTGACCGGCTGACTGTTCAGTGGAACGCACACCGTTCCCTCGCTGGTGCGACCGCCAATCGGATAACCCAGTGCTGTGAATGACATTTGCCTATACCCTATAGGGGATAGGTTGCTGAAGTTTTACTTTTACTTTTATTATATATATATATTTTTTATTTGTCTATGTTTACTGTACTGGCTGGAGGTTCTAACCGACTTTGGTCTGCCTAATACAGTTTGTTGTGTATTTTTTGCATACATGCACGCCCTCTACTGGCAGTGCCAATAAATTTTTACTTTTAAAAAACGTACTACGCCATGGTAGCCTGTTCTTTCTTCCTGGAGGAACTCTGAGGCTCAAGGGAATACAGCCACCTGGACTAAGGACATACACTAGAAACCCAGGAACGACAGAGCGGTGTGAAGGAGCAGCTGTAACTCTAATACGCATTCTACCCCAGCAGGGGCAGTGCCTCAGGTGAGTGGGGACCCATAAGGGGGAGCACTGGATCCACTGCGAGAAGCACCCATTGTATTTTTGCATGACCACCCACCTAATTAGGTGCACCCTGGACTACACATTGTTTCAGCCATCTTGCTTGAATTTATGTTATATAGACTTATGCATGAGATTTGTGCCTTTGACCTTTGTGTATTGATCACCCTACTGGTGCACTCCTCTAGAGGTGTGTAAACAAGGTTCATATTGGGTCTTATTGGTATACATAGGAGACCACCTGCTCTCATTATTGGTAGCGGCTGGTCCCACTTTATTTTTATTTTTACTTTTATTTCTATGTTTTAGTATGTTCCACATACACCATGATTATTGCACCTGAGTACAAATTGTTTTAGAATTTAGTCAATCAGATATATGCTAGATTTATACTGCCTTGCACTCATTGAGTTAACACTGGTAACACTGCATCTATATTTTTAGTGGCTGTTATATTATAATTTACTTTATTTCCTGTGGAGGTCGTTTTACATTCATCTCTTTCAATATTAGTCTAGGCAGACTTTGCTACCACCTCTTTATAGGACGGGGAAGGTTGCCCCTGGAGGCCTTACCCACCCACTGATTGGGGTTACTAAACTGGCCCAACTCCACAACCTACTAGCGACAGTGCCACCACCCCCACCTCTTTTTCATATTACACTCTTATTACACTCCCTTAGGGGAGTTATATATAGGGGGGCTGCAGTCCAACATATACATTCAACCTACTCCCCACTGTACTATCCTAAGCGCAGTTCACCAATTCACACTGATCAAAATCAATGTCAGACTGGCCAAAACAATCAATTTCAGTAGGGGTTGAATAATTTTGAATACAACTGTAGCGCAATTTACCTCACTTTCTTCCATTTCGCATATAAGTGGACAACCACCACTAGTCAGAAACCCCTCAGATCTAACAATCAAAGAAATCCTAAAAAAAGATGAGAATATCTCTAACTTGTCTTCAGCCCCTTCCCTTTCCTCTAGCCAATCAACAATGTATCGGGACCTCTCGGTTAGCAGGATCCCAAAAAGCGTAAAGGGAACTCTGACACAGCCTCTACTGAATCACTTGGGCACCAGATCAGCACCCCATTACCACGTTGTTCACAAGACCCTCACTCTAAACTAATGCCCTCACACTCTTCAACTGCATTTCAACCATCGGTTAATGCACCTCGGGGACCCCAACCTATGGCATCACTTGCCATGGTTCCAACAACACTATCGACTTCCATCACTGCACCACCTATGCACCTTGATGTTGCTCCAAAGGTAAGCAATGCTGAAATAATTGTCTCTCCATCAGGAACATCTCTTCCTGCTGATGTTAGAATTGCACCAATTTTTTTAGCGAAGGACTAAATCCACACCGTTTTGTGGACACACCTCTCCCTATTCATGATGAAATCAACAGTGACATGGAATTATCTATTATTAATCTGTCATTATATAGGCTTACTGAAAGCGAGGTACAGATCTTGAAATTGGGTCTGACCTTCTGTCCGGATTATTAAATTGATAAATTTGAACTAATTAAAGATGTATACCTTTTCGCCCTTCAGCTAATGTATAAAGTTATCTTCGACAGACCACAGACTCAACAAGAGCTTCTTGACAGCTCTATCAATATTTTTTTTTTTTTAACAACAAGGTTGGACTTTATTGAGTCAAAAAAGAAAATACAGGAATTATACAAGACATCCAAATACAGTGCATGCATGGTAGGACAGATAAAATACATATGAGAGACATTACTGGTCGAATTAAGATCCATCTAGAACATGTCATAGCAGGGTGGAAACAACTCATCTACAGGACATACTTCCCATTGAGAGAAAAAGGAGAAGAGGGGAGAAGGGAGAGGGGGGAAGAGGGGAAAGGGGAGGAGAAGGGGAGGAAGGGGAGCAGAGAGGGGGCAAGGGGGGAGAGGGAAAGGGAGGGGGCAGGGCGAGGGCGGGGAGCCCAGCACCAGCACAAGACATGGGGTCAATTCTATCATAGAGGATCAATCCATGGCCCCCATACCCGTTCAAACTTCAAAGGACAGCCCCTGTTTAGGTACGTCATTTTATATAAAGGAAGGGTAGCGTTGACTGCATCCATCCACATTCCCAAGGTGGGGGGATTCCTAGATGTCCATTTGACCAGAATAGCCTTCTTGGCGTAAAAAAACAGTAGCGACAGTAACAGCTTGGTGAACCTAGGCCTCTGCTCATCATCCTGCACCCCCAGGAGAGCCAGTTCTGGGGAAACCGGAAGACTAAGATGGAGGCGGACATTAACAGTTTCAAAGACTGCGGACCAAAAGTCCGTCAGCCTGGGGCAGGACCAGAACATGTGAATATATGTACCCTCGGAGGTAACACATCTAGGGCAGCTCGGGGAACGTTGCGGATATATCCCATGCAGTCTCTGAGGTGTAAAGTATACCCTGTGCAAGAACTTAGTCTGTATTAACTTATCCCTAGACGAGATCACCAATTTATAACTATCCTCAAAGCAATCGTCCCACGTCTCCCTATCCAAGGATGGAACATCTCCCACCCACTTCCTCCAAAGGGAGTCCATCTTAGGGTAGTCTTTGGTAAGGAGTGTCAGGTACAAGGAGGATAAGATCTTTGACAAAGTGCTCTGAGCCAGGAGGTCCTCCACAGCGTCCGCACGAAGCACAGGCGGGACGGGGAACTGAGCCCTGAAGGCATGCCGCAGCTGGAGGTACCGGAAGAACATCCAGGGCGGCAAGCCAAAGCGGCCCGACAATTCCCTAAAGGACAGCAAAGATCCCCCCTCCACAATGTCTCGAAGCACCCTAACTCCCCAGCGGGCCCACAATTGTGGGTCCGGCAAAGAGCGAAAGTGGGCAAGCGCAGGATTTCCCCACAGCGGGGCAAAAGGGGACCAGTGACCCGGGGACAAAAAGCGACGCCTGGCCACGCCCCACACCCGAAGCGTAGTTCTCGACGGGCCAGGCAGCGCGGGGTATGGAGAGGGTCCTCTATAGAGCAGATTACTCAGTTCAGTAAGGGACCCTACAATCGCCGCCTCGAGGCACACAGCCGCATTAGCCCTGGACTGCTCAAACCACCATCGTGCCATAACCAGTACGGCCGCCCAGTAGTAGACCAGCAGATTGGGGAGTGCCAGCCCCCCCAAGCTAACAGGAAGCTGAAGGGTGGATCTCGCCAACCGAGGAGGGGAGCCCCGCCACAGAAAGGATCCAATGCAGCCATCCAAGTTTCGAAAGAAGGAAGTGGGGATCCACACAGGACAGTTTCTGAAAATATAATTAAGTTTAGGCAAATAGATCATTTTCAAGACGTTTATTCTACCTAGAAGGTTCAATGGGAGGTTCCGCCAGCGAGAACAGCGTTCCCTGAGTTGGTCAGTCACCGGTCTCAAGTTGAGCCTGTCGAAGGACCGAAGGTCGCGGGAGACCCTAACTCCTAAATACGTAAACTCCTCCACCCACTGAAGCGCTGTCGACGGGACCACCTCCCTAGCCCTAACATCAATCGGGAACAGGGCTGACTTGGACCAGTTAATACGAATCCCAGAATACTTACCAAATTCGTCAAAGGTCTCCAAGGCAGCCGCCAAGGAGTCACCAGGGTCATTGAGGTAAAGGAGAGTGTCATCTGCATATAAAGATATCTTCTCCTCCAGAGGGCCAATCCTGAGACCAACTATACGGTCCGATTCCCGGACCAACACCGCCAAGGGTTCTAAGGCCAGGGCGAACAAGCTGGGTGACAAGGGGCACCCCTGACGGGTCCCCCTCCGGAGGAGAAAATAGTCCGAAAGAGAGTCATTCACTCGAATCCTAGCCCTGGGAGATTTATACAACATTGCGAGCCACTGTAGGAATTTAGGTCCCACCCCAAACCTCCTTAAAACCTCCCACAAGTACCCCCACTCCACGGAGTCGAAGGCCTTCTCAGCATCGAGAGAGGCCACCACTCTAGTCCCCCCATTGCTATGAGACGCAGACAGGTTCAGGAACAACCGACGGATGTTAATGTCGGTGCCCTTCCCCGGTATAAATCCTGTCTGGTCCACCTGAACCAGCGACTCAATCACTGTCACTAACCTATTAGCTAATATTTTTGCGAGGAGTTTCGCATCCGCATTAATCAGGGAGATAGGCCTGTAAGAGCCACACTCCTCAGGGTCCTTGCCAGGTTTGGGCACCAGCACAATTACGGCCTCTGACATCGAATCCGGCAAGGACGCCGCAGAGAAGGAGCTCCGCAGCATAGAGGTAAGTCTAGGAGCAATAAGCTCCTGGAACACCGAGTAGAACTCGACAGGAATACCATCAGGTCCAGGGGTCTTCCCGGATTGCATGGAACTCAGGGCCACCTGCACTTCCTCCAACGTAACATCAGAGTCCAACTGAGCACTCTGTGCAGCGGTCAAGGAAGGGAGAGAGACCCGGTCAAGATACCGGAGCAGTTCAGAGTTAACGTACCGTACTCTAGAGGAGTATAGATCCCGGTAGAACTCCAGAAACCGGGCTCCAATATCCATAGGGGACGTAAGCATCCCTCCAGCACCGTCCCTCAGCCTGCTAATATGTGTCATCGGCCTCTGCCCCTTGGCAAGCCAAGCCAGCAACCTGCCGTTCTTATCCCCATACTCAAAAACTCTTTGGGCACTTTCTAGCAAGGATTTCTTGGTAAGGTCCACCCTAAGCAGAGACAGGTCCCTAAGGGCAACCTGCCAGGGCACATAATGGTCAGAATCAGGAAAGCGAACATATTCGGCCTCCCGGATCCTAGCCCGTTCCTCGAGCTCCCTCAGAGACTGCATAGATCCACGCTTACGCACCGCAACCCGAGCCATAAAATCACCCCTTAACCAGGCCTTGAAGGCATCCCAACCGACCATGGGTCCGACAGAGCCCTCATTGTCCAACCAGTATGTACACAAGGCTTCAGGCATCTCCTCCTGAATGTCCGGGTCCATTATCCAATATTTGGACAGCCTCAGGAGCCGCACCCCCACCTCTCGTGAAAGCTGGATAGTGACAGACAACGGGGCATGATCCGATATACCCCTAGAGAGTATCTCGGCATCGACCACCCTGCGCAGCAGAGCAGGCGAGGCAAACGCCAGATCAATACGAGACATGGTCCGGTAAGTGCTCGAGAGGCAAGTATACCCCCTGGTGGAAGGATGCACCTGACGCCAGACATCCGTCATATGAAAGGCAGATGCCCAGTCAGCAAGTCCATGCTGCCGAGGGCCAGAGGCACGAAGCCTGTCCAGATCCCTGGACACAACCAAGTTAAAGTCCCCCACGATAAGCACATTGTCCACATTATACATAGTGACCAGTTGCATAAGGGAATGAAGGATGTCCAGATCCGCCGGGGGGGGCAGATACACCCCCACCAGCACAAAAGGAATCGCAGCAATCAAAGCATGCAGGAGTACATACCTGCCCCCCGGGTCCAGCTTCACATCCAGAAGCTGGAAGGGAAGGGACCTATGCACAAGAATGCTAACGCCCCTGGCATAATTAGAGTAGGGTGCATGATAGTGCGCACCGACCCATGCCCTCCTCAGACTCAGAACTCGGGAGCCCATCAAGTGCGTCTCCTGAAGGATGCACACCTGCGGGTGAAGTTTTCTCAAATAGTTAAGCACTAAGGAGCGTTTCACCGCTGAGTTGAGACCCCGCACATTCCATGACACTACCCGACAATTAGTCATAAGGCGGGTTATTCATTAGTGCAGAGCTGACCCCGGCGGCACCCAAGTCGGGCCCAGCACAACAGAGGGAGGAGAGTTTCCTCACCCCCGTCCCGCCAGGACCGAGCCGGACGCCCAACCAAGAACAGCACCCCAACAACCAGTCCCTACTAGCAGCACATAAATACAGTGATGACCCATACCAACCAACAGAGAGCATGCAGCAGAAAAATATTAGCAAAAAAAACATGAACAACCAACCAGCCGAACAGTGGCAGGAACCCCCAACCCCCCCCCCACCCCCCACCCCATGCACCTCGAGAACATGAGGAGCACTTAAACCCCAAAAAACCCATATTGCAGGAGCCTAAAACAAAGGCTGGGGGCGTGTAGCCAGTGTCAAAAACCTCCAGCAGCCAGAGGGCAAAAGGGAATGCAAGCACAAGTCTCTCCCCGCCGGCCCCTGGAGTGATGTAGTGCAAATCAAAGGTCCTCCATTTCTCCCGCCGAAGCGGGGGCACATTCTTAACGCGTTACAAACAAGTGCTGGCGGGGACAGCGGGTAAACTTAATAATAGAGGGGCCCCCCAACAACAGCCCGGGTGTGCAAAAGGAGCCCACCCCGCCCCAGCAGCATCCGCCAAACAGTCCAAACAGTGTATGAGACAGGGGCAGACACAGCTAATGGACAAGGTGACCCATACCAGCCGTGTCGGGGCAGATCACAAAAAGGGGGGAACAGTCCCAGTCCAGCAACATGGCCCCTACACCCACAGTCTCTCCAGGGGGGGGGAATCATAGGAGCTTACCCGATAAAGACACCAGTGTGTGCGTATCCCCGCCAGCCTATTAGGGAGAGCAGTACAAGGCATCCATCAAGGCAGAAGATCAAGGTAATGTATCCACCCAAGCAGAGGCGTCTCTCGGCGAAGTAAAGAAGCGTACCGTTTCTCCATCCACAACCCGCAGCTTAGCTGGAAACAGGACGCTGTACTTAATGCCCTTGCGGCGGAGGGTAGCTTTAACCGCATCAAAGGAGCGCCGCTGCCTCTGGGTCTCCATGGTGTAGTCCGGGAATAACAGCAGCTTCCCATTGCGGTATGCCAGGTCTCCGGCGGCCCTCGAGGCTCGCAACAGCTCGTCCCGGTCCCTAAAATTCAGCAAACGGAGTATGAACGTACGGGGGGGCGAGCCCTCAGGCCCCGGTCTAGGGGGAACCCGGTGAGCGCGCTCCACAGCGAAGTATGAAGACAGCCGAGCCGCAGGTACCAGGGAACGGAGGAGTTCTTCAGCAAAAAGGGCTGGGGCACGACCCTCCACCCCTTCAGGCAATCCTACTATCCTAATATTGTTGCGGCGGCTCCTATTTTCGGCATCTTCCGCGCGGTATTCAAGCGCCTTGACCTTCGACTGTAGGGCCCTAATAGAGGCATCGTGATCCGACACCGTGTCCTCCACCTCACTCACGCGTCGCTCGGCCTCCGATACCCTCGATCTGATCTTGTCGAAGTCCTGCCGGATCAGACTGACATCCAGCTGGACTTCCTCTATCTTCTTGGTCAGAGCCGCCTGACACATCGTGATCGCCGCCATGACTTCAGGAATACCAGGGGCAGCAGGTACATCACCCTCCACGTGGTCCGTTTGCGACGCCATGTTACAGCGGCGCGCTGTAGGTGCCGGGGAGACAGCAGTCGGCGTAGGATCCTCTGGGATGGAAGCAGGAAACTTCAGTTTTTTTGCCTTCCTGCGCTTCCCGAACGCCCTGTATGACATCCAAAGCACCGCTGAGCCCCGCAGCAGGGCCAGGCAGGAGGTAGGGGAGAAAAATTCGGATCACACTCCAGGAGAGCTCAGGGAACACGTCCGCTCAGTCCGCCATCTTGGCCACGCCCCCAGCTCTATCAATATTAGAGATTACATTGCAGGGCACCATGCATTGGCTGATTTAATGGATTTGTGGGAGAAAGGTCATATAGCCAACGAGGACGCGTGGCTGGATCCCTCTCCAGCCATGTCCGTCGTGGGTCTGTCCTTCTCCCCCCCCCCCCAAGTATTCAAACCTAAGTCGAGAAATTTTCCACTTCTCAACACCAACCATAATATTTGGGCCTTTGTCCAACAGGTTACGCAAAATATTAAGGATCTTGATCTTCAATCCTCACCAACTTCAAACCTCACAGTACCCCAACGAGAAGCCATTAAATCCTTGCAAAAAAAATCCATGTAACAATAAAACCCGCTGACAAAGGGGGAAACCTAGTTATTATGAATACAGAAAAATATGAAGCTATGTGTCATAAAATTCTGTCTAACCTCGAGTGGTATCGACCTATTTAAAAAAACTGTTTTGGACAATTTTCATACCAAATACAGAGATTATATGTAGAGCCCTTCATCAGGGTATTATTGATAATGACACGTGGAAGTTCTTGGATGTCAAAAACCCAAGAACTCCCACGTTTTATGCCTTACCGAAAACTCATAACTCATTACCGAAAACTCATAAGAAAACTCAAATTCGTTACGAATATTGCATATTCGAGTATTCGCGAATAAATCGAATATCGCGGTGAATATTCGCTATTGCGAATATTCGTATTTTTTCAAATTTATTTTTAAAACAGATCACATCCTAGTGATCTCCATCGACGTCTAAAAGCATTGCTGGTATGATTAGAGACCCTGGGCCGAGTAGCTGAGACGATCCTTTTATGTTGCCGAATATTCGCAATGCGAATATTCGTATTACGAATATTCGCGAATACTTTCTCTGCCCTTCTGTGTTTTGTGTATAAAAAAATAAAAAAATTAGCTTTAGTTCAGTCATATAAGTTTGTGTAAGTAGAGTTAGTGTTTAGTGCATATTAGTTTAGTAATCCAGGAAATGATCTTCGTTTTCGCGTGTTGACGAGAATTTCGCAATAAATTTCGCATTCGCATTAGCGAAATTTCGCAAAAATTTTTTTGATAAAATATCACGAATATTCGATATTTACGAATATTTCGCGAATATTCTTTTATATATTCGTGAAATATCGCGAAATCGAATATGGCGTATTCCGCTCATCACTAACCAACACATGGCCTGTAGCATTTGATATCGAAAGCTTGTATAATACTATCCCACATGATAGGGGTTTGGAAGTTATACAGGACCTACTTGCTGAAAGAGGTCCAATGCATTAAAATACAATAGCTTTGTTCTTGAACTTTTAAGCTACATTCTCAGACATAATGTCTTTCTGTTCGGTTCTTCCCACTTCCTCCAGGCACAGGGGGTTGCGTTGGGGACCAAGTGTGCCCTATCGTATGCCAATCTCTACCTGGGGGGGTGGGAACGGGACATCTTTTCCAGAGACGATCTTGCCCCCTTTTTGGATAACAGCATCAACTGTTACCGATATATTGACGACGTCCTGGTCTTTTGGGCAGGTAGTGAAGAACAACTACAAGAATTTATGCAATTAATTGCAGTCAATGACTTCAATTTAAAATTTACTGTTAATTACAGCCAAACGGACATCAATTTTTTGGACCTTAAAATCTTGGTTGATGACCAAGGACTGGTCCACTCATGTCTTTACAGAAAACCCTCAGCGGGTAATACAATTCTCCACTCCAAAAGTTTGCACCCGAAACCCCTGATAGAGAGTATACCCTATAGCCAATATCTGCGGCTTAGACGCAATTGTAGCAGAAATGAGGATTTCAAAAGGACTTCCAAAGATCTCTACAATAGACTTAAAATTAGAGGCTACAGTCATAAATCTCTAAAGCGAGCTTATAACAGAGTAAAAATACAAAAGAGAAGTTCCCTTATTTTTTCATCTAAACCAAAAAATAAAACTACTACGGTTAGACTAATTACAAAATACTCGAACCAGCATAGGGAAATAAGAAACATATTAAAAAAGTTTTGGCCTTTACTGTCCGCTGATTTGAGCATAAAAATTTTTTGTGAAAGAATATCCAGAGATCACTTTCAAACGTGTTCCATCATTGAGGGACCGACTGGTACACAGCCACTTTGATGTGACTGGAGCTCTAAAATCAACCATAAGTGGTGGCACTTCCCCATGTGGACATTGTGACATCTATGACTATGTTGGTAATCAATCAAAATTTACGGGAAATGGCACTCTACCAAAATTGTCGTGACATGTCAAACCCTCGGGGTTATCTATTTGGCACAATGCCGCTGTGGCGGATTTTATATTGGTAAAACCAAGTGACCCTTTTGTAAAAGAATTAGGGATCATATAAAACCCATCATGAAAAAGAAAATTGTTACTGCAATAAGCAGACATGTCAGCATTTACCATAACTTTGATCCCTCGGTCATCCAATTCTTTGCATTAGAACATATTCCATCAGACTCGAGAGGGGGCAGTGTCGATGGTACACTTCTCCAACTCGAGGCTTGTTGGATCGGGGCAACGAGAATCTCAGTTTCAAACCCTTTTTGTAATGGAGGCTCTTTTACATCATGTGTCTCTGTTGTGTGTCGGACCAGATATCTACCTCATTTTGTTTCATTTTATTTCATATAATTTTCGTACCCCTTTCACCCTTTTGTCCTCTCTATTCCCCCTCCCCTCTTCTATACTATTTTTATTATCCCCCTTTCCCCCTTTCTCATATCCACTCCTTTCCCCCTCCCTCTATCTACCACCTAAAGGTGGCAATTTTCTAGTATTGGTGGTTCATTTTACCGCCAAGCATTTAATCCTATGTAGTACTTTTTAATAACTACATTATATTCATATATGTTGAGGTTTGTAATACACCTCTATACGTATATCTACTGTATCTGACAGTATACTATTTGTGTGTATATTTTATGTATCAAAAATGTAACATGTATTTCTTCTTCCCGGTTTGCAGAGTGACCTGGCAGAATCAGCTTGTATGCGGTCTACGATCTGGCTTGCCCTCCTTTTTGGCTTTACTCCATGCGCCATGACCATTGTGCCACTATCCATTTGCACTTAGCCTACCTACAGCTGGACTATCCACCGTGTCCCCGAGGGGCTCGTGGGGATACCTGTGACTGCTGTCACAGGACTCCGCATTACCATCTTTAGATGTGCCTGCCTGCAATTTTTCCATCTTACATTCCCCGTCTGTCCCGCTATCTACATGTGACGATCACCGTGTTACTGGCTGCGGGTTGATCGGCATGTATTATACCAGTAGGGGCCGTGTTTACCATCCAGTGACGTTCATATCGTCCCCCCTCCCCTCTGATGCCGCGGGTATGTCTGGGGGATGTAGTCAGATCTTCTATCTGCCATTCCAGGCTACGCACCGTGGCGATTAGAAGCACGCCCCCCCTCAAGTCAGATGCTATGTGTCAGACACTGCACTATATAAAGCCGCACTCAGCATTCATGTATGTTAACTGTAACAGGATCTGCCATAAGTGCGTGAAGCTTCATCACTATTCCAGCTAATGCTCTCTGCTACTGTTTGGGTCATGCAGCATGTAACCTGCAAATCTCTCTTAATTATACCCAACGAGCACGGAAACTCTCCCTGCTCTGTCTGTTTGGTGATTTTCTACGAATGGAGTGGTACCTTTGCTTGCCTAATCAATATTATCCCCTGTTGAGATAATTTTTTTAAAGTTTATGGTATACAGGTCTCTGCTGCTTGGCCATTGTTTCAGTTAGCAGTTGTTATGATATTTGGCTGATTGTCATCTATATTTAAAATGTAAAATATAAAATATCCACTTAATAAAGCCATTTTAATTCATCCCTTTCCAATTTTCTAATACCTTATGTCCCTATGTATTTGTTTATTTCCCTTTTTTTTTATAGACCAATCCTAAAACGAATAGCTACAACTACCTCTTTGTTCAGCCCTAGGCTCCACACAATTGCGTCTTAAATCATTTTTTAGATAAGTAAAAGGTGGGACGCTTAATATGAACACCATGAGCTCTCTAGCCAAATTCAACCCATGCTCCTCACCTTTTTAACCCTAACTTTCACTTTTTAAATTTGTTTTTCCCCCAGCTTCTTTGAGCCAGCACCTGACGCTACGGGACGGGCTCTTCTCCGCCCTTTCCTGCCCTTTGGGGGATCTGTCCCTGGCTCTGCACCTGGATTACCAGGCATGTTTTGGTCTCTTCTAGACTCATGGGTAAGCTTTAAACCTCTGGTCTCTGCAAACTGGGAAATATTCTGTTTTATTTATATTGTATTGCCTGATTCTTTTTGTGTATGGTTAGATAATAATTTTATATTTTCTGTACCTATATAGTCAAAAAGTTAAGCCACGATTGCTACTTGGTTTCCCCTGAAGAAGCTACACAAAACGAAACATGTTGGGACACGGCAATCCACACCATTATGGCTTGACTGTAATGTGCTAATTATATGACCGTTTATTGTTTATGTACTTACCCAAAACATTTGTTTGTTTTGTGGATTTATTTAATAAATGATCTTTTCTAATAAAATATATTTTTGTATATTTTGTACCCATATGGTCCAACAACGTTTTCTTTCTCATTCTCATATTTAAATATCCCTCTGCACCGTTAAGAAAATCCCATCTACTCCACTCCTGTCTCTTTTCATTTAATCAATCTGGGATGTGGTGCCTAAAATTTCGGTGTTCTATTTATGATTGGACAATCTCTTTATAATCTATGTGTACTGTTAGGTTATTTGTTCTTTTTAGAAGATATCTAGATAGACTAATTTAGTGTATCATTGTGATTAAAGTAAAAACGAAACTATCGTATTTGCCGGCGTATAAGACGACTGGGCGTATAAGACGACCCTCCATTTTTCCAGGAAAAATGTTGGTTTTGGGATATACTCACCATATAAGACTACCCCCCTCCTACTAATCTTTCTGGAAGCTGAGGGGTAGCAAGAACAACCGCTGACAGGAACAACCGCTGACAGGAACAACCGCTGACAGGAACAGTATTTTTCAAATCTCACTGTGCCATTACATTACATGCCCCACTGTGCCATTACATTACATGCCCCACTGTGCCATTACATTACATGCCCCACTTTGCCATCACTTGCCCCCACTGTGCCATCACTTGCCCCCACTGTGCCGGCCAAGACAATCTTCCTACCTTATTTCTGGCTTCCAGGCTGCGGGCATCCATAAATCAAAAGCTGCACTTCTCCTCAGACTGTTCCGTGATAGGGCCTCTGTTCAGTGTTCCGCCTATCACGAATGTCCTCTCGTCCGAGGATGAGAAGGCATCCGTGATAGGCAGAACACAGAACAGAGGCCTATTTCCAGAAATAAGGTACTGTAGGAAGATCGTGCCCGCAGCCTGACCGGAGTCAGACCCGGTGTATAAGACGACCCCCGACTTTGGAAGCATTTTTGTGCATCCAAAAGGTCGTCTTATATGCCGGAAATACTAAACTAAGGTATAGTTTTGACAGATTTTGATTCAGAACACAATTTTCTATCCAGCTCTACTTTAGTAAAATCTAAAACAAGATCCTAGCCTTAATGCTGAACCTCACTCAAAAAGTGAAGTCCTCCTGGTTCGCTTCCTCCCCCAACCTGTAAATGAGTTACAGGTTTTGTGGAGGGGAAGGGGAGGAGCGAATATTGATTTTAATTGGTACCCACTTCCACAATCTTCGGCCTAGAAAAAAAGAACATCCCTTGCCCCATCCCCTCCTGCATCCTCCTGGTGGGACATTTCAAATGTTCCAGGACTCTGCAGGATCATTTGCAGTGGGAAGCTCGCTGTGGTTCTGCAAAAGCCATAGCGAGCTCTTGTATCTAGAATCTAGTAATGTATCTAGTAAGAAGAACCTATATAGTGAATACGGCTGGGACCCCAGGCACTGGTAAGCACCTAATGTTTGTAGCTGATGAATTTAACATTTTTGTTTGCTGAAGTTCCCCTTTAACCACTTCAATACCGGGCTTTTATACACACCTCAATACCGTGCCTATTTTGGCACTTCTCTCCTACATGTAAAAATCATCATTCATTTGCTAGAAAATTATGCAGAACCCCCAAACATTATATATGTTTTTTTAGCAGACACCCTAGGGAATAAAACAACGGTCTTTGCATCGTTTTATCTTGCATGTTATTTGCACAATAACAACAGTAAAGTTAGCCCAATTTATTTGTAACATATGAAAGATTGTTACACAGAGTAAATAGATACCTAACATGTCACGCTTTAAAATTGCGCACACTCATGGAATGGCGCCAAACTTCGGTACTTAAAAATCTCCATAGGAAACGTTTTGATTTTTTTTACAGGTTACCAGTTTAGATTTACAGAGGAGATCTAGTGCTAGAATTGTTGCTGGCACGCGAACGCACGCGTCGATAACTCGCATATGTGGTTTAAACAGCGTTTACATATGTCGGCGGGACTTACGTGTGTGTTTGCTTCTGCACGCAAGCTACCGGGGACATGGGCGATTTACATTTTTTTTATTTTATTTTTTTTACACTTTTTTATTTTGTGGCGTCAGAGGGGGGAGGGGTCACCCGCGCACATCATGGGTAGCCCCACCCTCAGCTATTTAAGAGCTGTCATGGCGGGTGTAGTGTCATTCAGCGGCCGCCTCCCACGGAGGCAGAATCGGATCGTGGCAGCGTTTTATCCATTTTTTTTCCATATCCTAGTATCGAGAATGTATGTACATCGCTGGAATATTTATTTTTTTCTTTTTTTAATAAAGGACTTGTCCCAAGCTGTCTCTTGTGTTTTTTACCATTTTTGACACTTTTTTTATAAAATGGTAGGGGTACAATGTACCCTTTACCAATTCACATAGGAGGGGGCCGGGATCTCAGTGGTGTTGAGAATTCAAAACAGGTCAACTCATCCTGGCAGGAGACCTTAACTCCATACAGATACATCATCTAATGAGTTGTCGGTACCTTATAGGGTCTTATGTTAAATTGTTGTGGAAATTTGAAGATGTATTTAATATGTATTGTCATAATGGCACCCAGTATTAGTACTTCCGCAACCCGCTCAAAATATGAACTGACTGGGGCAGTCTGAGACTGGTTGAATCTCGTCTGGTAGTAGAAAATATCTTGAGGTTGGAGTGTGATGTTTGTGGCGTGGGTGTATGTCCGCCGGCGAGAGGCCCTCTGTGCATTTAGCACTGACGATCGTTGAGGGGGGGATACGCTTACTCCGCAAGGACACTAGTGGTTATAGACAGATGTGCGCTTTTATCTGGGTCCTGTCTAGGGATGAGCCGAACATACCCACGTTCGGTTTGCACCAGAACCGTCGAACAGACCGACCGTTCGCGCGAACATTTAGAACCCCATTGAAATCTATGGGACTCGAACGTTCGAATTTAAAAACGCTAATTTTAAAGACCAATATTCAAGTTATTGTTGGAAAACGTCTTTGAGAACCCAGGTCTTGCCCCAGGGAACGTGTATCAATGGAAAAATGTTTAAAAAAAGGTTGTTTTTTTCAGGAGCAGGACTCCTGAAAAAGTGACCGTATTTAAAACTTTTTTCCATTGATACATGTTTCCTCGGGCAAGACCCCTAGCAAGTGACATAGGCTTACTTGAGGCACAAGGTTGAAGTGACAGATGGCCTTCACCAGAGCTGATCTAGTGTTTTGAGAAAAGAGTACGGTTTTGAGTATTTTTGTAAACAATGTATCCATAATAAAGGACACTTAGGTTACATAGTTACATGGTTAGTCAGATTGAGAAAAGACACAAGTCAATCAAGTTCAATAAAACATTTTTTAATACAATCCTATTTACACAAACCTACACCCACAGTTTATGCAGAAGAAGGCAAAAAAAAACAGCAAAGCATGCTCCAATTTTCTACAGCATTGGAAAAAATTCCTTCCTGATCCCCTGAGAGGCAGAGGAAAGGCCCGCGGTATATAATCATTCCGGGCGGTGCTTTAGATCTGTGCTTGCTTCGGCAGCACATATACTAAAATTGGAACGATACAGAGAAGATTAGCATGGCCCCTGCGCAAGGATGACACGCAAATTCGTGAAGCGTTCCATATTTTTTGGCGCTCTGATCTGGACGGAAGGTAAACCATTTGGCACTCAGCAACTTGCCCCTTGACGGTGAGGCCTGAAAAGCTTCATGCTGCAACAGGATCTGCTGGCATGACGTATATCTTCATTTCAGGAATTAGGCGACAGTGTTCTTTGTCAACCTTCTTTCCTACACATCTCTCGCTTTTCTTTGACCTTCAGAAAAACAAATAAAAATGTTTTGCCCATTTTCCCTTCTCTCGTGAAATCAGCTGACTTGGTAGTTCGACCGCAGCTGCTTTCACTTCCTCAACTCTTTGGCCCAACAGGAAGTCGTCTGCCTTCCGCAACTGGATTAGCATAATTTATTCACCTTTTGGTGCTAATGGAAAACTAGCTCATGGAAAATCCTGACATTTCCCACCAGTAAACTCAATTTTGGGTAAAAATATTGTGCTCCATCTCATTTGTCCCTAAGCCTTTTCGGATAAAGACTTGCTGCTCCAAAACCAGATTGTAAGCTCATACTTACCTGGCAGGGGAGACACCATGATCATGAAGGTGGTTCTCCCAGGGCGAGGCTCGGCCATTGCACTCCGGCTGTGCTGATCGTGGTGTCTTCCCTGCCACTGCTCGGCGTTTTGGCTAAGATCAAGTGTAGTCTCGACTGCCTGATTCTTGGCCAAGGGGTGTCTGGGGTACCCGTATGTTGGCCTTAGGGGGAGCGTCCCTTTTCGGAGGGCCCCCCCTTGCTGCTATTGGCCCGAGGCTTAGTCCCCAGACAACGAGAGGCGATCCCCTTACCCACCTTTCCTTTGTGGGCTGGTGTGGTGTTATGGTGTCAGGATGGTGGTAGCTCCTGATGCCCCCAATACAATTTGGCTGGTGGTTACCGAGCAGAGAAGGGCGGAGGTTGGACTGTACTTTGTACAGAAAACAGTGTTTGAGGAACTTTTTGGGATGACACGGGAGAGTATCTTTTGCGTGCAATGTTTTCCGTCCAGTGGTTTTTATGATGTAACCTTTTGGACGAAAAGCAGAAATGCAGACATGTTGGCTGAGACAAATGGAGAAGACTGGGGATCCGACCCTGGAAGGTTTGACCTTTTTATGCAGTGAGACCAAGACGCGGGTGCCCCTGATGATACACATGTACAATCCTTTCGTGAAGGACGAGGAAATTAGAGTTTTTCTTTTACGTTATTGTGATTTTGTGTCGGCAGGGTCAAAGCAAACCAATATTTTAGGTACTTTTAATGGACATAGAACATTTTGGGTGCAGTTTAAAAAAGATTTGGCAGGGATTGGTGGGGTAAGACACCCACCACAGGCCTTCTCCATAGGGCCAAATAGGGGCTACCTGTGGTACCCCGGGCAGCCTGTTTTCTGCAGGTTCTGCTTCTCCTTCGGCCATACTAAGGAGGACTGCCAAGCGGGACAGGTCTGCCGAAATTGCTTTAAGACCACCCATAAAACAGCCGAGTGTCCAGAGGCTAAAAAATGTCACCTATGTGGGGGTGAGGACCACCTGGCGAGGGCATGGCCCCAGGTGTCTCGCGCCAGCAGGGCGGAGGGAGTGCCTGGGCCTGGTAATCCGGCGAAGGAGGGAGGTGCTGTGCCTGTGATCTCCTATGCGGAAGCCGTGAAGGGGAGTAAGTGGTCCAATGATCCTTTGGAGGCCTTGGGCCAGGCTATTGCTGACCTCGCTGGAAACAAGTCACAGGGCCCAGAGCCTGGATTGCTCCCTGATGAGGCTGGGGCGGGTAGGGTCTCCTCAGATGGAGGTGTGCCTGATAACCTTGCGGCTGAGGGGGAGCAGCAGGCGGATGGAGGTGGTGAGTGTGGTCCTGTTGAAGGTGTGGAGGATATGGACCAGGAGCAGGACTCTGGGGAGGAGAAGGCAGCAGGCTTCGAGTCTGTTTCCTCTTCGCAGGCTATTGGGGAGTTCCCGAGTGAGGCGGAGCCTTCACCGGTTGGTCCGGACACCGAGGCAGGCTGCTCGGAGGAGTCCTTTACCAGCACGGGCCAGGTGGAGAACCTTCAGGCTGTCATGGGGTACCGCAGGAGCTCTAGGATGAAGGAGTTTGAGGCAAAGATGGTGGGTGTCTTAAAAAAGAAAAAGGGGAAGAATAAGGGAAAATAGAATTTTTTGATTATTTTTGGTTTGCTTTGACCCTGCCTTTTCTTTTCTTTTGATGGGATGGCTGGGTTAGGTTTTTTCGTTGGGAAGGTAAGGGTGGTTTTTTTAAACATTGATGGGTGTGTGGTTCAATGAATAAGGTTAATTTTGTTTGACAAGGTAAAGTGGGTTTTGGTGGAGGGAGCCTACTTTTGGTGTTTGGGGGTATGTTTTTGTTTATGGGGGAGGGGGATAGGGGGTAGTGCTGGTAGGGGTGGGGGGGGGAGTCTGGGAAGAGTTAAGGGATATGTTTTTATGTTTTTATTTTATTTAAGGTAGTTGCCTAAGATTTTTTGTTTCTTTTGAAATGTGTTTTTCTAATATGTGCCTTTTGTTCTTTTTCAGGGTCCGGTGAAGGGCAAGCGTGAAGGGATTGGAAAGGATTGAGCTATGTTATTGTAGGGATAGGGTAGAGGGATAGAATGCTTTTTGCATATGTAATGAGGGTGGTTGTGGGATTTTTTTTTTTTGGGGGGGTATGTTTTTGTTTTATAGGGTAGGGGGGAAGGGGGTAATACTGGTATGTGTGGGGGGGGGGGGGAGTTGGGGAAGTGTTAAGGCATATGTTTTATTTTTATTTACCTAAGATTCTTTGTTTTTGGGATGTGTTTTTCTAATATGTGCCTAATATGTGCCTTTTGTTTTTTTCAGGATTCGGTGAAGGGCAAGTGTGAAGAGATAGGAAAGGATTAAGCTGTGTTATTGTAGGGAAAGGGTGGAGGGATAGAATGATTTTTGCATATGTAAATAAGGGTGGTTGTGGTTTTTTTTGTAATATTTTCCTAATGTTTTTTTTGTTGTTGTTATCTTTATTTGCTGTATTCTTGTTATTGTATTATTGTTGCTTGCATATTGTGTATTATATTTTTGTTACATATTTTGTATTATATTGATGTTGCATATTTTGTGCTTTGCTATGTATCCTTTGGGTTTTGTGGGAGGGTTTTTTGTGTGGGAGGGTTTTGTGGGGTTTATGTAAATATTGTCAAACCTTTTGGTATTATTGTGAACATTTTTGTCTTTTCTTTGTATTATGTAAATATTGTCAAATTCTTTGTTGTATTTTGTTTTAATTGTTTTGTTCAATGTGTACAATATGTTTTTGTACATATTTTTGTCAATGTTTACTTTGTATTTATTTATGACATTTTTAAATAAAAGAATTTAAAAAAAAAATCCGTTCTCATCAGTTGTTAGAGGAGCGCTGAAGCACCTCCTATTTGTGGAGGGTGGATGCAATCCAATAACGTCATTGTACCTGGAAGGGTGGTTTCAGCAGGGACTACGCCGTGCTGCCCGACAGATACTGGGGGCCGGCCAATGGTTGCGTCTGAGCCACCTGGAAGGGTGCTTCTGGTGGGGATGGGTGGCTGTGCCTGGTCTGGTCTTTTTGCCGGGTTCTAGTCTGGCCTTCTGGCTGGCTGGTGTAAGTGCTGTCCCTGTCAGAGATCTGGTAGGAGGAGCTGGAACTGCCCTGGGATATGACGGGGTAGGGCCTTGCAAATCCTGCTAGGTTGACAGGGAGTCTGGAAGGGTTAGTATTGGTGGAGGCTGCTAAATGGGGGCAGCTTTCCCCCAAGAAAACCTTGAAGGGCTCTCTATCTGGCAGGGATGGAGGGCTGCACTGGCCGGTCGGGGGGTTGGATTTGGAACGGAAAAGCCTATAGTGCATGTGCCCCTGGAGTGGCAGTCCAGGGGTGTCTGAGAATCACTGTGAGTGAGGGTCACTTTGATTTAAAGACACCACGGTCACTGCACCAGCTACACGCTTTTTTAGCACCTGCCTCCTGGGCCGGGCCTTTTGGCCAGGACCGGAGGAATTTTTTATTCCTGGCCGGAGGGCCTGGTCATTGTTGAACACAATGACCACTTCTTTCACTCTCCTCTCCACTATCCCTTTCCCCCACTTTATTTAATTTATTGCCTATATTTGTCACGTTTTTGTATTTTTTTGTTTGTGCACGTTTTGTACACAGTGTGATTAGTAGGGTGCCGGTCCTCGGGCCAGCCCTGAACGTCTTGGGAGTGGGTGGACATGGCCTTTTGGCTTAGTTCACCTGCTCTCATGGGGTCTCCCTTCGGGGGAGTCCCACCTAGTACTTGGAGGATTCTGTTTCGGCAGTCCCTCCAAGGAAGTTGGGTCCGTGTCGGCTTCGGTTGCTCGGACCACAGTACCTCAGTCCCCGTCTGGAGCCTAACGCCCCAGGGGATCAGGGTTTTGGTCCCTTCTGCACAGGAGGACCACTTGACGTTGCACCCGTCTGCACGTTTTTGTGAACACTCTTTATGTGTGTGCACATTTTTTCTGCACCGGGTGGAGTTTTTTGAGTGTGTTTCACACGCCATAGGCTTTTCAAAAAAAAAAGGGACTATGCCGTGCTGCCCGACAGATACTGGGGGCCGGCCAATGGTTGCGTCTGAGCCACCTGGAAGGGTGCTTCTGGTGGGGATGGGTTGCTGTGCCTGGTCTGGTCTTTTTGCCGGTGCATTGCCATGAAATGAGATTTGCCATGGAATGAGATTTTTTTTTTTTTTTTGAAAAGCCTATGGTGTGTGAAACACACTCAAAAACTCCACCCGGTGCAGAAAAAATGTGCACACACATAAAGAGTGTTCACAAAAACGTGCAGACGGGTGCAACGTCAAGTGGTCCTTCTGTGCAGAAGGGACCCAAACCCTGATCCCCCGGGGCGTTAGGCTCCAGACGGGGACTGAGTTACTGTGGCCCGAGCAACCGAAGCCGACTCGGACCCAACTTCCCTGGAGGGACTGCCGAAACAGAACCCTCCAAGTACTAGGTGGGACTCCCCCGAAGGGAGACCCCATGAGAGCAGGTGAACTAAGCCAAAAGGCCATGTCCACCCACTCCCAAGACGTTCAGGGCTGGCCCGAGGACCGGCACCCTACTAATCACACTGTGTACAAAACGTGCACAACAAAAAAAGACAAAAAGGTGACAAACATAGGCTAATAAATTAAATAAAGTGGGGGAAAGGGATAGTGAAGAGGAGAGTGAAGAAGTGGTCATTGTGATCAACAATGAACAGGCCCTCCGGCCAGGAATAAAAAATTCCTCCGGTCCTGGCCAAAAGGCCCGGCCCAGGAGGCAGGTGCTAAAAAAAAAAGCGTGTAGCTGGTGCAGTGACTGTGGTGTCGTTAAATCAAAGTGACCCTCACTCACAGTGATTCTCAGACACCCCTGGACTGCCACTCCAGGGGCACATGCACCATAGGCTTTTCTGTTCCAAATCTAACCCCCCGACCAGCCAGTGCAGCCCTCCACCCCTGCCAGAAAGAGAGCCCTTCCAGGTTTTCTTGGGAAGAAGCTGCCCCCCTCTAGCAGCCTCCACCAATACTAACCCTTCCAGACTCCCTGTCAACCCAGCAGGATTTGCATGGCCCTACCCCGTCTTTCCATCAGGGCAGTTCCAGCTCCTCCTACCAGATCTCTGACAGGGACAGCACTTGCACCAGCCAGCCAAAAGGCCAGACTAGAACCCGGCAAAAAGACCAGACCAGGCACAGCCACCCATCCTCACCAGAAGCACCCTTCCAGGTGGCTCAGACGCAACCATTGGCCGGCCCCCAGTATCTGTCGGGCAGCACGGCGTAGTCCCTGCTGAAACCACCCTTCCAGGTGCAATGACGCTATTGGATTGCATCCACCCTCCACAAATAGGAGGTGCTTCAGCGCTCCTCTAGCAACTGACGAGAACGGATACCACACCTGATCTTAGCCAAAAGGCCGAGCAGTGGCAGGGATGACACCACAATCAGCTCAGCCAGAGTGCAATGGCCGAGCCTCGCCCTGGGAGAACCACCTTCATGATCATGGTGTCTCCCCTGCCAGGTAAGTATTTGCCATGGAATGAGATGGTCCGCCTCCATCACATTCTATTGGCTCACTCATGTCACGTGACATATTTAAACGTCAAGTATTGACGCAAACATCAGTCACAGCTAGGCTATCATAGGGAGAGGATCTCCTCTCCCTGTGATTGCCCGATAGCGCTGTCAGCAGCGTGCCTCCCGCCAGCGCTAAGTACACCCCGCGCCCGCGATAGCGCTGTCAGCAGCGTGCCTCCCGCCAGCGCTAAGTACACCCCGCGCCCGCAGCTCTTCCCCGTCCCCCGTGCTCGCAGCTCTACTCCCCCGTTAAGGCTCATGGAACGGGGCTCATGAACGGGGCGAGTCTACTACTGGGCAGATGTTGTAAATACTGCGCATGCGCAGGTTTACGCTACTAACGTAGCCAACGCTAGGTCTAGGAAGAGCTGCGGGCGCGGGGTGTACTTAGCGCTGGCGGGAGGCACGCTGCTGACAGCGCTATCGCGGGCGCGGGGTGTACTTAGCGCTGGCGGGAGGCACGCTGCTGACAGCGCTATCGGGCAATCACAGGGAGAGGAGATCCTCTCCCTATGATAGCCTAGCTGTGACTGATGTTTGCGTCAATACTTGACGTTTAAATATGTCACGTGACATGAGTGAGCCAATAGAATGTGATGGAGGCGGACCATCTCATTCCATGGCAAATCTCATTTCATGGCAATGCACCGGGTTCTAGTCTGGCCTTCTGGCTGGCTGGTGTAAGTGCTATCTCTGTCAGAGATCTGGTAGGAGGAGCTGGAACTGCCCTGGGATGAGACGGGGTAGGGCCATGCAAATCCTGCCTGGTTGACAGGGAGTCTGGAAGGGTTGGTATTGGCGGAGGCTGCTGGAGGGGGGCGGCTTTCCCCAAGAAAAACCTTGAAGGGCTCTCTATCTGGCAGGGGTGGAGGGCTGCACTGGCCGGTCGGGGGGTTGGATTTGGAACGGAAAAGCCTATGGTGCATGTGCCCCTGGAGTGGCAGTCCAGGGGTGTCTGAGAATCACTGTGAGTGTGGGTCACTTTGATTTAAAGACACCACGGTCACTGCACCAACTACACGCTTTTTTATTTTTTTTATTTTTAAGCACCTGCCTCCTGGGCCGGGCCTTTTGGCCAGGACCGGAGGAATTTTTTATTCCTGGCCGGAGGGCCTGGTCATTGTTGAACACAATGACCACTTCTTTCACTCTCCTCTCCACTATCCCTTTCCCCACTTTTTTTTAATTTATTGCCTATGTTTGTCACGTTTTTGTCTTTTTTTGTTTGTGCACGTTTTGTTCACTGTGTGATTAGTAGGGTGCCGGTCCTCGGGCCAGCCCTGAACGTCTTGGGAGTGGGTGGACATGGCCTTCTGGCTTAGTTCGCCGGCTCTCATGGGGTCTCCCTTCGGGGGAGTCCCACCTACTACTTGGAGGGTTCTGTTTCGGCAGTCCCTCCAAGGAAATTGGGTCCGTGTCGGCTTCAGTTGCTCGGACCACAGTACCTCAGTCCCTGTCTGGAGCCTAACGCCCCGGGGGATCAGGGTTTGGGTCCCTTCTGCACAGGAGGACCACTTGACGTTGCACCCGTCTGCACGTTTTTGTGAACACTCTTTATGTGTGTGCACATTTTTTCTGCACCGGGTGGAGTTTTTTGGGTGTGTTCACACGCCATAGGCTTTTAAAAAAAAAAAGATTTCTCCCCTTCCGCTTATACAGAATTGTGATCATCCCTTCCCTCAGCAACTTAGGCGGTGGCGGAGGAGGAGGAGGAGGATCATGCTTAGCTGAAAGTTTTCAAAATAAGCCTGAGTTAAACAAATATCTGTTGTGGCTGTTCGTGGTTGAATGTATGATATATATACAGCGGGTAAAATAAGTATTAAAAACGTCACAATTTTTCTGGGTACAGTAAATATATTTTTAAAGGTGCTATTGAAATTTACACCACGCCGGTAACAACCCATGCAATCTTTACATACTAAGAAAACAAAACAAATAAGTTCAGAAATTAAGTTATAAGTTATTGTGCAATAAAATGGAATTACACAAGGGGAAAAGTATTGAAGACATGAAGAAAGGAAGGTGCAAAAGGGCATGGAAAGCCAAGATACCAGCTGAAATCTATCAGCAATTAGAAAACAATCCTTCCCCTAGTCAGTGAAAATTAATACACGCTGGTTCAGTCTCAACTGATGGCCTATAAAAATGTGTAACACAAGAAACATCTCATGATGGATAAAAGAAAAGAGCTGCACGGGAGAAAAGGTAAGAAGTCAGCACCCCCCACTTTTCACTTTAATGTAAGATGTAATTTCCAACAGCAGAACACTCCCTCCCCCACTTCTTAACTTAAATCTTTAATTGTGTTAATGTGACATGTCACTGTCGGCAGTGTCGGCCACTCTGGGCAAAATGAACCGTTCAAGGAGCTAAGTATGACATGTTTTTTTTTTTTTTGTTTGTTTTTTAAATGAGAGTTTACAACCCCTTTAAGGTAATCACAGAGGACTAGGGGGCACTCTTTACTTCTAGAGGAAAAAAAGATCTCTAAATACGGTAAAGGTTTCTTCACAGTAAGAGCTGTGAAAATGTGGAATAGACTCCTTCCAGAGGTGGTTCTGGCAAGCTTAATTGATTGCTTTAAAAAAGGCCTGAATTTTTTCCTAAATGTACACAATATAACTGGGTACTAACATCAGGGCTCAAAATTTCAAGTCCTGAGCTACTAGCCAGGCCTCAAGGTGTACTCGCCACCAGTTGCCTCGCCCAACCCCTACCATGTCCCGCCCCTTAATCCCGCCCCTAGGCACGCCCTCATAAATTTAATGAAATTACACTTAAATGTTTTATGCAGAATTAAGTTATAAAAATAAATATTAACAACAACTTTATCTGTGCCCAAAAATGCAGCCTGCCTATGTCTACCAGTGCAGCAAAATGTCCCCACAATTGCAGCCAGGAGTCCCATTGCAGCCAGGAGTCCCCCCACAATTGCAGCCAGGAGTCCCATTGCAGCCAGGAGTCCCCCCCACAATTGCAGCCAGGAGTCCCATTGCAGCCAGGAGTCCCATTGCAGCCAGGAGTCCCATTGCAGCCAGAAGTCCCCCCCCCCCACCATTGCAGGCAGGAGTCCCATTGCAGCCAGGAGTCCCCCCCCAAAATTGTAGCCAGGAGTACCCCCCACAATTGCAGCCAGGAGTCCCCCCCACAATTGCAGCCAGGAGTCCCCCCACATTAAAGCCTACCTGTGCTGGGTAGGAGAGGAGCCGGAGCCGCCACCGGGGAACATTACAGCTTTCAATTCAATAGCTGTGTTCCCCATCGCACGCGTCATATACAGCCCCTCCCCCTAGTCCGGGAAACTTTGATAGATCACCCATCCAATCCTGGGATGGGTGATCTGTCTATCAAAGTGCCCGGACAAGGGGGAGGGGCTGTATATGACACGTGCGGCGGGGAACACAGCTATTGAATTGAAAGCTGTAATGTTCCTCATGGAACCAGACAGCGGCGCCCCCCCCCCCCCATTCTATCATACCTATGCCACCAATTCCGTCCTCCTGCCCCTATTCTATCATACCTATGCCTCCAATTCCTTCCCCATCTATCATATGGTATGGTAGATGGGGGGGGCAGAATTGGAGGCCTAGGTATGATAGATTGGGGGAAGGGGGCAGAATTTGGGGCATAGGTATGATAGAATGGGGGGAGGGGGCGGAATTGGAGGCATAAGCATGATAGATTGGGGGGAGGTGGCAAAATTTGGGGCATAGGTATAATGGATTGGGGGGGATGATTTAGATTCTGAATCTGCAATTAACCCCTCCTCCAATCCAGCACATATGTTCCTTCAATCCCCCTCCCAGCAAACTCCCAGTGCCTCCAGAACATCATACATTGCATTGCATCTGTCTTAATATAACTTACCATTTAACTGTGGCCACGGTGCACTCCAATGATGTGTGGGAGGTGGAAAGGGGCAGTCCAAGGCGGAGAGGGGCGGGCCCGGGCGTCTGGTATACAGTGTCGGGCAATTATACTGGACTGAGAGGTGGAGAGGGGTGGTCCGAGGCGGAGAGGGGGCGGCCCCGCCGTCTGGTATACAGTGCTGGGCAATTCTAATGGACTGAGAGAGGCGGAGAGGGGCGGTCCCGGGCGGCAGTTCTAGGCAATTCTACTGGACTGTGGGAGGTGGAGAGGGGCGGTCCCGGGTGGCGATGGTGTCCAATCTGCTGCTAGCCTGTGCTAGCCTGTGCGGGACAGCGCGGCAGCTGTATAGTTGAATACAAATATTTTACTGGCCACACTGTGTGTGTCTGAGCGGCGTACATGGGATACTCGCACTGCACATAAATTCCCTTGCCAAATGCGAGAAGGCTAGCACAAATTTTGAGGGCTGCTAACATTATTAGGTAAAGTTTATCCAGGGAAAATCGGATTGCCTCTCAGGGGATCAGGAAGGAATTTTTTCCAATGCTGTAGAAAATTGGAGCATGCTTTGCTGTTTTTTTTGCCTTCTTCTGCATAAACTGTGGGTGTAGGTTTGTGTAAATAGGATTGTATTAAAAAGTTTTTTTATTGAACTTGATTGACTTGTGTCTTTTCTCAATCTGACTAACCATGTAACTATGTAACCTAAGTGTCCTTTATTATGGATACATTGTTTACAAAAATACTCAAAACCGTACTCTTTTCTCAAAACACTAGATCAGCTCTGGTGAAGGCCATCTGTCACTTCAACCTTGTGCCTCAAGTAAGCCTATGTCACTTGCTAGGGGTCTTGCCCGAGGAAACATGTATCAATGGAAAAAAGTTTTAAATACGGTCACTTTTTCAGGAGTCCTGCTCCTGAAAAAAACAACCTTTTTTTAAACTTTTTTCCATTGATACATGTTCCCTGGGGCAAGACCTGGGTTCTCAAAGACGTTTTCCAACAATAACTTGAATATTGGTCTTTAAAATTAGCGTTTTTAAATTCAAACGTTCGAGTCCCATAGATTTCAATGGGGTTCTAAATGTTTGCGCGAACGGTCGGTCTGTTCGACGGTTCTGGTGCAAACCGAACGTGGGTATGTTCGGCTCATCCCTAGACATGACCCAGATAAAAGTGCACATCTGTCTATAACCACTAATGTCCTTGCGGAGTGAGCGTATCCCCTCCTCAACGATCGTCAGTGCTAAATGCACAGAGGGCCCCTCGCCGGCGGACATACATCCACGCCACAAACATCACACTCCAACCTCAAGATATTTTCTACTACCAGACGAGATTCAACCAGTCTCAGACTGCCCCAGTCAGTTCATTTTTTGAGCGGGTTGCGAAAGTACTAATACTGGGTGCCATTATGACAATACATATTAAATACATCTTCAAATTTCCACAACAATTTAACATAAGACCCTATAAGGTGCCGACAACTCATTAGATGATGTATCTGTATGAAGTTAAGGTCTCCTGCCAGGATGAGTTGACCTGTTTTGAATTCTCAACACCACTGAGATTCCGGCCCCCTCCTATGTGAATTGGTAAAGGGTACATTGTACCCCTACCATTTTACAAAAAAAGTGTCAAAAATGGTAAAAAAAACACAAGAGACAGCTTGGGACAAGTCCTTTATTAAAAAAAGAAAAAAAGAAATATTCCAGCGATGTACATACATTCTCGATACGAGGATACGGAAAAAAAATGGATAAAACGCTGCCACGATCCGATTCTGCCTCCGTGGGAGGCGGCCGCCGAATGACACTACACCTGCCATGACAGCTCTTAAATAGCTGAGGGTTGGGCCACCCGTGATGTGCGCGGGTGACCCCTTCCCCCTCTGACGCCACAGGGGTTTCCCATGGCATCAATGGGTAAGGGGTCACCCTTGACACCACGGGAAATCTGCAGGAAACCCCTGCTGCGTCAGAGGGGGGCGGAGTCATCTACACCCCAGGGTCTGGTATGGATTTTTGGGGAAACCCTACGCTATTGTTTTTATTTTGGTGCGGGGTTCCCCTTAAAATCCATACCAGACCTGAAGGGCCTGGTATGGAATTTAGGGAAACTCCTCACGGATTTTTTATTTTATTTTGGTTCAGGGTTTTTCTTAATATTCATACCAGACCCAAAGGGCCTGACAATGAACTGGGGGGAACCCATGCCCTTTTTTTCAATGACTTTTGTCTATATTGCGGGACCCGACAATTCATTATAGCCGCAAGCAGGTTTAAATTACTTTTTTCCTTTAGAAATGTAATTTTGCTGTATGGAAATATTTGCTACTTTACAGGCATACTATAGACAGACTTTTTTCAAACTTTTTTTGCATTGATACATGTCCCCTGGGGCAGGACCCAGGTGCCCAAACACTTTATGACAAAACTATGCATATAAGCCTTTAAAATTAGCACTTTTGATTTCTCCCATAGACTTTTAAAGGATGTTCCGTGGCTTTTACATTTGCCGCGGACACCCCAAATTGTTTGCTATTCAGGCGAACACCCGATGTTCGAGTCAAACTTACATTCGACTCGAACATCAGGCTTATCCCTACCGGTTAGCTAGTATTCAGCCTGTGAGAACAGTGACAGTTATTATGAAGTTAAAAGTACAAAAGACCATGGAAATTTGGGTCCTGGAAAATAGGGACAGTCTACCTGTCTGGCACATGGAGGTAAAATCAGAAGCCATCTTGGACCATTGCCTCATATACCCCATCCCTGCATTCCCCCTGTTTCCACTGTATTGCTATGTTTAATCAGCACCACACTTTACCTCCACTACAGCTCTTCTACAGCTTTTGGAATTCGAGTAAAGTGTGTGCTAACAGATAGTTTTAGAGCATGGACCACACTTTGCAGAAACGCTTTGACAAGGCATTGTCAACAACGTATGAATTTAAGTTACAGTAGTTCACCCCAACACATAAAATATGACAACATATAATTCTTTCACAATCCATGATTCTATTATTGGTTCTGGTGAGTATCGGGACATCAGAAAGTTTTAGTGCATTTCTCAGGTCAGTGTCCTCTTCTTCAGGAAGGCTTGTGTGTGGGGATTTGTTGCTCTTAACCACTTAAGGACCCCCGCACGCACATTTACGGCCACAACATGGCTCGTACAGGCACAAGGGCGTAAATTTACGTCCCCGCCTTCGTGCGGTTCGGGGGTCCCATCGGGACCCCCTCCGCGGCGTGCGGGGGTCCCCCTGGCTCTGGGAGCGATCGCCGACGAGCGGGCGGATGTCCGTGTTTTCCGCCCCCCCGCGATCGCTCCCAGCCAATGGGAGCTCTCCCCCTTCGTTTCAGTTCCTCCTCCTGTGTTTACACAGGAAGGAGGAAATGATGTCACCTCTCATCGCAGCGGTGTTTCCCACCACTGCTGATGAGAGAAGACATCCACAGTAATTGTGCACCAACACAACACTGACACACACTCACATAGGCACATTAACCCCTTGTGATCGCCCCCCCCACCCCCCTGTCACAGTGTCACTAAATGCAGTGATCTAATCACTGCATTTAGTGTCAGTGTGACAGGCAGTGTAAAAAACAGTTAGTGTTAGTGTCAGGATAGCCCCCCCACCCCCCCTAATAAAGTTTTAACCCCCTGATCACCGCCCTAGTTAACCCTTTCACTCCCTATTGCCAGCGTCACTAAGCGATCATTTTTCTGATCGCTGTATTAGTGTCGCTGTTCCCGCTAGGTAGCTATTTTTTTGATTGCGATTTTTTTTTTTTACTAAAGACATGTGGCTGAATTAATTTTGGCCTAAATGTTTTACTAAAATTTAGTTTATTTGATTTTTTTTATAACAAAAGTTAAAAAAATTGTGATTTTTTTCAAAATTGTGGCTCTATTTTAGTTTATAGCGCAAAAAAAAAAATCGCAGAGGTGATCAAATACCACCAAAAGAAAGCTCTATTTGTGGGAATAAAAGGACGCAAATTTTGTTTGGGAGCCACGTCGCACGACCGCGCAATTGTCTGTTAAAGCGACGCAGCGCAGAATTGTAAAAACGCCTTGGGTCATTTAGCAGCGTATGTGTCCGGGTCTTAAGTGGTTAATCTAATTGACCTAAAGTGTTATACTAATCTATGAGTAAATACTTCAGTACAAGTCTTACATAACATATGCCCTTACCATAGTGCATGATAAGTCCAGTCCTGGTCTGTCCTGCCCCTTGGTCAGCTGAATGATGAGGCCTCTATTCTATGTTAATATACTGAGGGGTTGGATGTGGTAACCACTGTGAACACAACACTGCCCTGTTTTTAAATGGTGTACAATTGTGAATATTGGCTTATTTCTGGTAGGTCTTTGGGTCCCCTTGCCAGAGTCTATAGCATTTCTAATAATGCTTGATATAAACATATTGGGGTTGATTTGCTAAAACTGGAAAGTGCAAAATCGGGTGCATCTTTGCATGGTAGCCGACCAGTTTATAACTTCAGCTTGTCCAATTAAACTTTGACAAAAATACCTGGAAACTGATTGATTTCTATGAAGAGCTGCACCAGATCTTGCACTCTCCAATACTCTCTGATATTTCCATACTTTACAGAACCAACAAATGGAATCATGGATTGTGAAATATATATTTGTAGTCATATTCTATCTGTTAATGCATATGTACTGTATAAGGAACAGCAAGACATACATTTTATCTGGAATACTTTTAAAAATAAAAATGTTTGATTTTATTTAAAGTGTGTTTTAAATTGGTACCTTTAAAATACTTTTATTTATTTTTTCTGGTAGAGATTTATATATATATTTTCTTGACAAGGAAGTGTGCCATCACGTGTGCCATCACGTTTTGCAAATGTATGCAGCAAACACCTAATTGTTTTCACCTAAAATGTTCATACAGCTTTAAGGAACTTTTTTTCCTGATTGGCTGGTGAGTGTGCTGGAGCATCTTAGGTTGTGTGTTTTCATTGTTCTTTTGAAAAAGTCTAGGGGCCAGATTCAGGTAGAGTTATGCCGGCGTATCAGTCATACACCGACATAACTCTGAATCTGCGCCGGCGAATCTATTTTCTGTATTCAGAAATTCGGATCTTAACTGCAATTTTAAAATGGCTGCTAGGGGCGCTCCCGCTGATTTACGCAGAGAGTATGTAAATCAGCGAGATACGCCATTTCACGAACATACGCACGCCAGATGGAAAGACTTTACGCCGTTTCCCCTAAGGGGTTTCCCGGCATAAAGATAAAGCAACAAAAAAATGGCCGATCCTATGTTAAGTATGGACGTCGTGACCGCGCCAAATTTTTTACCTCGTTTGCGTAACTCGTCCGTGAATAGGGATTTATGTAATTTACGTTCACGTCGAAAACACCGTCATAATTTGGAGCATGCGTACTGGAATACATTGTCGGCCGGCGCATGCGCAGTACATTCGACGCGGGATCGCGCCTATTTTAAATACTACACGCCCCCTACCCGCCGTATTTAAATTACGCCGACCCATTTACGCTACGCCGCTGCAACTTTACACGCAAGTGCTTTGTGAATACAGCAATGCAGTGTAAAGTTGCGGCGGCATAACGTAAATGAGAAACGTTACACCGCCATAAAGATCCGCTCTCCATTCTGAATCTGGCCCTAGGTTTCTGGTGTGTTGCTATACCTTTTAATGATTGGACTAACTGCAAGGCATGCCTGCTCTCAATTTATGCTTTTTTTGTAATTTTTAAGTTAGGAGCCTAGGTGGTTTATAGTAGTGACCACACATTATAGAGATGGCTTTACGGTACAGTGTGGCTTCACATGCATTTAAAGAATGCATACAGAAACTTCCTTTTTAAACCTAAAATGTTAAGAACAGTTCTATTTGACTTTTTTTAACTCACTAACTGGTGAGTGTGTATTACTTTGCAGTTTGCATATTGCCATTTTGTTATTTCAGAAAAAGTTATAAATTTGTAAGAAATTACAGAATGGCTTTTTTTGGCAATTATATAAATACAGGTTTTTAACAAAACTTAAAGTGCAACTCCACTTTTGATAAAAAAAAACATTCCCCTCTAAATGATCTTTGTACATTGCAAGACTTATAACACTATTTGTTGTAGTTTCCTACCTTTTATTATTCTGAAGAAATCCATGTGTGTTTGTCTGTGCCTCTACACTGAGTAGGTCTACAGGGGGTGGTTTTACATTTACCAGTTAGCGGTGGCAGCTGAAGAGCACTAACGAGGAAAGCTGCTGGGCTTGCATCCCTTTAGATGTGTTTCTATTGGAAATATTTCACCAAAAATGACACTTTTGTTTAAGGGGATGCCTGAAATCTGACTTGTATCTTTGGCAGACTTCTGGGTAAATTGGTTAGCCAATCACACATGCAGGAAATGATCTTTCTGGGGGTTGGGCAGTACACACTCTGTGTACAGAACTCGAGGTAACCATATTGCATCGAATTTACAGAAAATTACAGCAGCTGCATATTGAAAAGCAAAGGTAATTTTTAATAACATTTAATTACAATATGACTTGTACCACAATAGCACATGTTGAATTACATTTTCTTTATTTACAATTTTTTTCCCCACGAAAGTGGAGTTACCCTTTAAGTAGCACTATGAGGAAAGAAACTTGAACAAAAGCTTCTATAAAACTTCTTAATATAAGAGCATATGACATATATTAAGCGTTACTAAATAATTAACAAAAATGAAGTGCCTATGATTTTTTCAGCCCTTTAAGCTACATGGGCTGGTGACAGCTGCAGTATTCATTAGCCCTGAATGAGCTTTGGATTATACATTATATTTATTAATGCACATGAAAGAAGTTCATATTGGCAGAAAAATCTGTATTAAACTTTAACATGAGAACATGTAACAGTTCCTTAAAACCGCTGGCTCGCTCTCACATGTCAACACAGGAGAGAAACAAATGAAGGGGCAAAGTGCCCCTTTAAACAAATAGAGCGGCAGATTTTGTTCACTGGAGCAGAATAGAAATATGTATATTTTAAATGAGTAACGGGATTTGGCCCTTAGAGAGAATTTATTATATCATTTAGCTGGAGAAAAAGAGAAAAAAGAAACCAGATTGTTTACTGTAATTGAATAGAAAAATGACATTATAAATTCCAGCTGTGACTTCTTCATTTGTTTTACATATATTTCACATGGGAAACCTATTTAAAGATGAACTTCAAACATATAAAAAACACAAAGTAATGCAGATTTGTATCCATTAAAACGTCAATAAATGTATTTTCAAAAGCAACCCTATGGTTTAATTCAGGTATGTACGTGGCACCAACAATTTAAACAGCATTTTACATATTGTATATTTACATCAGTGCCTGCCCTCAAGAAGCTTACTCTCTATAAGTTCCCTAACACACACACATACACACGCACGCGCACACACGCGACAAAGAACATATTTTCAGTGGGAATACAGACAGCAATAAAAAACTGACATGGTTTTTACCTCTAAAAATTCTATCCAATGATCTTAAAATTCGTTTTGGCTTTAGATGTATTTTTTTTTTTTTTTTTTTCATTCAAGTTTAAGTTTATTTTCTGAATAAAGTCAGTACAATTTAAAGAACATATCAGGAAATCAATACATTTTGTTACATATCCTTAAATATTGAGACATCGTTTGCTGAAGTCATCACTACGTCATTTCTCAACCATACCTAAATAACATTCTATCTGCGATGAAAGGAAAACAGGTTCAACAAGGGAGTAAATTCTGACCCTAAGCCATATAGTCTAACCGGGGTAGCTCCCTACCCTCCCCCAAATCCTGCAGTTCCTATCAATCCGTCTAGGGTCCCTAGTCTACAGCAGTTGGGATAAATCAAAACCTTATTGGTCCAACATATATAGAAATGAGATGGGAAGGGCACCCTCCACCCCCACTGACACCCCCAATGGGATCACTCTGTGCCCGGGGAGGTAGAGTAATTCCCCCAAACCATCCCGCCCCCTTAGCAAGTTATTATAAATATTACAGTTTTGTGAAGTCCACTTAGACTTGTTTACTTTTAGATTTCTAATATCTTCTTCCACCATTTTTCTTAACACTGTTAAACTTTCATTTTGTTGCGTTTTAAATTTCTTCTGTTTCTTTTGTTGTATTTCTTTATCATATTTGTTGACAGCTTCTTGTAGAATGGCCTCTTTGTCTTTATATTCCTTTGTGTCAATTAATGGTATAAGTAAACAAGTCTAAACGAAACAACATCTGGAAGACAATTAAAGAAATAGAGAAGAAGAAAAACATAATTATCAGGCCTGCAGACAAGGGGGGGAACTGGTAAACCTTAACAAACAAGACTATGAATTAGAAATGAAAAAACTTTTGAATGTCCCAGATACATATAAGAAGTTGAAGTCAAATCCAAAAAGAGAATATGAAAATAAATTAAAGGCCTTTGTTGAGAAAGGTGAAACTATGGGCATTCTCACAAAAAAAGAAGCCAAATTTCTAACTCTGGAAGCAGCAAAAACTCTAGTTATATACTATGGGCCAGATTCAGGTAGATGGGCGCATATTTTTTCCGGCGTAGCACAGCGCATATACGTTACGCTGATGCGAACTAGTGAGTCAAGTACAGTATTCACCAAGCACTTGCTCCTTACTTTGCGCCGGTGTAACGAAAATGCGATGGCGCAACCCGACGTAAGTGGAAGTGGGTGTGACCATATGTAAATGATGGGCGGAGCCCAGCGCAGAGACTTACGTACGGCGCATCATCCACGGAGCATGCGCAGTGACGTCGGGCTCTACTCGCTTCTCTGTGCGCATGCTCACAACTTCCGTCGGCACCACTTCCTGGGAAACATCAAGGCATCGTCTTACGTCGCGCGTATAAATGCGGCCGCAGATGCGCCATTCCGGCGCAAAAGTATATCCGGTTTCCCCCCCCCCCCAGGGAAGTTACTTTTGCTCTGAGATGGCTGCTCCCGTTCCCCGCAGACAGAGGAGAAAGCTAAACTTTAATGGTCAGGAGCTGTAACCGTCATCTCGGCTATGGAGACCTACAATGTCTTCCTCCATGGCAGTAAAAGTCGCCAGACAAGCCGGGACAGGAAGCAGGCCATCCTGGAGTCCATTGCTACCAGGGTGAACAGTTTGGGATATTCGACCCGGACTGATGCTGACATATCCAAAAAAATCAATGATGTGAGGCGCAAAGTCCGGGGCAAGGTGGCCACCATTAGGAGGCATGAGAGGGGCACGGGGGGTGGACCCCCATGTGCGGTCAGGCTGACCACAGAGGAGGAGGTGGTCGCCCGCTGCCTGGAGAGGGAGCAGTTGGAGGAGGTACAGGGCAATGATTCTATGGAGGAAGGCTCCAGGACAGGCAAGTGTTTTTTATCCCCTATTTGGTGTGTTGCATGTGGGGGGGGGGGGTACATGTGCCAAGTGTGTGGGACCACCAACATTTGTATGCTTTGTGTCATCCACAGATGACGGAGCTGGGCCATCTGCCGGTGGCCATTCCACCCCATCCCCCCTACTGCATCCTGAGCCTGACCCCCTGGGCACTGAAGACACTGAGGTGGAGGGGAGTGCCCACACCTCACCTGCTGAGGTGGTTGAGGAGGAGGCGGTCCTCTCTGAGCAGGAGTTTCTTTTTTTTTTGGAGGAGTCCTCCCCTTCAGCAGGGCCCTCTCAGATCCCCTCCTTCATCATGGGAAGCCCCTCAAGGGCGACTCTATCCCCCCGGGGACTACCATCTTCTGGCCCCAGGAAGGCAACCCGGAAGACCAGGGGGGGTGTCTGACGTGGTCCATGACCAAATGGCGAGGGACCATGCCAGGCAGACCCAGCAGATGGGGGAGATAGCTGGGCACCTGGACCGTGTGGCTGACAGCCTGGCCTCCGTGGGACAAATGACTGAGGCAGTGCAGGATGTCAGCTGCAACTGCGCTGCAGTGGTGACCAGCCTGGGGGAGGTGCAGGCTGATGTTCGGCACCTTACTGCTGCCATGCAGGCCAACACAGCTGCAATCCGGGACCAGGGGAGGCAGAGGCAGCGGGCCCACCAATATCAGGTGACCCGGCAGCTGAGGATGCAGGCCCAGACCAACTCCTTCCTCAGCCGGATAGCCGTGGCCTTGCAGGGCATGCAGGCCACACCTGCCAGGAGTGGCCCACCCGGGGATCAGCCACCTCCAGATGCCCCCCCACCCGAGGCTCCCTCCAGGCAGCTGAGGAGCCAGAGAGGGCCCACCAGAAAGAGCCCCCGTCAGGCCAAATGATGGCTTTTTTTGGTTGCTTTTTTTTTTCTTCATTTTTTGGTTATGCTCAGGTTATGAGCTTTTTATTTTTATTATGCTCAGGTTATGAGCTTTTTATTTTTATTATGCTCAGGTTATGAGCTTTTTATTTTTATTATGCTCAGGCTATGAGCTTTTTATTTTTATTATGCTCATGTTTTTTTGTTTTATACAAACTGCACACGGTCAGTAGTGCAGACTACAGTGTGAATGTTGTGTGAATGTGGGGGTGGCACTCCTGCCAGTAAGGGGTGTCACCCTCGGCCGTTGGGAAGAAGTTATCCCCGTGTGAATGTAGTATGAATGGACAGCGACACCATTGGGGCCTTGACGCGGCGTTGCTGCTCCCAAGTCCTGCATGTTGGACTTGGGCTAATCCAATGTGATGTGGATGTGGTGTGTGTGATCTAGGGACCTCAGTGGTGTGCATGCGTGCATTGTCCGTGTGATCAATGTATTTGTTTATTGTCCAAAGATGTCTACCGCGAGGACCCTCCTGACTGCTCTTCCATCAGCAGAATGGGTAGCCTCTGGCAGGTGGGGACTGTGTGGGTCGGGGGTCAGGTCATCACGTATCTCAATCTGCCGGCCCTTTCTCATGGCGTAGTTGTGCAGAATGCAACATGCACCGATTATCTGACACACGAAGGTAGGGGACTACAACAGGGTACCCCCAGACTTATCCAGGCATCGGAAACGGGACTTCAGGAGCCCAAATGTTTGCTCCACCACTGCCCGGGTTTGGATATGTGCCGCATTGTATCTTCTCTCTCCTCTGGTTTGGGGGTTCCGGAAAGGAGTCATGAGATGGGGTCCCAGTGCATATGCAGAGTCACCTGGAAGGGAAAAGACAGGAGGATGTTAGTAGTGCATGTGCCCCTTGTGATGTCAGCATCATGGGGTCAGACAGTCATGCCTGACTCCCATGTCACTCACCAACCAGCCAGCTGTCCTTGTACACGTTCTGCTCGAATTCCGTTGGGATGGGGCTTTGACGGTATATGAAGCTGTTATGGCTGGATCCGGGGTGTTTGGCACGGACGTGCCATATGAGGCGTTGGGCATCGGCTATCACCTGTACGTTGATGGAATGCCAATGCTTCCGATTGCGGTATATGTGCTCTGTGGCACTGGGGGGCTGGAGTGCCACATGTGTGCAATCAATGGCCCCCACTGTGCGTGGGAATCCGGCAATGCTGTAGAAATCTGACATTGCCTTCTGCCGCAGCTCCTCAGTGGTGGGTCTGATGATGTGGTGGGACATGCGTCTGAGGATTGCCGGGACAACCTGGTGCACACATCTGCTCATAGTTGATTGTGACATCCCAGCCACCACTCCACTTGTATGCTGGAATGATCCACTGGCAAGGAAATGGAGTGTTGCCAGTACCTTCACCAGTGGCTGCACTGCTTGTGAGCGGTGTGTCTTGCTGGTGATGTCATCCTGCAGGGTTGTGGTTAGTTCCAGGATTGCATCTGGGCTGAATCGGAAGAGGCGATACACCTCCTCATCACCCATGCCAAAGAGGCTCATGCGCGTGCGGTATATCCTCTCACGTGCCCGCCTCCTCCGTACCGGGGGACCCATCAGTAGTGCTAGGACCACAGCTGCCCCTGGCATGTTGGCACACAGAGGTGTTGTTCTGCAAGTGTGGTTGCTCAGCTTGCTTTTTTCATCGGTAACGCTGCTGCTGTAGCTGCTCTCCTGCTGACCTGTGCCCGTCAGGAGTAAAGATAAAGCAGCTATTTGTAGGAATATCTTTGCGCCGGACGTACGACTTACCAACGGCGCACGTAGCCAGCGTCTGGTGCTAATCCGTTTGCGAATCGTCATATCTCCCTCATTTGCATATTTGAATGGGAAATCAATAGGCGCGACAGATGCACCAAGCGAAAATATGCGCATTCGATACGCTGGCGTAGGAAGGTCGTTTTCTGGCGTATCTAGTTTGGTGGGTACGGCGCATTGATACTACGGCGCATCTTTACACTTACGCAGCGCATATCGATATACTCCAGCGTAAGTCTTTCTGAATCTGGCCCTATGTCCCTAAGGCCACGTACACACGATCAGACCAGTCCGATAAAACTGGTCCGACGGACCGTTTTCATCGGACCACACTGAAGTGGTCTGATGGTCTGATGTGGGTACACACCATCAGACCAAAATCCCATCGGACCAGAACGCGGTGACGTAGAACACAACGACGTGCTGAAAAAATGAAGTTCAATGCTTCCAAGCATGCGTTGACTTGATTCTGTGCATGCACTGGTTTTTGGTCTGATGGTTTTGTGTACTAACCATCGAATCTGTCCGACAGACAGGTGTCCGTGGGACAGATTTTAAAGCAAGTTTTAGAACTTTGGTCAGACGGACAACGGTCCGATGGGCCGTACACAACATTGAATTGGTCCGATTAAACTGGTCTTCAGACCAGTTTCATCGGACCGGTCTGATCGTGTGTACGCGGCCTTAGATTCATAAGGACCAGAACAACCCACCGGGAAGACCAATAAAAAGTGAAATCGATTCACTATTCTCAAGACTAGGAGCTTATATTGATGGGTTTTTACAACCATTAGTGAAGGAGGGACAAACATATCTTAAAGATAGTAGACAATTAATCAACAAATTAAAAAATGTAGAGGTGGAGGAAAATTATTGTCACGACCCCTGTCGTGAGAGGCAGACAGCGAGGCGTGGCCGTGCTCCAGGTGGCTTAGGGTGGAATTGAACCCGGGACCTCTCTGTTACCAGCCCAAACTCTTACCTCTCAGCCACTGTTCAATTAGAAATTCTTGTTGCTTTCCAGCTATGGTGGTGCTGAATGGGCTGTTCACCATTAGCTGGATTTCATTACTTTCCACACCTGATATTCTTGCTCCAGCTGACACAGTTTAACCAGTTAGCCAGCCTATAAAGCCCTACCTCACTTTGAGAGCAGTGTCAGTTCATTTTGGTTTGATCTCCCTGTCTGTGCTAAAGCAAACTGCTTATATATTAAGCTCCTTGACTGACCCCTGCTTTTGACCCTTGGCTTTGTTTTCTGGACTGCTGCTTGCCTGAACCCTTGACCCGGCTTGGACTTCGGATACCTGTGACTTCTCCAACACCTGACCACGGCTTGTGACCCGGACTTATCTCTTGCTTCCCCTATTGCGCAAGGACGCCTGCTGTCATCTGGGAATCCCTGTCACGCCACCTTGTTGTACCCGCTCTGAACCTCAGTGGACCCCACAGTTCGCTCTACACTCCCTCCGGGACCACCAGCATACCAGGCTTTACTCTCCTAACCGCAAGTACCACATACTATCAGCTATCTATAGTCTGTGCTTGTAGATTTGCAGTACTACCTTGTGTGTATCTGAGATACAACCCTGTTTTCCCCTGAGGTAGTTGCTTATAGGGGAATAAGCTTCTGCAGTCTCTCAGTTGGTTATTCACTAGAGGTTGTGATGAATTAACCCCAATCTCTCTGATTACTCTGAGTGAGAAGTGGTGGTTGTACCTGAGAGACCTCTATAGTTTAAAACCAACTGTTTACTGTAGTTGCGTAGCAGGGATGTTACAATTATATATTGGTCACTATAGATGTAAATTCACTGTACACAAATATAGTCCAAGAGGATGGCATCCAAAGTGTTGAATGGGCCCGATATAACCAGACGCAAATGAAAGAAGAACAGGTACAGTATATTCTAAAAGGCCTGAGGATGGCAATGAGTCATAATTATTTCTGGCAAAAGGGGGTATTTTTTACCCAAACTAAAGGCGTTCCAATGGGGGATAAATATGCCCCCAGTGTAGCCAAGATTTTTCTAAACCATTGGGAGGCCGAACAAATACAAAGTACCCAAAGAGAAAATCGTAAAATGTACCGGAGGTGTATAGATGACATTTTAATAATTTTGGGTACAGAGGACTTGGAATAAACAAACAATCGACAATTTAGACTTACAATTGTTTAAGGAAAATGGAAAGATCAATACTAGAACCTTCTTCAAGAAAACGGACAGAAATGGCTATATCCCAACTAAGAGCTGTCACCATAAACATTGGATAAGCAATATGCCAAAGGGACAGCTAATGAGAATTAACAGAAATTGTAGTAGTGCCAACGACTTTGAAATCCAGGCAAACTCCATCATTAATACATTTGTGGAAAAAGGATACAAGAACAAAGAAATGGTAGCACTTAAAGAGAGAGTCAAGAAACTGAATAGAGACCTTGGGCCAGATTCACAAAGCGATTACGCCGGCGTAACAGGAGATGCACGGCGTAAGTCTAAATTTGCGCATGCGTTTCGATGCTCCGCATCCCCAAAACGAGATACGCAAGAAATCTACTTTTTTTGTCCAGCGTAATTTCGATAGACAGGCGCATCCGTCCGCGCAAAACTGCGCTAGACACACCATTGATTTGCTATTCAAATATGCTAATGAGGGAGTTACGGGGATCCACAAAAGAACGTTGGTGCAGCGCAGGCTACGCGCTGTGCGCAACAGCTGCACGGCCTGTCTAAAATTACACCATATAAAAGGTGGTATAAAATTAGACAATTCGTCTACATGTCAGAGAAAGCAACACTGTTAGTGAGGAGCTGAGCAGTCACACGTGTTGCACAACAATCTCTATGCCAACATGCCAGGGACATCCTCGCTCATAGCTATACTACTGACTTTAGAGGAGCAAAGAAGGATGAGGGCACGGAGGAGGGCACGGGAGAGGATATACCGCACACGCATAGACCTCTTTGGCATGAGTGATTCTGAGGTGTATCGCATCTTCAGATTCACCCCTCATGCCATCCTGGAATTAACCATAACCTTGCAGGAGGACATCACCAGCCCAACACACCGCTCACATGCAGTGCAGCCACTGGTCAAGGTCATGGCAACACTCCATTTCTTCGCCAGTGGCTCTTTTCAAAGAACAAGTGGAGTGGTGGCTGGGATGTCACAATCCTCCATGAACAGATGTGTGCACCAGGTTATCCCTGCAATCGTCAGACGCATGGCCAACCAAATCATCAAACCCACCACTGAGGACCTGCGGCTGAAGGCAATGACAGATTTCTACAGAATTGCCAGATTCCCACGCACCGTGGGGGCCATTGATTGCACACATGTGGCACTACAGCCCCCCCATGAGACAGAGCACATATACCGCAATCGGAAGCATTGGCATTCCATCAACGTACAGGTGATAGTTGATGCCCAAGGCCTCATATGGCACGTCTGTGCCAAACACCCCGGATCCAGCCATGACAGCTACATATACAATCAGAGCCCCATCCGAATGGAATTCGAACAGAACGTGTATGGGGACACCTGGCTGGTTGGTGAGTGACATGGGTGGCAGGCATGACTGACCCCCCCCATGATGCACACATCACAAGGGGCACATGTATGACTAACATCCTCCTGTATTTTCCCTTACAGGTGACTCTGCATATGCACTGGGACCCCATCTCATGACTCCTATCCGGAACCCCCAAACCCCAGGAGAGGAAAGATACAATGAAGCCCACACCCAAACACGTGCAGTGGTGGAGCGCACCTTTGGCCTCCTGAAGTCACGTTTCCGATGCCTGGATAAGTCTGGGGGGACCCTGTTGTATTCCCCAAACTTTGTGTGCCAGTTCATAGGTGCATGTTGCATTCTGCACAACTTCGCAGTGAGAAAAGGCCTGCAGATTGACATACGTGATGACCTGATCCCTGAACCAGACAATCCCCCCCTAACCGGGGTTACCCCGTCTTCTGAGGGAAGAGCAGCCAGGAGACAGCTCACATTAGGCATCTTTGCACGTTAAACACACACATTAATCATGGCACAATGAGAATGCATGCATGCACACCACTGTGGTCCCTAGCACAGACACATCACATCCTCATCTAATGGGATTAGCACAAGCCCACCATGCTGACTTGTGAGCAGCAACGCCACGCCACGGCTCCAATTATGTCACTGTACATTCATACACCATTCACACGGACCTGGGAATCACTTCTCCCTGGTCCTGGGGAACCCTTCTCCACCAAAACTGAGGGTGACACCCCTTTGCCGGCAGGAATATCACCCCCACATTCCAAAAACATTCACATCACAAAAAATAAAATAAATAAATGTCCAGCAAAAAAAAAAAAAAGGGGGGAAAACAAATTAATGCCGTTGGCGTGAGCCACGCCTGGGGCGCCCACGACCCCCGGCTCCTCAGGGGTGACTCATGGGGAGGGGGGGTAATTCGGGGAAGGAGGAGCAGCCCCTGGTCTCTGCCCACCTGGCGGCCTGCACTCCAAGGCCACAGCAATTCTGTTCAGGCCAGCCCCTAGTGTTGCCGTGTTGGCCTGGATAGCCTGGGTGAGGGCCCTCACATCCTGAACAAACGTCTGCTGTTGTAGTCTGCAGTACGTTTAGGCAGTTTGTAAGAGCCCGGGAGTGGCAGTCCAGGTCCCCAAGCGTATCCTTTATGGAGGACAGGCTCTCCTTCATCCGCCCCAAAGTCTGGCTGACCTGTCCCAGATGGCGGGTCTGAAGGGCCCGGTCCCTTCTCAGATTGGCGGGCAGAAGCTCGGCCACCCCCCTGGTCTTCTGGGACGACTTCCTGCCTCCAGCTGAGGCTTGTGGCTGGGGAGAAGGGGAGGCCCTTGGGAGAGGAGCCCTGTTGGGGGAGGAGTGGGAGGGGCTAGCCCTTATGGAGGGCTGGCTACTGCCAGCCAGAGAGGAAGACTCCTCCTAAAATAATAATCCACTGGCTGACATGACATCCTCCTCCTCAAACTCCTCCTCCTCTTCAACCTCCTCCGAGGACTCCGGCCTTGTCGGGGGGTCCTCATCAGGCTGGGATGGTGCGGTCAGCCCAGATGGCCCAGCACCCTCCTGCTCATCTGTGGATGACACAAAACATTCATAGGTTGGAGGATCCACACACTTGCCACATATTCCCTTTCACCCCCTCCCCCACACATGCTACACACCTGATAGGGCAAAAAAACCTTACCTGGCATCACCCCTTTATGACTGGAGTCATAGCCAGGCAGGCCCTCCACCTGTTGTCTATGAAAGGTCTGGGCCACCGCACGCTCCTCCGCTGTCAGCCTAACAGGGCATGGTGGGCCCCCTCCTGTGGCCCTGGCATGGGCTGCCATTTTGGCCAGCTTCTTTCTGACCAGACGCCGGAGGTCATTGATCTTCTTTTCAAGACCGTGTCTGGGTCTCCCAATCCCCGATGCATTCACCTCGTCAGTAATGTTCTGCAAGATCTCACGCCTCCTGGCCGGGGTGGTGTTGGCACTCTCCGGGCCATGGAGGAAACGCCCATATTGGGAAATGGCCCGGGCAAGAATTTGTTTCTCCCCCAAAGTAAAATTTAACTTCCTCTTCCTCTCAGTCATATTCATACAAAAACTCTCCCAAACAGTCAGCAAAAATCACTCACAAAAACAAGCAGGAAAAATCAAGCAAGAAAACAAACAAACAAAAAACTATCAACCAAAAAGTCTCACAAGCAGTCACCAAAAAACACTTTCAAATATCTTCTACAAAACACTAGATCAAACAGTCCACAAATATCACAAAGACAAGTCACAACGCAACAAACAGAACAGAAGCACCTTGCTGTATAGGGAGGGATACAAAGGGATGTACTTTTGCAAAGGAAGTGCGTTTGTGTCTGTCTATTTATGCTGTCTGCGTAGTTCACATATGCCTCGTTTCCACTGCACGGATCGGGTCAGTAATTTTGGAGCGGTTGGATGGGTCTGGTCTAATCGCGTGAGCGTTTCCACTGCAAATCGGACCGTGTGTAACCATTTAGGGTTTAGTAAAAAATCCTAGCGCATCCACCAATCAGTGAGATGCATTTGTAGGTCCGCCCTAACCGAACCATTCCACTCTCTCTGGACCCTCATCTGAAGTAGGACCCTTGCTGGTGCGGTATAGTTTGGTTTTACGGTACGCTTTCATAATGGAAACACCCAAAATAGCGTACCGTACCGAACCGTATCGAACCGATCCGCTCAGTGGAAACGAGGCATAAGTTGTCCTGGTCTACTTCCAATTTCACTGATTGCGCCGTTCCCGAGTTGTGAGCATGCACACAGAGGTGCTGACCATGGTCTGCTTCATGTGCGCATGCACGAGCCGGCCGGCCCTTCATTTGCATGGGGTCACGGCTCATTTCAATGTAACACGCCCACGTCCTTCCCAATTTGAATTACTCCGTCTTACGCCTCTGAAATTACGTTGTACAGGCGCTATTTTCTGCACAAAACAATCGAGAATATGGTGATTGCGCCGCTACATTGCGGCAGTCTAACGTAAAGGAGGTGCGCTACGCCAGTCAAAAAATGCGCCGATGTACGTGAATCTGGCCCTTAATGACAATAGAAGCACCAAAAAAGAAAAGGGCTATAGGCATGGCTTTTCTATAATATACAACATAAGGATCTTGAGATAATTAATAAACATTGGCCCATTCTACATTCAGACAAAATCCTTAAAACTCTTAATACCTAATAGGCCTTCCTTTATCTACAGAAGGGCACCAAACCTCAGAAACTGACTTGTGCATAACGCACTGGACCGTTGTCAGAAAAACTGACAAGAAAAAAGTTGACTTCACCTCAACATCAAATGGATCAAGGCATCAGATAAAACAGCTAATAACATGCAATAGCACTAGGGATGAGCCGAACACCCCCGCGTTCGGTTCGCACCAGAACCGTCGAACAGACCGACCGTTCGCGCGAACATTTAGAACCCCATTGAAATCTATGGGACTCAAACGTTCGAATTCAAAAAAGCTAATTTTAAAGGCCAATATTCAAGTTATTATTGGAAAACGTCTTTGAGAACCCGGGTCTTGCCCCTGGGAACATGTATCAATAGAAAAAAAGGTTTTAAAAATGGTCGTTTTTTCTGGAGCAGCGATTTTAATGATGCTTAAAGTGAAAAAAAAAATGAAACACTCATTTAAAATATCGTACCTGCTGGGTGTCTATAGTAGTACCACATGTTTAGAAATGTCCCTGCACAACATGAGATAACTAGTGTGGAGCGAAATACGCCATATTCGATTTCGCTATATTGCGCGAATATATAGAAGAATATTCGCAAATATTCGCTAATATCGAATATTCGTGATATTTTATCCCAAAAAAAATTTGCGAAATTTCGCTAATGCGAAATCTCGCTAATGCGAAAATGATTGCGAAATTCTCATAAACGGAGATCATTTCCTGTATTACTAAACTAATATGCACTAAACACTAACTCTACACTAACTCTACTTAAAAGAAAGGAGAATAAGGGGGCAAAAGAAGGGCGGAGAAGATAATCGCGCAATATTCCTATTGCGCGATTATCTTCTCCGCCCTTCTTTTGCATCAGAGCCAATCAGAATAACTTGAATATTCGGCAAACGGAATATTGCGCGATTATCTTCTCCGCCCCTCTTTTGCATCAGAGCCAATCAGAATAACTCGAATATTCGGCAAAAGGAATATCGCGCAATATTCCTTTTGCCGAATATTCAAGTTATTCTGATTGGCTCTGATGCAAAAGAGGGGCGGAGAAGATAATCGCGCAATATTCCTTTTGCCGAATATTCGAGTTATTCTGATTGGCCCCCCTCAAGCCAACAGCCGTGCTCGACCAGGATTGGGGTGCGTTTGGCGACCTACTTCACGATTGGAGATTCTCTCTTCTATATCCCACATCCACCACATCAACTCTGTGGACGGCTGAGCCTGGAGCAGCAACACCACCTGGATACAACAGAGGGAATCCATCTGGGACAGCGAGATCTCCATACCTGATGAATCCAACTATATGCCTATATATAGCATCTTGAAGGTAAGGGAACTACATCACCTGTTGGCGACTCCCAGTACTGAACAGCATCTAGAGTGAAGTCATCCATCATATTATCATCTAGCCTGCCAGCTGTTACCAGCAAGATACCGCCTGGCGCAATTGTCCACAGCCCAGCACATCCCCCACCGGTCCCTAAGGACCTCACTCCTGGTTTTCAGCAGTGTCTGACACATGGAACTCTATTTATCCACTATACTCGTTTTTTGCTCCCATTCACATATATGAGCCTTTGTATTCACATAGCAATTTTGAGTGTTTTGAGTTTTTTGTCTTTGACATTTCATGTATTGTGTAATTTAATGCTCACGCACCACTATTTGTAGCGCTTATCACCTATTTTATTCATATGTTATTTTGTGTTTTGTGGACACTATAGATTGAGCTGCCTCTTAAGTGTGGTTGCTACCCATTCATTCACCACTGTTTACTCACAGTAGCGCATTAGTTTTTCCCAAACATTTTTTTTTAAAAATAAATTTGAAAAAATAGCGAATATTCGCCGCAATATTCGCGTTATTCGCGAATACTCGAATATGCAATATTCGTAGCGAATATTCGCAATGCGAATATTCGTGAGCAACACTAGAGATAACTATAAGAAAAAATAAATTGAACACTGCTTGCGGCTTTAATGTAATGTTTGATCCCTGCAATATGGATACACATCATTTAAAAAAAATAGCATGAGTTTCCCCGCCACCACTCCCCCCAGGTCATTACAAGACCCAGTGCCAATCCTGACCTCCCTGGGGCCCTAAGCAAAATGACATGGCACATTAAAAATGAGAAGCGGGGGGCGCTGACGACAGTGACATGTCACATTAAAGAAAGTTGAGAAGCGGGGTGAGGGGGTGTTCTGCTGTCGGACATGACTCAGCCAGCGAGTTTAGAAGCGGGGTGAGGGGGCGAAAATGACTTCTCACCAGGTGTGGCCTCTAGTAAATTGGGGGGCCCTTTGCAGCTTTGCGGGGTCCTAAGCGGCTTGCATAGTGAGCCTATAGCAAGGATCGGCCCTGAGAAGACCCTTTGGCCCTATATACTTTAAACAGCAGTATACAGGTGGCGCAAACAAGACAAGGACTGTAGGTTTTTTTTTTTTTTCCCAATCAAAAAGGTGTTTATTGAACACATTAACAAACAGCAATTTTCAATGTAAATGTACAAGCACAGAAAATGAGCTATAGAATTGTACAGAATCTCCATAAAGACCTTTACCCCATTGCTAGCGTATACCTCCTCCAAGCTCCATCCTCTCCTCTCACCCCCTTCAGACATAACAGTTTGAGCAAATATATATAAACCGCATACTGCTTGATCTTTTATAAACATTGCAAAATTCTTGACATTACAAGCTCTCTGGGGCTCAGACCAGGCGTGTCCAACCAATTCACCGTAGTCTTTCAAACCTGCCCGGGCTTCCCCTGTGCTGGTAGATGTACTTTTCCATAATGAGAGTATGCCCCATATGTGATATCCAGGAGGAATGAGTGGGTGGCAGGGCGGACTTCCACCCCAGCAAAATCAGTTTCCTGGCCTGAAACAGCGCCCAGACACCGCCACCCTAATCAGTTCATCCGGCACAACCTCCTCCAAGACCCCTAGCAAACAGCATGTAGGGTCTACGGGTATGTTTGTTTGAAATACAACATTAAGCGTTCCCACCACCTCACTCCAATACCTGTGTAACTTCGGGCATCGCCACAGAAGGTGAATGAGATCCCCGTCCTGCCTCCGACACCTGCAGCACAACGGATCCGCCACTCTGCCCATCCTATGAAGCCTCACAGGGCTATAATGTACTCTAAGTATTATATATAATTGGGAAACTTTTTGTGCCACATTCAAAGAGCAGGTGGTTATAGACTGAAGGGCTTCCTCCCATGGGTCTCCCGTTAGCTGGCCAAGGTCCTCCTCCCACAAGGACCTTGTCTTACACGGAAATACCCGTAAGTGACCGGATAGCAACATTTGATTGCATTGGGATATAAGCCCTTTAGTTTCAGTAGCAGAATGCAGCATATGAAACACTGGGGTGGGCGAAAGAGACCACTCCCCTGCATCCCCCTGTGCTGCAATGGCATGTTTGAGTTGCAAATATGGGAACCACATATTGGCCGGAAGGCCAAAGGTGGCCCTAAGTTCGGGGAAGGGCAGTAATCTACCATTAGCAAAAATATAAGTGTAAGCTGGGGATAGGTAGCAGGTACAAAAGCTCCCTGGGATGAGCAGGCACAGATACCAAGATACCAAGTCCATAAGATAAGTGAACAACAGTGGGATGTTTATTGATGCTATACAAAGTCTATTTATAGGTGCTGTATAGTGTGCAGAAAAACAAAATGAACAAAAATAGTTAAACACCTAGCCGTGTCTCGGCTCTAACTACACAATATATGCAGTCCCTAACTACCAAGCTAAACAAGCCTACCGCTTGTTAGCTCAAACATAAACTTCTCACCAGTTTTTTTCAGCAGCCTCCTTGCTCTCACAGATCCACATTATCTGTTTCCCAAGACAGAGCCATGGCTGTCTGCTCAGGTGAGCTTAAATTGGCCTGGGAGAGAGGGCCAACACCTGACCTGGATCAGGGATCAGAGATCCCTGAACGTGTAAGAGAGGAGCCTGGGAGAGGTATAAACCCAGAACTGGACTTTCCCAGGCTCTCTCTGGGAAGCTCTGCTACACACCCTCCCCCCTTGTTTCAACCCCAGGGTTGGAACACCTGTAGCCCAACAGGAGTGAACACGGGACAGGGCATCTACATTCCCCATCTCAACACCTGGCCTGTGTTTTACTGAAAAGGAGTAGTCCTGTAGAGCCAAAAACCAACGGTTCACCCGCCTATTAGTCTCCTTCTTTTGGGCCCTCCATTTCAGGGGAGCATGGCCAGTTATTAACTCAAACTGGCGCCCTAACAGGTAGTACCTGAGCGCATCCACGACCCACTTTATGGCTAGACATTCCTTTTCAATGACTGCATATTTTTTTTCATGATCATTGAGCTTTATGCTTAGGTAGACCACAGGGTGTTCTTCCCCATTGTGTACCTGTGATAGTACTGCCCCGATACCTACATCAGAGGCGTCTGTCTGAACCAAAAAATCTTTGGAGAAATCAGGGGGAGTATAGCACTGGCTGTGCACAAAGAGCCTTCTTCAGGACTTGGAAAGATTCTTCGGCTACTGGGGACCATTTTATCATTACGGAGTCTTCCCCTTTCGTCAGGTCTGTCAGTGGGGCAGCTATAGTGGCAAAATTTGGAATAAACCTTCTGTAATATCCCGCAATGCCAAGAAAGGCCCTGACCTGCTTCTTGTTTGCAGGACATGGCCACTCCTGGATGGCTTCTATTTTATTCACTTGGGGTTTAATAACTCCACGGCCAATAGTGTAGCCCAAATACTTGGCTTCCTCCAAACCAATGGCACATTTTTTGGGATTTGCTGTAAAACCTTCCTTGAAGAGGGAATCAAGGACAGCTTGGACACGGGGCAAGTGAGACTCCCAGTCAGTGCTATGCACCACTATGTCATCTAAATAAGCTGCAGCATACTGCTGGTGCGGTCTTAGGGTCCTGTCCATGGCCCTCTGAAAGGTTGCAGGGGCATTTTGCAACCCAAAAGGCAGTTTCTTATACTGGAATGATCCCTCCGGGGTCAAAACGCAGTCTTTTCTTTGGCACTATTAGTCAGTGGTATTTGCCAATATCCTTTGGTCAAGTCCAAAGTGGTCAGATAACGGGCCTTGCCAAGTCGGTCTATAAGTTCATCTACCCTGGGCATTGGGTACGTGTCAAACTTTGTTACCGCATTGAGCTTTCTGAAGTCGTTACAAAACCTCCAAGTGCCATCCGGTTTTGGGACTAACACGATGGGGCTAGACCAGTCACTATTGGATTCCTCAATGACATCTAGCTCCAACATCCTTCTAACTTCATCACTGATGTCCTTTCTCCTTGCTTCAGGAATTCGGTACGGTTTGAGCTTGATACGGACCCCAGGTTCAGTAACAATATCATGCTGAACCGCCGAAGTCGTGCCAGGCAACTTTGAAAATTTCTCTTTATTCCTTATTAGGAACTCTGTAGCTTCCTGTTTTTGGAAATATGACAGGGTGTCTGGAATTATGACCTCAGGGATCAGAGGGGAGTCAGTACCCTTAGGCGTTACCGGGAGGGACCTCGCAGTTAACGCCAGTCTATCCTTCCAGGGCTTTAACAGGTTCACGTGGTAAATCTGTTCGGGCTTCCTTTTACCTGGTTGATACACCTTGTAATTGACTTCCCCAAATCTTTCAATTACTTCAAAGGGGCCCTGCCACTTAGCCAGGAACTTGCTCTCAACAGTGGGAACTAAAACGAGGACCCTGTCACCCGGTGAGAAAACACAGAGTTGGGCCCCCCGGTTGTATATTCTCTGTTGGGCTGCTTGAGCCTGTAGTAAATGTTCCTTCACCACCAGTATTACTGCTGCAATCCTGTCCTGCATTTGAGTGATATGCTCAATTACACTTTTGTGGGTTGTCTGTTCCCCCTCCCAAGTTTCCTTGGCTATGTCCAAGAGTCCCCGAGGGTGTCTCCCATAAAGCAACTCAAATAGAGAGTACCCTGTAGAGGACTGGGGAACCTCCCTGATAGCAAACATCAGGTACGGTATCAGGAAGTCCCAGTCTTTCCCATCTTTGTCAACAACCTTTTTTAACATGCCCTTTAACGTCTTATTGAAACGTTCTACCAAGCCATCCGTTTGCAGATGATACACAGAGGTTCGCAACTGCGTCACCTTAAATAACTTGCAGAGCTCTCTAGTTATCCGTGACATAAATGGGGTTCCCTGGTCTGTAAGGATTTCTTTAGGGATGCCAACCTGACTGAACACCATAAACAGCTCTTTGGCAATATTTTTAGCAGACGCGGTGCGTAAGGGAACAGCCTCATGTTAACGGGTAGCGTAATCCATAATCACTAGGATATGCTGATGACCACGGGCGGATTTGGGGAGCGGACCCACAAGGTCCATGGCAATCCTCTGAAAGGGCACTTCAATAATGGGTAAGGGCACTAAAGGACTTCGGAAGTGGGGCTGGGGGGCTGACATCTGACACACAGGACAGGATTGACAATAATTCTCAATATTTTTCTGTATCCCAGGCCAGTAAAACCTGTGCAACACTCTTTCAGTGGTTTTCTCAACCCCTAAATGGCCTCCTAGCAAGTGCCCATGGGCAAGTTCCAACACCACCCTTCTGTAAGGCTTAGGGACCACCAACTGTTCAATAACTTCATCATTCTTTTTACATACACGATACAGTAAATCATCATTGTGTCAGGATCAGCGGCTAAGGTGACCAGACACGTAGCTACACAAGGGAACTGAGACCAAACAAAGGATATATATATTAAGTGATATTTATTTACAATGAGAATACACCAACAAACATACACAGCAACCAATGAAAATATAAACCACTCCAGCAAACAAGAATAACTAATAAACCTAATAGCTAACTATATACAATATCTACAACAAGGGAAAAGGCAACAGGGGTGCAAATAAAAGGATGTAAGGACGTGGCTGGGGACAAGAGCATAGAACAAAGCAAGATGGGTGTAGGATGGATCAGGACAAGGACAGGTAGGCAGGCACAAGCTGGTAGCAGACAGGAAGGGACCAGAATCTTGACGTACTGGGGGAAGGGAGGAGCAGCCTTAAATATCCCGGCAGCTGGAGCCAGGTGTGGCTGGTCATATCCTGCTGGTAACTGGGAGACACCTGCTGGTGGACACTGGAACTGCAGCAAACGCAGAGCAGGATAGTGCCACCAGCAGGTGAACTTAATCCTAACAGATTCCCCACCTTAAGGAGCGGTCTCTGGACGCTCCATGGGGCCCCACCACCAGGATCTGCAAGCTGACTGAGCACTCCACTGCCTGAAGGCCTGGTAAGAACCCCGCCTCCGGGGTCCCAAAACTGTCTGGGTTCTCTGCTGGTCAGATCCCTAAGGCGCAACACCAAAGGTATATTCTTAAAAGCAGCCTGTGTCCCAATGCTGGGACACCAAAGGACACCCGACCGCCCAATGCCAGAGTCCCTGGTCCGTGCAGGTGCCCCAATGCCAGGGCATTCCTTCACAACTGGACCTTCTCTCCCTCTGTTACTAGAGGCCACTCTGTACTGTACCTGTCCCTCAGGTCTACCTAGCGCATAGGTTACCCCACCAGGTTTCCCAAATGCACCAGGGATCTCAGAGAGGACCCCTGGGTCAGGACAAAGCTCAAATGGAACACTGTCCTTTCCCATGGGATCTCCACTACCGGGGCTGTAACAGCAGATTTGGCTCTCGAGTTTAACGGGGAGATCTGGACCATCCGGCCTTGGCACAACAGGCTGCAAAAAGAACTCGGGATGAGCAAATGTAGGGATCTTGACCCACCCAGACAACCCCTTTAGGCCACATAGCACTGGATTTTTAGAAGCCTCAGAAACATCAGTAGTTAGGAGTTTAACCCAATCAGAGACCAGCTTAACAGCAAGTAAATATTTGGCATAGTCCGGAGGGGCGGCAGCCCCGGAATCAGCATAGTCCAGAGGGGCGGCAGATACCAGACCAACAGGCTGGGCAGCGGGCACATCAGACTGGGCAGCAGCCCGGGAACCAGCATAGTCAAGCTGGTCAGCGGCAGCCCAGGAACCCGCTGTGGCAAGCTTGGCAACAGATTGCAGATCACCCGCAGCAGGCTTTGCAACAGACGGCAGCATGGAGGAGGACTGGATCGCGTCAGCAGGCAGCAACATGGAGGAGGACTGGATCATGTCAGCAGGCGGCAACATGGAGGAGGACTGGATCGCGTCAGCAGGCGGCAACACGGAGGAGGACTGGATCGCGTCAGCAGGCAGCAACACGGAGGAGGACTGGATCGCGTCAGCAGGCGGCAACACGGAGGAGGACTGGATCGCGTCAGCAGGCGGCAACATGGAGGAGGACTGGATCGCGTCAGCAGGCGGCAACATGGAGGACTGGATCGCGTCAGCAGACGGCAACATGGAGGAGGACTGGATCGCGTCAGCAGGCGGCAACATGGAGGACTGGATCGCGTCAGCAGGCGGCAACATGGAGGACTGGATCGCGTCAGCAGACGGCAACATGGAGGAGGACTGGATCGCGTCAGCAGACGGCAACATGGAGGAGGACTGGATCGCGTCAGCAGGCGGCAACATGGAGGAGGACTGGATCGCGTCAACAGTCGGCAACATGGAGGAGGACTGGATCGTGTCAACAGTCGGCAACATGGAGGAGGACTGGATCGCGTCAGCAGTCGGCAACATGGAGGAGGACTGGATCGCGTCAGCAGTCGGCAACATGGAGGAGGACTGGATCACGTCAGCAGTCTGCATGGAGGAGGACTGGATCGCATCAGCAGTCTGCATGGAGGAGGACTAGATCGCATCAGGCACCGGATCGGTGGGAACAGAATCAACAGGCAACATGGATAGCGGCACAGATATAAGAGCAGGAGATGAACTTTGTTTCTTCTTCTTAAGCTTAGATATTGGATTACTGCATGTGGTTGCCTTGTGCTGACCAGACTGTACTGCTGTTGGTGGGAAGGTAGTAACAGTACTAGGGGGGATAGAGGGAAGAGTATCAGAAATACAGGAAGAGGCCTGAGATGTTGCCATGGGTAACGGCACTGCTGGGGGAGCTTTCAATTGATTGCATACAGGGGAAGTGTGCCCTCTGGTGGCAGGGTACTTATGTGACTCATCTAGCACTGGGGATTTGATCTCTGACCAAGCTTGTAATAGAGGTTGAACTAAAGTCAGTCTGTCTCTCCCTTGCTCACATTGCTCAATTAAACGGTGCACAGAAGCAATACATTCCAACACCACCTGTTGTGAATAGGCTGCATACTGCTGGAGAAACGAACCTGAACAATTTTTCAGCAACCATCCCAAAAATCCAGCCTGGTACAAAGTAAATGGAGGAGTGAAAACATCATGGCCCTGAGAGGTAACCTGAAATAGTAACTCAGAACAGACCTGAATGAAAGGTTGTACTTGACCAAATGAAAATCTTCCCTCTACGGCTAAGGCATGTGCAGTCAGAATGCTTCCAAGCAGCTCCTCCTCAGTTAGATCCTGCCACAGTGAATGACACAAATCCTTATCCCCTAATGCAAGTTGCACACGACAAATAACTTGCACTCTCAACATTGTGAAAGGAAAAGCAAAAATCCAAATCAACTGGCTCTCAGTCCCCAAGTGTAGCAGATCTGGTCGTTAGTGGGCGTCAAGATTATGTCAGGATCAACGGCTAAGGTGACCAGACATGTAGCTACACAAGGGAACTGAGACCAAACAAAGGATATATATAATAAGTGATATTCATTTACAGTGAGAATACACCAACAAACATACACAGCAACCAATGAAAACATAAACCACTCCAGCAAACAAGAATAACTAATAAACCCAATAGCTAACTATATACAATATCTACAACAAGGGAAAAGGCAACAGGGGTGCAAATAAAAGGACGTAAGGACGTGGCTGGGGACAAGAGCATAGAACAAAGCAAGATGGGTGTAGGATGGATCAGGACAAGGACAGGTAGGCAGGCACAAGCTGGTAGCAGACAGGAAGGGACCAGAATCTTGACGCACTGGGGGAAGGGAGGAGCAGCCTTAAATATCCCGGCAGCTGGAGCCAGGTGTGGCTGATCATATCCTGCTGGTATCTGGGAGACACCTGCTGGTGGACACTGGAACTGCAGAAAACGCAGAGCAGGATAGTGCCACCAGCAGGTGAACTTAATCCTAACACATTGCTGCTGAAATAAGGAAAATAGGGCCTATCCCCTGGTTCGACTGGTACATCATTAATCACCATTACATTTTCCCAGGCCCTGGCACGGGTAGGGTCTTTTCTCTGCTCAGTACCAAAATTTTCCTTGTGCACATTAAGGTCAGTAAACTCCAACGTAGGCTCCGAGTTGGCAGATGGCTGTCCGGCTCTACTGGTTGTGGGGACTTCCTCAGGCTCCTCCAGCTCTCCTGCCATAACCGAGAAAGGAAAACTCGGAGACCCACCCAGTCAGGTACTGAGACCGGGTCGGGACGATCCCACAGTTCCCAAAACTTAGGGAAGTCCCTACCAATGATGGCCTCATGCACCAAGTGGGGCACAAGTCCGACCGCATGGGACACCGTACCTAAGCCCGCTTTAAACTGAACTGTGGTGATAGGATACTCCCGGGTATCCCCATGTACACAGATCACAGCAACTTTTTTAGCATGAAAATTTAAAGTTTCACCTATCTCAGCTGTAACCAAAGTAACCAGACTTCCAGAGTCCAGTAAGGCCATAATAGGCTTATCATTAACAGTCATGTGACACATGTGTTTCCCCACATTTGGCGCTGCAGCGCATGAAACAACAGCAAACATAGACTGCCTTCTAATAGACGGATCACACTGCATTGGTTCATCAGTCAATAGACAGTTTGCTGCAACATGTCCCAGCTCTCGGCAACGAAAACACCTGATGAATCCCCAAGTTGGTTTGCTGACAGGCAGTGGTTTCCCTTGCTTGGGACGCCAAACTTCAGTCCTGGCACCAAAAATCCTTCCCTCTATTTCCTTGCCATGCTTACCACCCACTTCCCCTGGAACAGTCTTACCGGTTGCCTGGGGAGACAGTGGCTTTGGGTGGAAAGTCTGTGCGGCTGTTGGGGTGGTGAGTGGTGACCAGGTTCTCTGCAGCAAAGTACCTTTCGACGAGTTCCACCAGGTTATCTGCCGACTTGGGGTCCCCTTGACTCACCCACTTCTGCAGGGAAATTGGCAGTGACCTCAGGAATTGGTCCATGACCACACGCTCCACTATTTGTGTTGCAGACAGGGACCCTGGCTGTAGCCATTTTCGCACCAGGTGGATTAGGTCAAACATCTGCGATCTTGGGGGGCCTCTCAATTTGGAAGGACCAGCTGTGGACCCGTTGGGCTCGAACGGCCAAGGTGACGCCGAGTCGCGCCAGAATTTCCTGTTGGACCTTTTGATAGTCTCCCGCTTCTGCTGACTCCAGATCTTAGTAGGCCTTCTGCGATTAACCAGAAAGTAAGGGGGCAATCAGTCCTGCCCACTTGGTTTTAGGCCAACCTTCCCTCTCAGCGGTCCGTTCAAACGTTAGCAGGAAGGCCTTTGGATCATCATCCGTAGTCATTTTAGACAGAAAGCGAGCCACATGGATGGCTGAAGGCTTGTCTCTAATATCCTTGATTTCCGCAGGTGCCCACTGTGCTAGCGTTTCTGCAACCTTAGTCAGGGTTTTCCTATCCGCTTCTGCAGCAGTGGCAAGCTGTTCAAACAGCCTCTGCGATTGCTCCTGTACAGCACTAATCTGCCTCTGCGATTGCTCTTGTGCGATAGCGTTGGCTTGCTGTAGCGCAGCGTTAGTTTGCTGTTGTGCAGCGTTTGCTTGCTGTAGTGCTGCGTTGAATAACACCATTTGTTTGAGGATTTCCTCCATGTTGTCACTTTAGGTACTGGCCTTTTAAATAGAAACTTACTACTGCTGCCCGCATTCTCCATCATATGTAAGCTGGGGATAGGTAGCGGGTACAAAAGCTCCCTGGGATGAGCAGGCACAGATACCAAGATACCAAGTCCATAAGATAAGTGAACAACAGTGGGATGTTTATTGGTGCTATACAAAGTCTATTTACAGGTGCTGTACAGTGTGCAGAAAAACAAAACAAACAAAAATAGTTAAACAAACACCTAGCCGTGTCTCGGCTCTAACTACACGATATATGCAGGACCTAACTACCAAGCTAAACAAGCCTACCGCATGTTAGCTCAAACATAAACTTCTCACCAGTTTTTTCAGCAGCCTTCTTGCTTATACAGATCCACATTATCTGTTTCCCAGGACAAAGCCATGGCTGTCTGCTCAGGTGAGCTTACATTGGCCTGGGAGAGAGGGCCAACACCTGACCTGGATCAGGGATCAGAGATCCCTGAACGTGTAAGAGAGGAGCCTGGGAGAGGTATAAACCCCGAACTGGACTTTCCCAGGCACTCTCTGGGAAGCTCTGCTACAATAGTCACACCATGGGGTTTCCATCTGGGCTCCTAATGTAACCTAGCCAACTCCACATAAGAACGGTTGTTTCAAATTGGGCTGAATTCCATGAATCCCTTTACTCCCTGTAACTGTCTGACCTTGTTCCATATTTTTTTAATTAATGCTAACATTGGGGTCTGTTTATTGGATCTCAGAAACATTTGGGCCTCCAGGCCCAGGGGGACGGTCTCAGCTCCCGAAGCGAACAGCATCAGTCGTGCCGCCAAGCCCGCCGGATCCTGAGCCATAGAGCCCACCAAATGCTGCAGCTGAGCGGCAATATAATATAGCCAAGGGTTGGGAACCGCCAGCCCGCCGCCATCCTTAGAGTGCTGCATCTGCTCCAGCCTGATCCTCAGGGCCTTAACATTCCAATAGTTTTCGGAAAAAGGTGTTCACCACTCTGAAGATCTTCAAGTGTATGACCACAGGGGAATTATGTAGAAAATACAATAGCTGGGGCATCAGAATCATTTTAATCAAGTTAGCCTTACCTGCCAAAGACATTTTGAGGTTATTCCATGTATTGATCTTATCCCGAAATCGGGACAGCAGGGGGTACACATTCAGGGAGCAGTAATCCGAGATTTTGGCCGAAACCTGTACTCCCAAGTACTTAAAGCTAGAGACTATGGGAATGGGGCATGAGGGTGGGAGGAGAACCTCCCGGTCTCCATCCAACAGCATCAGGGCCGATTTAGACCAATTAATGGTTAAGCCAGAAAAGAGACCAAATTGCTTTATGATTGACATAACCCCAGGCAGAGAGTTGCTGGGATCCTCCAAAAAGAGAAACATGTCATCCGCATATAACATAATTTTTTCATGTATTGCTCCGTACCTGAATTCACTTATCTGGGGACTTGACCTCACCAGCGCCGCCAAGGGTTCTACAGCGATCGCAAAGAGCAAGGGGAACAGCGGACACCCCTGCCGCGTCCCCCTGCCCAAAGAAAAGGCAGGTGACATTTTGTCCGCCACCCTAATGGTCGCCTGAGGGGACTCATAGAGTAGCCGAGTCCATGCCACGAACCGTTCCCCGAAACCAAACTTAACCAGCACAGCCCATAAGTACCTCCAACTGACACTGTCAAATGCCTTGTTGGCATCAAGGGACAAAAGGGCTCTATGTCCCCCGTTATCTGCTTGGACCTGCATATTTAAGTAGAGTCTCCGCAAATTAGTGGCTGTGGATTTTTGCGGCATAAAGCCAGTTTGATCCTGATGGATGATGAATGATATTATCCCATTGACCCTAAGTGCCAGGACCTTGGCCAGGATTTTAACGTCACTCTGGAGCAGTGAAATAGGCCTATAGGAACCTGGGTCAACCAGATCCTTCCCTGGCTTCAATAACAGAATCACATAGCTCTAGTCATAGAATCAGGTAAGGCACCCATTGCCAGCGAGTCATTGAAAACCTTCAGTAGTTCCGGCAGGAGGTGCTCACCATATTGCGTGAACACCTCCATGGGAAGGCCATCCTCCCCCGATCCCTTGCATGTAGGGAAAGAGCAGGCAGCCGCCTGCAACTCCTCTAGGGTAATCGGGGCGTCCAGCTGCTGTCGTGCAGCAGTAGACAACGAGGGCAAATTTATAGAGGACAAATAATCAACCAATTCCTCGTCCGAGTAGGCCTTCCTCGACCCATAAAGGGCCGTATAAAAGGATGCCAGCTCGGAAATAACGGCATCGAGAGAGTTAACCAATTTACCGCCCGAGGCCCGGATGGCACCAATAGCCAGGGATTGTTGTTGGGATTATGCAATTTTGGCTAGCAAGCTGCCCGTTTTCTCCCCCTCCTCATAGAATGCCAATTTAGTGAAAAATCGTTTACGCTCCGCAGTGGAGGATCTCAGGCGGTCCAGGGAGTCCTGGGCCGCCAACCATGCATCCCTAGCAGAGTCGCTAGGGCTGGTCACATATACCAATTCAAGCTGCTTCACCTGGTCGCCTACCTGTTCCAACAATGCAGACGAGTTCTGTTTAACCAATTGAATTTCCTGGATGAAAATACCCCTGAGGCAGGCTTTAAAAGCTTCCCACATCTGCCTGCTATCCGAGTAAGGGCGATGCGTCTGAAAGAAGCCCTAAATTTGTGAGACTATCCTATCCTGTGAGGTGAACAGGTTAAGCCAGAAGGCATTTAGCTTCCAGGGGGCCCTGGGGAGCGAGCTTGGCGGTTGTGTGTTTAACCAAAGAGCCACTGGGGAGTGATCTGACACACCCCGGGGGTATTCCACCCTATTTGTACTGCCCACTAGGTTTGGGGTACCCACACAGAGGTCTATTCAGGATAGGGACCCATGAGATTTGGAAAAGCAGGAAAACTGCTTGCAGTCAGGGTTGCGGATACGCCATATATCAGTCCAGTCCACCTCCAACAGTAACCGACTAAGTGCAGTCCCCCGGCTGCCCTTAGGGAGCACCACCGGGGGATTTTTGTCTAGTTTAGGGTCTAAGTAACAATTGAAATCTCCCATAATCAAAACCGGGATGTCTGGTTTGTTGGTCAGATAGGACAACAGTAATTGCAATACCTCCCGAGAGAACAGGGGGGGGGGGGGTATGTACACAAATGCTAAGATCATTGTCACAGTATATATCCTACAATACAGGTATACAAATCGACCCGAAATATCGATTAATGAATCCAACTCCTGATAGGCCAGCGCCTTATGTATCAGTACCCTCACACCGCGAGAGAAAGCGGTGTGAGTGGAGTGATAAGCTTTACCCACCCAGGCATATTGCAAGAACCTGACAGTGTCCCCCTGCAGGTGAGTTTCCTGTAAACCAATAATAGCCGGTGGAATTTTTTCAACCCTGCAGATATCATTGTCCTTTTTAGTGGATCATTTACTCCCCGAACATTCCAGGACACAATAGGCGTAGAAGACATAGTTTGTGCCAAAGTAGCCAAACATTCAGGAATGAGGGCCATCCCAGTCCTGTGATCACCCTCCCAGATCTCCCACCCCCAGGGAACATGCAGTCTGAAGAGGTCCTTCATAATTGTGGCATACGGGTGATAAGTCTAATGAGGCCTGCACACTGGAAAAGCTGTGAAAAATTAGCAAAACAAAACATCCTGCGCAAGTGCGCAGCAAGGTGTCCACACAGACAGGCACAGGATTGGCTCCCGGCCTGAAACTTACCGCCTGTCCGGGTGTGCCTGGTCCAGCACGTGTCAACAGGACACCAATACTGAAGCCATAGCTTCCGAAACAAGAGGCCCCACATAGGCGGCAGATACAGTTCCAGTTTGCCCACGTCTGTCAATGTAGAACAGCAAAAACACATGTAACAAAAAGGGTTGGCAGAAATTCACTCGCTCAATTAAGGAATCAAGTAAAGGCCCTCTTTTGATCAAATAAAGAAACTGAAGAGTAGTAAGGGGACATGGCGCCCTGTACATCCTGGTTAGACAGTTGAACCATCATCAGTCGGCCCCCTCATCTCGGTCCCTTCGGCAAAGTGCCTGTTCATTGTGGTCCAGCCATCTCGCAGCGTCTTGCGCGGAGTCAAAGAAATGGGTCTGATCTCTGGCCGTAACACGGAGCTTCGCAGGAAAGAGCATAGCATATGGTAACTGCAAGCGTTGGAGTCGTTTCTTAACATCCGCAAATTTAGATCGCCGGTGTTGCACCTCTACCGAGAAGTCTGGGTAGAAGTAGATCTTCATGCCATTATGTTGCACAGCACCCTTTTCTCTCGCCAGTCGCAGCACCACCTCCCGTTCCCTGTAGTTCAGGAGCCTGGCCAGGATCGCTCTCGGGGGATTGCCCGGTGGTAGGGGACGTGGTGGCACTCTGTGTGCACGCTCAATTGCATACAAAGGGGAGAATGCGTCTTTACCGAACACCTCCTGCAACCACCCCTCAATAAAGGCTGTGGGGTCCCTGCCCTCCACCCTCTCCGGGAGGCCCACGATGCAGACGTTGTTGCGTCTGAGGCGGTTCTCAATGTCGTCAGTTTTGTCAAAGGCTTGGCGGGCATGTTGGGTTGCCACCTGTACATCCCCAGATAAACGCGGCATCTGATCTTCGATGTCACTCACCCTGCCCTCCACTGCAGTGGTCCGATCCCGGATCTTCTGGATGTCCTGGCGAAGGAGGGAGACCTTCTCCTCCAAACCTTTAAACCGCTCCTTTAGTGCGTCCACGGATGCAGTGCACCCCTGGACAGCCCGCAGTATTTCACTAAGCATGGGCTGGGGGCTGTCATCCGACTGTGCTCCGAGCACACCAGGCATGGGATCAGGGATCGACTCCACGGAGTCAGGGTCATCTGAGTCATCGGCAGCATGGCTGGCTGAGTGTCCACAGGGGGCTGCCTGGAGCTGAGCCTTTGTTTGTGAGGAGTCAGTGGGACCAGCCAACTTCTGAGTTTAGTAAAGCATGTCTTTAGGCTGGTCTTTGGTCTTGGGGGGTTTTGTTGACTTACCCCCCTGCTCCGGTTTCTTGTCCTGGCCTCGTGGTGTCTTCTGCGCCTGGGACATCCAGAGGCCATCTTGCGAGTCCTGGGAGGCCACAGCCGCGGCATCTCCTCGGTTACCGCGGGTCATCATACCGTTTTTTTCAGCCATTGTATGCACCGGAGGAAGCTGGGGCACAGCAGGCACTAGAGGGCAGCGAAATCAGCGGCGAGGGAAGGATCGTTGCAGGAGAATCAGCGGGAGCTCCGAAGAACACATCTGCTCAGATGCCCGAACAGGCCACGCCCCCGACTGTAGGTTTGTTAAGTATAATCTGAACCATGTCATGCTGTAATTGGAGCGCAACAAAGAGCCACATGCAAAGTATTGCATCAAACATTTTTATTAGACGCCACTGTTAAACAGGGGCAGAAAAATGTGGCCTTAGGCACAAGACAACACTGAAACCCCTCACAGATACTGTAATTGGAGCGCAACAAAGAGCCACATGCAAAGTATTGCATCAAAAATTGTTATTAGACGCCCCTGTTAAACAGGTGCAGACAAATTGGGCCTTAGGCACTGGTGGCAGAGCCCAGAAACAAAAACTTTCTTACTAGCTATCAGCAAGATCAGTGAGGAGGAAAAGGATATTCCATCAGCTGCATAACAGGACAGTCACTCAGCATCAGCATAGGCAGTCTCAAAGGGATCTGACATTTCAAAAAAATTATTCAGTTACATCTGAATCAGGTGCTTGGTAGCTGGTGTTGATCCAAGCCTGATTCATTTTGATGAAGGTCAGTCGATCGACAGAGTCGGTAGATAGGCGCACCCTGTGATCGGTCACAAAGCCTCCAGCAGCACTGAATGTGCGTTCTGAAAGAACACTGGATGCAGGGCAAGCCAGTAGCTCAATTGCGTACTGTGTAAGCACTGGCCAGTGATCCATCCTCAAGACCCAGTAAACCAGAGGATTTTCGGTGGGGAAGGTGTCCAAGTCGGATCTTGCCCCTAGGTATTCCCGCACCATGTAAACCAGACGCTGGCGATGGTTGCTGGAACCGGTCAGACCTTGGGGCTTTGGACTAAAAAAAATTCTGAATGCATAGGTCAGACGGCTACCTTCTCCACTGCTCCTTCTGTGACTCACCGAAGCCTCAGCAAGACGTTCTCCAGGACCAGGATTTGGTAATCCCCCAGGTTCTGGGAACGCGTTGCACAGACCCTTCTGCAAGGCCTCCCGCAGAAGTTTCATCTTCTGCTCCCTCTGCGACGGCAAGATAAGCTCCGCAACCTTACTCTTCTAATGTGGATCAAGGAGAGTTGCCAGCCAGTAATGATCCCTCTCCTTGATACCACGAACACGAGGATCCTTACACAGGCTTTGCAGGATCAGGGAGGCAATACAGCGTAGGTTTGCTAAGGCATTTGGGGCACAGTCCTTTGGGTCACTGAGGAAGACAGGATCCTCAGCCACCTCATCCCAGCCACGTAAAAGTCCATGGGTTCATTGGGACTGTAAGTGATGCCTTAAAGACTGCTGCTGATGCTGAGTGGTAGGCTCCACCTCCATGCTGCTGATACAATCCTCCTCCTCCTCATCCTCTTTCTGTGTGCTAGGTGGGCAAGCAGGACCACTGTAAGAAAGTCCTCCTCTTCCTCCCTCTGTTCTGCCTCAAGGGCTCTGTCCATTATTCCACGTAGCGTGTGCTCCAACATGTGAATAAGAGGGACTGATCTCACTGATGCATGCACTGTCACTTCTCACCATCCTCATGGCCTCCTCAAATGGTGACAGGACAGTGCATGCATCCCTAATCAAGGCCCACTGGCGTGGGGAAAAAAACCAAGCTCCCCTGACCCAGTTCTGCTGCTATATTGGCACAGGTACTCATTAATGGCCCTCTGCTGCTTGTGCAGTCGCTGCAGCATGGCCAATGTAGAGTTCCATCTGGTGGGCATGTCACAGATTAGACGGTTCTTGGGCAGGTTGTATTCCCTTTGGAGGTCTGTCAGGTGAGCAGTGGCATTATATGACCTCTGGAAATGCACACAGACTTTCCTGGCCTGCTTCAGGACATCCTGTAAGCCTGGGTACCTGCCCAAGAACCGCTGCACCACCAAATTCAGGACTAGTGTTGCTCACGAATATTCGTATTGCGAATATTCGGCTTGAATATGGCATATTCGAGTATTCGCGATATATTCCGAATTTCGCGGTGAATATTCGCTATTTTGAATATTCGTATTTTTTCAATTTTTTTTTAGAACAGATCACATCCTAGAGATCGACGTCTAAAAGCATTGCTGGTATGATTAGAGACCTTGGGCCGAGTAGCTGCAGCGATCATTTTATATTGCCGAAAAATCGCAATGCGATTATTCGGCAATAGCGATATCGCGCGAATATTTTCGAGAAATTCGCAATATTGTTTTTAGCTAAAATAACACATATATTCGATTTCAGAGTGTTACTGTCGAAATTCCGCAATCAATTTCTCATTCGCATTTTTGCAAAATTACGATAAAATATCAAGAATATTCTGAGCCAGAGTGCTCCTTCCGCATTTGCCGAATATTCGCAATTATTTTGTATTGTAATATATCACGAATATTCTGAGCCAATCAGAGTGCTCCATTCCGCATTTCTCGAAATTTCGCAATTATTTTGTATTATAAAATATCATGAATATTCTGAGCCAATCAGAGTGCTCCATTCCGCATTTCTCGAAATTTCGCAATTATTTTGTATTATAAAATATCACGAATATTCTGAGCCAATCAGAGTGCTCCTTCCGCATTTCTCGAAATTTCGCAATTATTTTGTATTATAAAATATCACGAATATTCTGAGCCAATCAGAGTGCTCCTTCCGCATTTCTCGAAATTTCGCAATTATTTTGTATTATAAAATATCACGAATATTCTGAGCCAATCAGAGTGCTCCTTCCGCATTTCTCGAAATTTCATTCGCATTCGCAATTCGCATTCGCATTCGCAATAGCGAAATTTCGCAATCATTTCATTTCCAAAAAATATCGCGAATATTCGCATTTAACGAATATATCTCGAATATTCGACTATATATTCGAGATATATCGCGAAATCGAATATGGCATATTCTGCTCAACACTATTCAGGACATGCGCAAAACAGGACACATGGGTCCGTTTTCCCTGTCGCAGGGCATAGAGGAGGTTGGTGCCATCGTCGCTAACCACCATTCCAGGCTTAAGCTGGTGTGGCGTTAACCACCTCTAAGCCTGCCCCTGCAGAGCTGACAGAACCTTGCCCCAGTGTGGCTCCTGTCTCCCAAGCACACCAGCTCTAGCACCACATGGCATCTCTTGGCCTGCATTCCTGCGTAGCCCCTCGTACGCCTACGGAGAACGGCTGGTTCCAAGGAGACATCAGCACAGGAAGAGGCCACAGAGGAAGAAGAAGAGGAGGGGGTGGAGGAGAGAGGTGTGTCACAACCAGTAGTAGTGTTTTGGAGGCGTGGTGGCGGAACAACCTCCAACACTACTGTGCCTTGCCCTGCGTCCTTCCCAGCTGCCAGCCGAGTCACCCAATGCGCCGTGAAAGAGAGGTAATGTCTCTGTCCATGCTGGACAATGAGTCAGCAGTAAGATGCACGGACATTGGACATTGGCATGGACATTGCCTTCCACATGCTGGTAGAGAGCTGGAATCGCCTACAGTGAGAAAAAGTGGCTTTTGGGAACTTGCCACTGAGGTACCGCACATTCCACAAATTCACGGAAGGGGGCAGAATCTACCAACTGAAAAGATAGCAGTTGAAGTGCTAGCAATTTCGCTAAGCTAGCATTCAACCGCTGGGCATGTGGATGGCTGGGAGAGAACTTCTTTCATCGCTGCAGCAGCTGGGGCAGGGAAATTTGTCTGGTACTATCAGTAGATTGCCCACATGTACTACTAGGTTGTGACACACCTATTTCTACACCTTCAGTCCTATCAGTGCAGACTTCAGACAGGACTGAGGGTCTAGTGGGGTTGGAGGTCCCAGCTGATGAGGGGCAAGGGAAGGTCCGCTTGGTTCTTTGGTGTGGGTCTTTCTGGTATGCTTACCAACGAACTGCATGGCAGGTCGACATATGTCTGGTCAAGCATGTGGTGCCCAAGCGGGTGATGTTTTGGCCACACGAGATACGCTTGAGACATATGTTGCAAATAGCAACGGTGCGATCTGATGCACATGTCTCAAAAAAGGCACACACCAAAGAACTTTTGCAGTAACGTTGAGACACAGCAGCGCCCTGCACAGGCGTAGCTCTGCGATGTAATGAAGTTGGTGTGCTACCCTTAAGCTGGCCCCTGGAGAGCATCCTGCCTCTTTGGAGATGTGCCTGTGCCTCCTCCTCCTCCTCCTCTTCCTCTTCTTCCTCCTCTCTCCTATCAGGCACCCACGTAGAGTCAGTGACCTCATCATCCCCTTCCTCCTCATCACTGTCGAAAACCTGGCAGTATGCTCCAGCTGGGGGAACATCACTGCCAGATTGCTGTCCCTCTCGGGCACCCCCTCTCTCTGGGCTCACATCAATGCCTTCCTCTATCTGTGTTTCATCATCGGAGCCTTCAAAACGCTGCGCATCTTCATGCAGCATGTACCCAACACTGTGTTGAAACAGTTCGGGGGACTCCTTAGGAGGACATGGTGGGACTAGGGAAGGATTGTGTGATGCCATTGTGCAGAGGGAAGAGGACCCCTTGGCAGCTGCTTTGCCAGACAAACTAAGCTCAGCCTGTGTCAGGGACTTACCTCCTCCATGCAGCCTTCCTCCTTCATGTCCCTGGATCACCGCCGTGTGTCCCGCGCTGGTGCAAGCGCTCCGACGGGAGCGCGCGCGTGCACAGCTCTGGCGCCAAACAGGCACTTTAAAACCTGTGTTTGTTTGCAGCTCATTGCTGCCTGATCTGCAGTTTATGCCTGATCCCTACCTGAGACCTGTATTCCGATTTCCTGCCTGGAATACCCGTTTGAACTCTGACTTTGGCTTGCCTGACCATCCGTACCTCTCCAACCCTCTGACCCGGCTCCTGTTTGACCATCCGCCTGATTGAACTCTCGTTACCAGACCTACCTGCTTGCTTCACCGACTACTCTTCAGCCATCTGCCTGTATACCTTCTGCTGACCTGTTATGACCCGGCTTGTCTGGCCCTGCTGTTCCAGTTGATGTCCATTACACCAATTTACCTACCCAGCTTGTGCCGCAGTAGTCGCAGCTTCCGTGCGGGTCGCTGACCCTTCCTCCGCTTCAGCGTTCTCAGCATCTCCTACGTCTTCACTTCAGAGGTATTCGCCCATCTGCTTCTACTCTACATCACCCCGGCACTCCTACCCCCCTGTGCTCCGAGTCCGCTGTTCCCACTTCAGTGGCTCGTGAACCAGGGTTGTAAGAGAGGCTACCCTGCATCAGACTCTGGTATCCAGGTACGTAACAGTATCAGGCAGCCATGACAGAGTCTGCAGGAGTGGCCCCAGCAATGGAGGAGATATGCAAGCATTTAGCATCCCTCACCCAAGCCGTTAAAAACCTGCAAGATGGCTACCTGAGATTGGAAGGACAGGTCCAGAACCTTGCCGTCCCTGAAGACGCCCCAACATCCGCTACTAGGTCTTCTTCAACCGCTGCTGCCCCATCTGTGGTAATGCTACCACCCGAACCCTGGGTTCCTATGCCCGAACGATTCACGGGGATCGTTCTAAATTCCGGGACTTCCGTAATGCCTGCCAATTATATTTTGCTCTGCAACCCCGCACATTATCACTAGAGGCCACGAAGGTGGGGTTTGTTGTCTCTTTACTTCAAGGGGAACCCCAAAAATGGGCACATCGGGTACTGGAGGAGAATGGCCCTCTGACACAGACTTTGTTAAACTTCTTCCAGGCCATGGCCCAACTTTATGACAACCCCCAGAGAACTGCCACAGCTGAATCCGCTCTACTTGCACTCCAACAGGGCCGTCGAGCGGTTGAGGATTATGTAACCGATTTTCGTAGATGGAGTGCAGACACCCAATGGAACAGCGCAGCTCTGCGCCACCAATTCCGCTTAGGCTTATCCGAATCCTTGAAGGATGAACTAGCCCGCATTGAGGTGCCTGAAACTCTAGAGGATCTAATCACTAAAGCTGTGCAAATTGATCGACGACTAAGGGAACGCCGGGCAGAGCGTTCTTCCCAACAAGGCCGCCCAGTATGGGTCACGGCGAGGGCCCCCCTGCCTGCTTCTCGTTTTCAACCATCTTCTTCTCTGAGTTCTGCTAATCCATCTATAGACACTTCCGAACCAATGCAATTAGGAGTGATGCGACCATCCCTGACCCCGGAAGAATGCACACGTCGTCGTCAGTTGAACCTGTGTCTCTACTGTGGCGAGGCCGGCCACTACGTGAATAATTGTCCTGTCAAGACACGTAAGCCCAGATCTTTCGTTCCTGTTAATGTCTCAGCTATCTCTACCAACACCAACCACCTTGTTCTCTCCCTTTCCCTACAGCTTCCGGAAAAGACGGTGTTGGTCAACGCTATAGTTGATTCGGGTGCATGCAGCTGTTGTATTGATGCCTCTTTTGTTAATCTTCACAGCATTCCTTTACGTAGAAAAGACTTTAAACTTTCCGTTTTTTTGGCCGACGACTCACACATCAAGTCTGGTCTGGTAACTCAAGAGACGCTTCCACTACCTGCTACTTCTTCTCTCCAACACAAGGAACTGTTCATTTTGGACGTTATTTCATCCCCTTTGTTTCCAATCATTTTAGGCCTACCTTGGCTCCGGGCACACAACCCCCAAATTGATTGGACATCCGGAAGAATCATCTTCCCTTCGTACTACTGTCAGGAACACTGTCTGCCTAGACCGTCTAAACCGTCTCCTACCCTGATGTGATTGAACGCTGATCCTAACCTGCTTCAGTCTGTCCCAAAACCATATCATGGATTCCTTGACGTGTTCAGCAAGAAAGGAGTGGATTCTCTGCCACCTCATCGGCCATACGACTGTCCGATTGAACTCTTTCCTGGAGCTGAAATACCCTTTGGGCGAATTTTCCCACTTTCTGAGAAGGAACAGGACGCATTAAAAGTCTATATTGACGATAATTTGGCCAAAGGATTCATCTGCCCGTCCACCTCGCCAGCAGGCGCCGGAATCTTCTTTGTCACAAAGAAGGACCAGACTCTCCGCCCCTGCGTTGACTATAGGGAATTAAACAACATCACGGTGAAGAATCGCTACCCTCTGCCTCTAATACCCGAACTTTTCCAAAAATTACGATCGGCTATTATTTTCACTAAACTGGACCTGAGGGGAGCGTATAACTTGATACGCATCAAAGATGGTGATGAGTGGAAAACAGCGTTCCGCACCAGGTATGGACACTATGGGTCAGATTCAGGTAGATGGGCGCTTCTTTACTTTGGAGTAACGTTTCTCATTTACGTTACTCTGCCGACACTTTCGGCGCAAGTACTGTTATTCACATAGCAGTTGCGCGTAAACTTGCGCCAGAGTAACGATAATGCGCTGGCGTAACCCGACGCAAGTGGAAGTGGGTGTGATCATATGTAAATGATGGGCGGAGCCCAGCGCAGAGGCTTACGTTCAGCGCATCATCCACGGAGCATGCGCAGTAAGTGAGGCTTCACTCGGCCCCCTTGGTTTATGTAATGCACCTGCTACATTTCAACACTTCGTCAACGACATATTTAGAGACTTCCTAGACATCTTCATAATTGTTTATTTGGATGATATCCTTGTCTTTTCTTGTTCTTTAGAAGAGCACCGAGTGCATGTCTGCAAAGTCCTAAACCGTCTACGTTCGCACCGCCTATACGCAAAAGCGGAAAAATGCGAGTTCGAACAATCAACTATCCAATTCTTAGGCCTAGTGATTTCCCCAGCTGGAATTGAAATGGATCCGAAAAAGGTATCCGCCATCCTGGACTGGCCAACGCCCCTGGATAAGAAGGGGGTGCAACGCTTTATCGGATTCGCAAATTTCTATAGGAAATTCATTAAGCACTTCTCCACGATAGTGGGCCCGATCACCCAACTCACCAAACAAAATTTTCGTTTCCGATGGAATCAAGAAGCTCAAGAAGCCTTTGACACCCTGAAAAGGCTCTTCACATCCGCTCCGATACTCTGCCATCCTAATCCAGCGTTACCTTTCATTCTTGAAGTAGATGCCTCCAAAGTAGCGGTAGGGGCCGTTATCTCCCAGCGTTCAGGAGACAAAGATCTAATGCACCCAGTGGGATTCTTCTCCTGTAAACTCTCTCCTGCTGAAAAGAATTACGATGTAGGGGATCAAAAACTGTTAGCCATCAAGGCCGCTTTAGAGGAGTGGAGATACTTGCTCGAAGGCGCTGCTCACCCTGTATTGATCTACACAGATCACAAGAATCTAGAGTATTTAAGGACAGCAAAACGGTTAAAGCCACGACAAGCCCGTTGGGCTCTTTTCTTTTCTCGTTTTTGTTTTCATATTACCTACCGACCCGGATCCAAGAATGTCAAGCCAGATGTTTTATCTCGGATGCACGACAATCCTAAGGACACATCCGTTCCAGATACCATTCTTCCAGATGGCAACTTCCTACTTTTACATACCGACCTGCTATCCATGATCAGGGAAGCATCTTCCGAATCTTCCAAACCCCCCAACATCTCGCTAACTTCCAGAGACGGTCTATTCTGCAGAGGAGTCAAGTCTTTGTACCGGAGAGTATCCGAGTGGAAGTTCTAAAACTTCTCCATGACCACCCGTTGGGGGGGGACTTTGGAGTCCACAAGACCCTTGAATTAGTGCGACGCACTTTCTGGTGGCCTAATCTAGAGGATTTTTGTAAAACTTATATCAACTCCTGTCCCATCTGCAATCGAAACAAAACATCCAGAAAACTAGCCTGGGGTCTATTAAAACCTCTACCTGTACCCAATAGACCTTGGGAAATGATTGCAATGGACTTCATTGTGGAACTTCCCAGCTCCGAAGGGTGTACGGCAATCTTTGTGATCGTGGATCGTTTTACCAAGATGGCTCACTTCCTCCCTTTAAAGAAGACACCTTCTGCTGCTGAAACTGCTCGTGTTTTCATTAAAGAGATCATCAGGCTACAGGGAGTACCCTCCAATATTGTCTCCAAAAGAGGGGTCCAGTTCACTTCTCGGTTCTGGAAAGTCTTTTGTGAGAAGTTACAGATTAAACTTTCCCTGTCCTCAGCCTACCACCCCCAGACCAATAGGCAAACCGAAAGAACAAACCAAACCTAATGCCGCGTACACACGGTCGTTTTTTGCGATAAAAAAAAAACGACGTTTTTTAAAACGTCATTTAAATTGATCGTGTGTGGGCAAAATGTCGTTTTTTTCCAACATGCTTGAATTTTTTGTGTCGTTTTTCAAAACGTCGTTTTTTATTTCACAAAAAGTCACCGTGTGTAGCAAAAACGTCGTTTAAAACGACGTTTTTCAACCCGCGCATGCCCAGAAGCTAGTTATGAAGCGAGCTTCAATGGAAAAGTGTGGTGAACGTAACCTCGTTTTTTGTGAAAAAAACGATGGTGTGTAGGCAACATCGTCTTTGAAAGTGACGTTTCAAAAACGTCGTTTTTTACTTCACAAAAAACGTCGTTTTTTTTTCATCGCAAAAAATGACCGTGTGTACGCGGCATTAGAACAATACATCAGATGCTTTACAACTTTTTCTCAAGATGATTGGGTCTCGCTGCTACCTCTAACAGAATTTGCATATAACAATGCCAAACATTCAGCCACGGGGCAATCCCCTTTCTTCTCTAATTATGGATTTAATTTAACATTTTTGCCAGATTTCTTTTCAGAATCAACAGTCCCAGCAGTTCAAGATATCTTGGAGTTTCTTCAACGTAACAACCAGATACTACGCGAAGCAATCACCAAGGCTCAAGCTGACGGCAAAAGATTCTTCGACAAAGGGAGAAGGGGGGAGTTGGATCTCAAACCAGATGACCAGGTATTGTTGTCCACGAATAACTTAAGGCTACCTTGCCCATCTAAGAAGTTGGCACCTAAGTTTTTGGGACCCTTTCCGGTTAAGAGAAAAATTAATTTAGCTTCATATGAACTGTCTCTACCTAACACCCTGAAAATACATCCTGTATTTCATGTTTCTTTACTCAAACCTGCAGTTCCTGATCCCTTCCCTAACAGAGGATCCAAGCCTCCTGAACCTGTCCAGATTGATGGCTGTGAATAGTACGTAGTGGAAGCCATATTGGACTGCAGGAAGCGACAAGGACAAAACCAGTTTCTGGTCAAATTGAAGGGGTATGGTCCAGAGGATAATTCTTGGGAGCCTGAAGGTAACATCCATGCTAAAAGTTTACTAAGTGCCTTTTTCCTCGCTCACCCTGACAAAGTAGCCCGACTAGGCATCCGGAGGCTGCCCATTGGGGGGGGCAATGTCAGGGACTTACCTCCTCCATGCAGCCTTCCTCCTCCATGTCCCTGGATCACCGCCGCGCGTCCCGCGCTCGTGCACGCGCTCCAACGGCGCGTGCGCGTGAACGGCTCTGGCACCAAACAGGCACTTTAAAACCTGTGTTTGTTTGCAGCTCATTGCTGCCTGATTTGCAGTTTATGCCTGATCCCTACCTGAGACCTGTACTCCGATTACCTGCCTGGAATATCCGTTTGAACTCTGACTTTGGCTTGCCTGACCATCCGTACCTCTCCAACCCTCTGACCTGGCTCCTGTTTGACCATCTGCCTGATTGAACTCTCGTTACCAGACCTACCTGCTTGCTTCACCGACTACTCTTTAGTCATCTGCCTGTATACCTTCTGCTGACCTGTTATGACCCGGCTTGTCTGACCCTGCTGTTCCAGTTGATGTCCATTACACCAATTTACCTTCCAAGCTTGTGCCGCAGTAGTCGCAGCTTCCGTGTGGGTCGCTGACCCTTCCTCTGCTTCAGCGTTCTCAGCATCTCCTACGTCTTCACTTCAGAGGTATTTGCCCATCTGCTTCTACTCTACATCACCCCGGCACTCCTACCCCCTGTGCTCCGAGTCCACTGTTCCCACTTCAGTGGCTCGCGAACCAGGGTTGTAAGAGAGGCTACCCTGCATCAGACTCTGGTATCCAGGTACGTAACAGCCTGGGTGAGAGAGGATGAGGAGGATGAGGAAGGATTGGTCATCCACTCTACTAATTTCTCTGCATGTTGTGTCCACCACCAGCGTTGCCTCTAGATGCAGAGCCTTCTTGCCCTCGTGACTCTCTGCCTTTCTTTGTTGTCCTTCCAGACATTTTAATGGCCTGCACAGGACAAAATCAGTACACACACCTCGTACCTTTAGGTACAAACTGGAGAGGACAAGTGCAGTAAACTCCAAGTAGGTTTAAGTGAAAAATATACAGCACAAGTGCAGTAACAGCAATTGTGTTTAGGTGCTATTAAACAGAACATGTGCAGTAACAGAAAATGCGTTTAGGTTCTATTAAACAACACACGTGCAGTAACAGCTAATGCGATTAGGTGCTATTAAACAACACACGTGCAGTAACAGCTAATGCGTTTAGGTGCTATTAAACAGCACACATGCAGTTACAGCAAATGCGTTTAGGTGCTATTAAACAGCAAACGTGCAGTTACAGCAAATGCGTTTAGGTGCTATTAAACAGAAAACGCATAGTAACAGAAAATGCGTTTAGGTGCTATTAAACAACACACATGCAGTAACAGCTAATGCGTTTAGGTGCTATTAAACAGCACACGTGCAGTAACAGCTAATGCGTTTAGGTGCTATTAAACAGCACACGTGCAGTTACAGCAAGTGCGTTTAGGTGCTATTAAACAGCAAACGTGCAGTTATAGCAACTGTGTTTAGGTGCTATTAAACAGCAAACGTGCAGTTACAGCAAATGCATTTAGGTGCTATTAAACAGCAAACGTGCAGTAACAGCACATGCATTTAGTTGCAAATAAACAGGACAAGTGCAGTAACACCAAGTACGTTTAGGTGTAAACTAAACAGCACACAGGCAATACAACACCTTAGAACACTGCAGCTATCTCCTACCGGACAAATAGGAATAGCTGATCTAGCTAAGCTATACAGTGTATAAATATATGTACAACTCCTAGGGATGTATATATATTCTCTACACACTGTAAATTAAGCTAAACTGACTAGCCTGCCTACTCTATCTATCTATCTGGTAGAAAAGACACTGTCTATCTATCTCTCTCTATAGGACTTCTCTCATTAACAAGCCAAAACACTACACAAGGCTGCCCAGCAGGCGGCCTTTTATAGTGTGGGGCGTGTGCTAAAGCCCTGAGCCATAATTGGCCAAAGCCACCCAGTCTTTGGCCAATTATGGCTCTTCGTTTTTTTGTGCGCTGTGATTGGCCAAGCATGCTTGGCCAATTATCAGCGCGCAATGTCGCAGTGAATTATGGGCCATTGCGCGTCACTCGAATTTGGCGCGAACGACCCGTTTTGTTCGAAAAAAACAATACGTAGGAACAACCACTAGGGAGCTGCATGTAAGAATCCGAGAACACATTACCAATATAAAGAAAGGGTTTAACAAGCATAGCGTCTCGAGACATTTTAGGGACTACCACAACAAGGATACTACATACATGACCTTTTATGCAATTAATAAGATAAAAAAACACGAGATGAGAAAAAATAAAAATAAAAGTCTCACAAAATGAAACCCGATGGATTTTTGAGCTTGATACCCTCCAACCCTCGGGTTTGAACATAGACTTGGATTTGAATTGCTTCTTGACTAATTTTTAATTTTAATTTTTAAATTAATTTCTAACCTCATTAATATAGGGAACTTTTAATGTTTCCTCAGAAACATCATACTTCCACCTTCAGCACAATACGTGTTTTTAATTCTCCCACCCCTTCATTTTTATATATATATATATATATATATATATATATATATATATATATATATTTGAATATACTTTATTTATATTTTTTGAATAATTCCAATAGAATTTTCTACCACTTTTTAATTTTCAATATTTTATACATAATACACCTCATTGTATCTATTAAATAACACATATTGCAATACAGACGACCATTAGCAGACAGCTGCATCATAATACAAGCCTTCTATGTACTTATAGATTCCCTGCATAACCATGCAAGATGCGCTTTATAACCCTAATAGTGGAGTCTGTTTTTAGAGTTTTTTTAAAGTTTTATTATTTTTGTGAAATAAGAAAATACTAGTTTAATTTAAAAAAAATTGTGAAATAAGAGGGACACATTGTTATGTCTTATATATGTCTTCGTATGTTGAAAAAGATTCACATTATGTCCACCCTGAAAAGTAATCTTACTAAGAACTAAGAGTTAATATATGACGAGGACCATATTAGTCTTCAGTCTGCAAAGTCTCATCAAAAATGGCCCCCGTCAATAGACATCCAAGTGGGAGGACTTCGGTCCTCATAACCACATGGAAGATTGCAGCCGCAGCTACGACGCAATGTGATGATAAAAAGGGAAGTGAGTGTGACGGTCCGCACGCTCTAGATGACGTCAATACTATGAAACCGGTAGAGCGGACAGATGCTGTCAACACACACTTCCATGGATATTTTACACCGCTTGTTCTAAATAGCCAAATTGTGAGTACCCAGTTTTTGATAATAAAGACAAATAATTTTGGTAACGGTATCACACTATTGGGATCATTCTTCTCTTTGTATATGAGCCTTAAGCTGGATATTGAAAGAGTCACACAGGGGAACGCCAATAGTGCCAATAGTGTTTAAAATTGGCACAAAGCACTCTGTATGCAATATCCAGCACTTTCTGAATTCAGCGCGAAGTACTTCTATGCAACATTCAGCACTTTAAAATTGCACATGGACTATTTATTTATATATTTTTTCTATTAATTATATTTTTTCTATAAATTTAATTTTCTGATAAATATAGCACCACCACGTGCACTTTTAGGGCCAGATTCAGCAAGACTTGCGCTGGAGTATTTCGATATGCGCCGCGTAACTGTGAAGATGCGCCGTCGTATCTTTGTGGCCGTACCCACCAAACTAGATGCGTTAGAAAACGGGCTTTCCCCGACCGGCTTAACTTTCCGACGCCAGAGTATCGTCAGTGGATAATTTCGCTTGACGCATTAGTCGCGCCTATTGATTTCCCCTGCAAATATGCAAATGAGGGAGATTTCCCGATTCGCGAACGGATTAGCACCATACGCTGGCTACATGCGCCGCGCGTATCTCGTCCGTCCGGCGCAAATTTATTTCTACAAATAGCTGCTTTATCTTTACTCCAGACGGCCACAGGTCAGCAGGAAAGCAGCTACAGCAGCGTTACCGACGATAAGAGCTAGCTGAGCACCCCCACTTGCAGGACAACACCTCTGTCCCTGCTTGTCTGTCAACTTTTACAGCCATGGAGGAAGACATCATAGGTCTCCATAGCCGAGATGACGGCTGACAGCTCCTGGCCTTTAGAGTTCAGCTTTCTCCTGTGTTTGCGGGGAACGGGAGCAGCCATCTCAGAACAAAAGTAACTTCACTGCGGGGAGGGGGAACAGGATATACTTTAGTGCCGGAATGGCGCATCTACGGGCGCATTTAAACGTCCAATGGAACACATTGCGCTGTCGTTTCCAAGGAAGTGGTGCCGACGGAAGTTGTGAGCATGCGCACTGGGATGCATTGACAGTCGACGCATGCGCAGTACGTTCAACGCGGGATCGCGCTTAGTTTAAATAATACACGCCCCATATCCGCCCAATTTGAATTCCGCCGGCTCATTTTCGATACGCTGCCGCAACTTTAGGAGCAAGTGCTTCATGAATAACAGCACTTGCTCCTAAAATTTCGCCAGAGTAACGTAAATGAGAAACGTTACTCCAGCTTAAAGATGCTCCCATCTACCTGAATCTGGCCCTTAGAAGTTTTGTTTTTATCCTGTATCACTATTTATTATTGATGGTATGTATGTAAGCATTTCCTATGTCACAGGATAGCACATATTTATTACACATATAGGATTTGTCAGGCAGGCGCCAGCATCTACTAATTTTTCTATTCCATTGACAGGTATAGGAAAATAAATAAAAGGTTTTCATGTTGCAGCACTATTACTCAGCAGTTTACCAGAAAGTTCTGAAATATTTGTCACTGCAATTGATACAAGTCCAGATGATGAACTGACATTGGAATATGTTAAGGGCAAGCTTGTGGATGAATTAAAGCATAAAACAGAAAGCATTAATAGTGATGGTGCGTCCGGGTCTTGCAAGAAGCAAGGTTCTTTAAAAGCAAGATGCAGAATCTAAAAAGTTAGAATGTAAAAACAAACTAAACTACAAAAGACCAAATGTTTGAAGGAAGTAAATTATTTTGCTTCAGATAATGAATATGTTTTTCAATCCAAAAGTTGCACCTCATCTTTGCAAGCATGGTGTGTTGATTCAGGATCATAAGTCATATGACAAATTACAATGTTTTTTTTTAATTCACCTTGGAGATGGTTCTCTTTGCTGTCCTATTTCCCAAAATGTCACTGGAGCTCACAAGACTAGGCAATGTAGTGACTTCAGGAAAGAAGACGTATTTTCTCACTTTTATGGGTGATTACTCCAGGTATTCTACACTTTATCTGTTACACCACAAAAGTAAAATACTAAAAAAAACAGTACAGTTGAACAGTATTTGGCAAAATGCTAATGCCGCGTACACACGATCACTTTTTGTGATGAAAAAAAACATCATTTTATGTGACAAAACAAAACGACGTTTTTCAAACTTCATTTTCAAAAACGACATTGCATACACACCATCGTTTTTCCACAATGCTCTTGCAAAGCGCGGTTACGTAAGACACTTTCGACGGCACTTTGTTCCATTGAAGCTCCGTCTCATAACTTGCTTCTAAGCAGGCGCGGGTTTAAAAACGTCGTTTTAAATGACGTTTTGCCCACACACGGTCACTTTTTATGACACAAAAAACGACATTTTGAAAAACGACACAAAAAATTCAAGCATGTTGGAATTTTTTTTTGGTCGTTTTTTTGAAGACATAAAACAACGTTTTGCCCACACACGATCATTTTAAATGACGTTTTTTAAAACGTCGTTTTTTTTTTTCATCAGAAAAAGTGATCGTGTGTACGCGGCATGAGTGTATTGCGTACAGGCAATGGAACTAAATAAACAGGTGCTATCGCGATTTTCAGAAAGTAGGGCAAAATATTTCAAACTACTGTACCATACAACTCAGAACAAAATGGGGTTGCAGAAAGAATGAACCATACTCTTTGTGAGAGTGGAAAAACCAAGCTGTTTGAGGCAGACATGCAATCGCCAACAATATGGGGGGAAGCAATTATGACTGCATGCTACAGTATCTGCAAAATCGACTACCAGGAAAATCATCTAAGAAAGCTCCATTTGAACTGTGGAATGGAAAAGCCCCGAATTTAAACCATCTAAAAACTTTTGGAAGCAAATATGTGCACATGCCAAAAGACAAATGTATAAAATTGGATGCTTGCACAAAGGAAGGTGTACTTGTGGGTTACAGTGAATCTCATAAGGGATATAGAAATCTAGAGCAAGACACAAATATTGTAACCATTGGTAGAAGTGTAATTGTTGATGAAACTTCAGTGTGTTCAACTTTTCAAAAAATTAACACAAGCTCTTCAAACTGAAGGAAATTCCACATCAGTGTCACATGAAGACAAGCAACAAAGTGACACAGAAATATAAATTAATGCAGACAATCCTAATCCTGAAAAAGAAGAAACCAGTCCACAAGAGGCTTTAATCAGGAAATCCATCAGAAGCAATACTGTAAAGTTATACCAGCCAAACTTATGTCCTATGTTGCCAAGACTTCCAACTCATGAGAAACAAAAGCAAATCAGAGCTACTGAATGATAAAGAGATGACATTTCTTAGTGAACTGCAGACATGGACACTTTCAGAGCTACCTCATGGTAAGCGTGCAGTCAGCTGCAAATGGATTTTTAAGGCCAAATGCGACTCTGAAGACAAGGGGCCGGATTCTGAAAGAAGTTACGTCGGCGTATCTGTTGATACGCCGCGTAAGTTCTAGGATGCGCCCGCGTATCTTTTTTCTGTATTCAGAAAGCAAGATACGCCGGAATTTTGCTAAGATACGAACGGCGTAAGTATCTTACGCCGTCGCATCTTAGTTGCATATTTAAGCTGGCCGCTAGGTGGCGCTTCCGTAGATTTACGTGTCGAATATGCAAATGAGGGAGATACGCCGATTACCGAACGTACATGCGCCCGGCGCATTTTTTTATGTCGTTTGCGTAAGGCTTTTTCCGGCGTAAAGTTAACCCTGCTATATGAGGCGTACGCAATGTTAAGTATGGACGTCAGGACAGCGTCGAATTTTCCGTCGTTTACGTCGTTTGTGTAAAACTTTTGCGAATAGGGGTTTGCGTAAGTTACGTTCACGTTGAAACCAATGAGTATTTGCAGCGTAATTTTAAACATGCGCACTGGGATATGTCCACGGACGGCGCATGTGCGGTTCGTTAGAAACGTCTTTTACGTGGGGTCATGGTTGATTACCATACAACACGCCCACTCCAAGCCTTTTGTTACAGTTGCAAAACAAAGTACTTTTTGAACACTGTTAACAGTGGCCACTTCTTGGAAAATGGTTTTGAAGCACACAACAGCCTTTCCTAATGGTGATATAAAAAAAAGTATATATGAATCAGCCAAAGGTATATGTGAACATGGAAAATGGATCTTATGTGCAAGTTGTAGAAATCCGTTTACGGAGTTAAGCAATCAGCTCTAGCATTGAATTTAAAGAGGAAGTAAACTCTCCCACTCTGATGTTTCTTTTCATTTAGTCCATTATATTTAGTAATTATAAATCTATAGCCACTGTAATCCAGTTGTAAAGGAAATTTTTTTTTTGCTGAAATGACTGTTTACAGGGTATAGAGACATAGGCCCAGATTCACGTAGGACTTACACCGACGTATCTCGAGTACAAAACCGTCGTAAGTACAAATGTGCGCCGTCGTATCTCTGCGCCGATTCCCCAAGCTAGATACGTCGAAAAAAATAGGCTTCAGCCGCCCGACGTAACTTACCTACGCCGGCGTATCGTGGGCGCATAGTCACGCTGGACCCATTCGACGTTCCTATTTTAAATATGCAAATGAGTAAGATACGCCGATTAACGAACGTACTTGCGCCCGGAGCATGTTTTAAGCAATTCGCGTAAGGGTTACGTCCGGCATAAAGTTATTCCTCATATAGGAGGCGCAACCCATGCAAAGGTATGGACCAGGGAACGAACGCCGTCGATTTTTACGTAGTTTACATAGTACGTGAATAGGGCTGTGCGTAGGTTACGTTCACGTCGTGGGAAGTGTTTTGACGTATCTTAGGCAGTTATTTTGACGTGACTGTGAGCATGCGCACTGGTATACGTCCAAGATACGACGCATGTGCCGTTCTTTTTTTGTACTTGTTTGAAGCTCAGCCCATCATTTGCATGGAGTCACGCTTCATTTAAATGTTACACGCCCACTTCCAGCCCACTTCCACCTACTTTGACTTACGTTGGCTTATGACTATACGCTACGCCGGCGCAACAATGGGAGCATTTGCTTTGTGAACTCCATGCTTGCCTCTCAACGTTGCGCTGGCATAGTGTAAAGAAGATATGCTACGCCCGCATAAAGATGCGCCAAGGTACGTGAATCCGGGCCATAATAGTTAACTGATTACTTTTAAAAATGATTAAAAATAGATAAAAATCAATCATATAGTGTACCTGCAGTTTAGTTTTGTTTTTCATCTAGTTTCATGCTTGTGTGAAGTACAGAGACACAGAGCCAATACAGGGCAGTGTTTGTTTTTAAAATTAAACTGATTGGTTCTGAGGGGTTTTAGACACACAGTAATCACACCTCCTTGAGACCACAGAGAGAAGGCTCCCAGTACTTTTTTCATAAGGAAACAGACAAGCAGGAAGTGTGCAGAACAGAGAAGGATTACAGCAAAAACGAACAATGAGGACATGAAACCAGGACTGCATTAGGGTAAAGGAAGCTATTTAGCTATTTGTCTTGCTAGACAAAGGATTCATATGAAGCAGAGCTGACCCATGTCTATACTTAAAATGTGTAGATTCTGAATATATGTGTATTTTACTCTGTGTAAAATGACATGTAGATGACCCTTTACACCACAGATATCCCCCCAGCACTCTGACCCCTCTACACCCCAGATATCCATCTAAACACACTGACCCCTCTACACCCCAGATATCCCCCCCAGCACACTGACCCCTCTACACCCCAGATATCCCCCCAACACACTGACCCCTCTACACCCCAGATATCCCCCCAGCACACTGACCCCTCTACACCCCAGATATCCTTCCAGCACTCTGACCCCTCTACACCCCAGATTTCCCCCAGCACTCTGACCCCTCTACACCCCAGATATCCCCCAACACTCTGACCCCTATACACCCCAGATATCCCCCCAGCACTCTGACCCTTCTACACCCCAGATATCCCCCAGCACTCTGACCCCTCTACACCCCAGATATCCCCCCAGCACTCTTACCCCTCTATACCCTAGATATTCCCCCAGCACTGTAACCATATACCATAAGATACCCTTTGTATTGTGACCCCACTACATCCCTAATACCCCCTACACTGTGGCCTCTCTACATCCCTAATACCTCTAGCACTATAGGCACCCAAGCTACCCCAAGCATTTCAACCCCTCTTACACCTCAGATCCCCCCTCAGCATTGTTTTACCTCATACACTCTTGATATCCCCCTACCATTATTCCATCCATGTAGTACCCCCTTTTCCAGTGTAGATATAGTACATGTAATCTTTTGGCTCTGTGCCCACCTCCAGCACTGCACTCACCTATATCAATCAATCAGGCAGAAGGAGGAACGGAGGAGGGAGCATTCCTCCAGGCATTTCAAGCCTATCGGTACAAACAGTGCTGGAAAGCTGGGCTCACCATGACATAATGGACCAAGGACCACGGCTATGGAATGCTCTACCAAGTAACATCCGTATGGAAGAAAAACATCGGGTCTTCAGAAAAAAACTCAAGACCCACCTTTTCTGAAAGATCAGGACAACAATGGATACAAAGCACCTTGAGGCGATTCAGTTCGCATTGTAGCACTATACAAGTTATTCACTCACTCACTCACCATCCACAATGCTACTTCCGCAGGTGGGCTCTCAGTGCTGCCGACTCAGTAGCTCTCACTCCAGCTCCTACCCTGCAGCATTCGAGTCCCGAGCATCATTAGTGCTCCGGCCCTGTCCCTCCCTGCTTGCTGTGAAATAATAGGTATCATTCTGCACAGCACAGCGCACTGCTGCAAGCCTCCCCTGTGTATCCGTCACTCACAGTGCCATCATGGGGCCCCCAATTTCGGGGCAGCGTGGGCTCAAGGACCTGCTGATTTGGTGGAAGTGCAGGGGCCCCTCATGTAGATGGGGCCCCTGGGCAGTGCCCAGGTGTGCCCTTTCATTAAGACAGCCCTGCTAATGATCAGTATACACAGACCTCCCTAGTGCGATATCTAACAAGTGGCTGTCAGCATAAAAATGTGTCCCACATCAAATGAATTAACAAAATAAAATAAAAATAGTAACCATGTGAATACAATGTAAAAAACACAACATAAAAACTGCCCAGTGAGACCTAACAAATATTAAAAAATTATAAATACTCCCCTAGGGGTTAAATTTGCTGAAAACCAGTGTATGTTATATGTGCAATAATGTTGTCACCCTCTATAGATTCTATAGAGATATACAGGGCCGGCGCTACTACTAGGCGAAGTAGGCAGCCGCCTAGAGCGCACTACTACCTAGAGCGCAACCACAGCCCCTGTCCTGTGTGGGATCGGCTCTCCTCTCCTGTCAAACAAATCTGTTGTGTGCCGCGGCCGCCACCAATCCCCCATGTGTCCCGCTGAGCGCCCCGCTGCGTTGTTTAATCTCCAGTGTATATCACACTCACACAGCGCTGCCTTCGGGACTCCTTTGCTCCAGCCTGTCCCTCTGGCGCAGCGCTGTGTGTCTGTGTGTGCAGCAGAGGGGCGGGGATCAACCAAGAAGGGAGCAATGAGAGGCACAGCTGACCTCCCGCCCAGCGAGGACTCCGTGGAGCAGGTGGATGGCGCTGGCGGCGTCCCCCGGCGGGACACTGTGGAGCGGATAGATGGCGCCACCGCTGGCTTGTCCCTGGCAGGGTCCAGGGACACACTGTGGAGCGGGTGGATGCCGTTGGCCTGGTCCCGGCGGGGACACCCTGAAGCAGGTGGATGTCGCTAGCCTGGCCCCTGAACAGAGCCCTGATGATCGTGGATGAAGCCACAAACAGCAGAGGTAAAGTAGGACGAATCCTCCCCAAACTTCATTAAGCTGTATGGGATGGGAGGGGGGAGATGGTGTGTGTGAGTAGTGCAGGAAGTAGGAGTGGGAGGGGTCAGTGTACATGTCAGGTGGGGGGGAGGGGTCAGTGTACATGTCAGGTGGGGGGGAGGGGTCAGTGTACATGTCAGGTGGGGGGGAGGGGTCAGTGTACATGTCAGGTGGGGGGAGGGGGTTAGTGTACATGTCAGGTGGGGGAGAGCTCAGTGTACATGTCAGGTGGGGGAGAGGTCAGTGTACATGTCAGGTGGGGGGGAGGGGGTCAGTGTCCATATCAGGTGGGGGGGGAAGGGGTCAGTGTCCATATCAGGTGGGGGGGAGGGGTCAGTGTACATGTCAGGTGGGGGGGGAGGGGTCAGTGTACATGTCAGGTGGGGGGGAGTCAGTGTACATGTCAGGTGGGGGGGAGTCAGTGTACATGTCAGGTGGGGGGGAGTCAGTGTACATGTCGGGTAGGGGGGTCAGTGTACACGTCAGGTGGGGGGGTCAGTGTACACGTCAGGTGGGGGGGTGTACACATCAGGTGGGTGGGGGTCAGTGTACGTGTCAGGTAAGGTGGGGGGTCAGTGTACGTGCCAGGTAAGGTGGGGGGTCAGTGTACGTGTCAGGTAAGGTGGGGGGTCAGTGTACGTGTCATGTAAGGTGGGGGGTCAGTGTACGTGTCATGTAAGGTGGGGGGTCAGTGTACGTGTCATGTAAGGTGGGGGGTCAGTGTACGTGTCAGGTAAGGGGGGGGTTCAGTGTATGTGTCAGGTAAGGTGGGGGGTTCAGTGTATGTGTCAGGTAAGGTGGGGGGTTCAGTGTATGTGTCAGGTAAGGGGGGGGGGTTCAGTGTATGTGTCAGGTAAGGGTGTGGGGTTCAGTGTATGTGTCAGGTAAGGGGGGGGGGTTCAGTGTATGTGTCAGGTAAGGGGGGGGGGGGGGTTCAGTGTATGTTTCAGGTAAGGGTGTGGGGTTCAGTGTATGTGTCAGGTAAGGGGGGGGGGTTCAGTGTATGTGTCAGGTAAGGGGGGGGTTCAGTGTATGTGTCAGGTAAGGGGGGGTTCAATGTATGTGTCAGGTAAGGGGGGGGTTCAGTGTATGTGTCAGGGTGTCAGGTAGGTCACATGTGTTGCAAGGGCAGAGTAAAGTGAAGTCAGGGGCGCAGCGGGGGCGTCAAAATTAGGTTTCGCCTAGGGTGTCAAAGATGCTTGCACCAGCCCTGGAGATATACAGCCTGAATATATAGCAGAAACCCTAAAAAAGCAGCAGTGTGCACAAAAAATGCAATTTAACAATAATGGTGTCACTCTCTGCAAAATATTGAAATCAACCAAAAATGCAAATCAAACACATACAAGTATTACAGTAGTATAAAGAATAATCTAAATACATACAGTACATATATACACATATGTTGGTATTGCAAAAATTGATAATATAAGTGACACCCTTCTGGTAGTTAGAAAAACTCAAGATAAATAAAATAAATGTCCATACATATATCCTGTAAATTTGTGCAACAGTTCATATACACTTTTTTGTTAAACATATTGGGACACCTGCCTTTACACACACATGAACTTTAATGGAACCCCAGTTTTAGTCCGTAGGGTTCAATATTGCATTGGCCCACCCTTTGCAGCTATAACAGCTTTTTTGGGAAGGATGTCCACATGAATTAGAGCAGAGACTGTGAGCCAGGCCTTCTTGTTCAACATCAGTGCCATTGCCTGACCTTACAAATGCGCTTCTGGAAGATGGTTCAAACATTCCCATAGAAACTCTCCTAAACCTTGTGGACGGCCTTCCCAGAAGAGTTGAAGCTGTTTTAGTTGAAAAGGGTAGGCCAACTCAATTTTGAACCCTACGGACTAAGACTGATATGTCATTAAAATTCATGCGCGTGTAAAGACAGGTGTTCCAAGACTTTTGACAAAATAGGGCCAGATTCAGGTAGATGGGAGTATCTTTCCTCTGGAGTAACGCTTCTCATTTACGTTACTCTGAAGACCCTTTCAGCGCAAGTACTGTTATTCACATAGCAGTTGCGCGTAAACTTGCGCCAGAGTAACGATAATGCGCTGGCGTAACCCGACGCAAGTTGAAGTGGGTGTGATCATATGTAAATGATGGGCGGAGCCCAGCGCAGAGGCTACGTTCAGCGCATCATCCACGGAGCATGCGCAGTGAGTGCGGCTCCACTCGCCCCCTTGTGCGCATGCTCACAACTTCCGTCGGCACCACTTCCCGAGAAACGTCAGCGCAATGCGTTCCGCTGGGCGCTTAAAAGCGCAGGCGGAAACGCCATTCCGGCGCAAAAGTATATCCGTTTCCCCCCACCCCAGGGAAGATACTTTTGCTCTGTAATGGCTGCTCCCGCTACCCCCAGAGAGAGGAGGAACCTTAATTTTAATTCCCAGGAGGTCTCGGTTATCATCTCAGCGATGGAGTCTGTGAATGATTTGCTTCATGGGAAAAAAAGCCGCAAGACCAGCCAGGAAAGGAAGCAGGGCATCCTGGAGTCCATTGCTGCCAGGGTGAATGTCTTGGGGTATTCCATCCGGACTGCTGGGGACATTCAGAAAAAGATCAACGACTTGCGGCGCAAGGTCAGGGGCAAGGTGGCCACCATCAGGAGGCATGAGAGGGGCACAGGTGGTGGTCCCCCATGTCCTGTCACCCTGACCACGGAGGAGGAGGTGGTCGCACGCTGCCTGGAGAGGGAGCAGTTGGAGGGGGTCCCAGGCTATGACTCCATGGAGGAAGGCTCCAGGACAGGTAAGTGTTTTTTATCCCCTATTTGATTTGTTGCATTTGGGGGGGGAGGGTACATGTGCCAAGTGTGTGGGACCACCAACATGTGTCTGCTTTGTGTCATCCACAGATGACGGAGCTGGGCCATCATCGGTCAGCGTCCATTCCACCCCATCCCCCCCACGCCATCGTGTGCCCGAGCCCCTGGGTGGTGAAGAGGTGGTGGAGGAGAGTGGCCACACCACACCTGCCGAGGTGGTTGTGGAGGAGCCTGCTGTGGCAGAGCAGGACTTTACTTTAGTTTTGGAGGTCTCCTCCCCTTCTCCTGGGCCATCTGTTATCCCCTCCCCCATCCTTGGAAGCCCCTCAAGGGCGACTCCTTCCCCCCGGGGACAAACATCTTCTGGCCCCAGGAAGGCGACCCAGAAGACCAGAGGGGTGTCTGATGTTGTCCAGGACCAGTTGGCGAGGGATCACGCCAGACAGACTGAACAAATGGGGGCCATAGTTGGGCATTTGGAGAAAGTGTCTGACAGCCTGGGCTCCGTTGCCCAGATAAGCAACGCAGTGCAGGATGTCAGCTGCAACTGCGCTGCAGTGGTCACCAGTTTGGGGGAGGTGCATGGTGATATTACGCAACTCACTGCAGCCGTCCAGGCCAACACTGCTGCCATCCAGGGTAACAGTGCTGCCATCCGGGACCAGGGGCGGCTGAGTCGGCGGGCCCAGCATTACCAGGTCACCCGTCAGCTCCGGATGCAGGCCCAGACAAACTCATACCTCGGCCGGATAGCCATGGCCTTGGAGGGCATGCAGGCCACACCTGCCAGGAGTGGCCCACCTGGGGATCAGCCACCTCCAGATGCCCCCCCACCCCCACCCACTCCATCCAGGCAGCTGAGGAGGCAGAGAGGGGCCCCCAGAAGAAGCCCCCGGCATCCCCGATGAGGCTTTTTTTTTTTTTTGGTTTCTATGATTTTTTTTAAATACTCAGGTTATGAGTTTTTGTTTATTTTGTATTATTTATTTTATACTCAGGTCATGAGTTTTTGTTTATTTATTTTCTCAGGTTATGAGATTTTGTATTTCTTTTTTTACTGCACACGGTCAGGAGTGCAGGGGACAGTGTGAATGGTGTGTGAATGTGAGGGGGTGGCACTCCTGACAGTAAGGGGTGTCACCCTCGGCCGTGGTGGTGAAGTTAACCCCACGGCTGTATGAATGACGTGTGAAAGGTGTATGAATGGACAGTGACATCATTGGGGCCTTGACGCTGGCGTTACTGCTCCCAAGTCCTACATGCTGGACTTGGGCTAATCCAATGCGATGTGCATGTGGTGTGTGTGATCTAGTGACATCAGTGGTGTACACGCGTGCACTGTCTGTGTAATTAATGTTTTGGTTTATTGTCCAAAGATGCCTACAGCGAGGACCCTCCTGACTGCTCTTCCATCAGCAGACTGGGTGTCCTCTGGCAGGTGGGGACTGTGTGGGTCGGGGGTCAGGTCATCACGTATGTCAATCTGCAGGCCTTTTCTCATAGCAAAGTTGTGCAGTATGCTACATGCACCGATGATCTGACACACAAAGGTAGGGGAATACAATAGGGTCCCCCCGGACTTATCCAGGCAGCGGAAACGGGACTTCAGGAGCCCAAATGTTTGCTCCACCACTGCACGTGTTTTGATGTGTGCTTCATTGTATTTTCTCTCTCCTCTGGTTTGGGGGTTCCGGAAAGGAGTCATTAGATGGGGTCCCAATGCATATGCAGAGTCACCTGTAAGGTAAAAGACAGGAGAATGTTAGTCATGCATGTGCCACTTCTGTTGTGCATCACGGGAGGGGATAGTCATGCCTGACTCCCTTGTCACTCACCAACCAGCCAGCTGTCCCCATACATGTTCTGGTTAAATTCTGCTGGGATGGGGCTCTGATTGTATATGAAACTGTCATGGCTGGACCCGGGGTGTTTGGCACGGACGTGCCATATGAGGCGTTGGGCATCGGCTATCACCTGTACGTTGATGGAGTACCAATGCTTCCGATTGCGGTATATGTGCTCTGTGGCACTGGGGGGCTGTAGGGCCACATGTGTGCAATCAATGGCCCCCACAGTGCGTGGGAATCTGGCAATGTTGTAGAAATCTGTCATTGCCTTCTGCCGCAGCTCCTCAGTGGTGGGTCTGATGAACTGATTGGACATGCGTCTGAGGATTGCAGGGACAACCTGGTGCACACATCTGCTCACGGAGGACTGTGACATCCCAGCCACCACTCCACTTGTACGCTGGAATGATCCAGTTGCAAGGAAATGAAGTGTTGCCAGTACCTTCACCAGTGGCTGCACTGCTTGTGAGCGGTGTGTTGGGCTGGTGATGTCACCCTGCAGGGTTGTGGTTAGTTCAAGTATTGCATCTGGGCTGAATCTGAAGAGGCGATACACCTCCTCATCCCCCATGCCAAAGAGGCTCATACGAGTGCGGTATATCCTCTCACGTGCCCGCCTCCTTCGTTCCGGGGGACCCATCAGTAGTTCGAGGACCACAATTGCTCCTGGCATGTTGGCACACAGAGGTGTTGTCCTTGCAAGTGTGGTTGTTCAGCTAGCTCCTATCGTCGGTAACGCTGCTGTAGCTGCTCTCCTGCTGACCTCTGACCGTCTGGAGTAAAGATAAAGCAGCCTTTTGTAGAAATAACTTTGCGCCGGACGGACGAGATACGCGCGGCGCATGTAGCCAGCGTATGGTGCTTATCCGTTCGCGAATCGGGAAATCTCCCTCATTTGCATATTTGCAGGGGAAATCAATAGGCGCGACTGATGCGCCCAGCGAAATTATGTGCTGACGATACTCTGGCGAATGGCGCGTCTTCGGGTGCATCTAGTTTGGTGGGTACGGGCACATAGAAACGACGGCGCATCTTCACAGTTACGCGGCGCATATCGAAATACTCCAGCGCAAGTGTTGCTGAATCTGGCCCATAGTGTATATTAAGTGTGTGCTTAATAGAGTGCAGTTTTTACTTTAAAACACATGCAGTGATTGCATGTTTGTAACACCACATGAATCCTTTACCAATAAGGATGGCAGCTCACCTCAAATATTGGACCTAATATATATAGGTCACCATTCACAAACTGTGGGCCAGATTCAGAAAGTATTTACGTTGTAAAGAAAAGAGTATTCAGAAAAGAATATAATATACGAGCTGCGTAAGTCTGTTACACCTTCGTATATTTGTTGCAGTTTTATGCTGGCCGCTAGGTGGCGCTTCCGTAGTTTTACACGTCAAATATGTAAATTAGGGATTTACACCGATTCCCGAACGTACTTGTGGCCGGGCGTCATAGTTTACTTCGTTTGCGTAAGCCTTTTTCCGGCGTAAAGTTACCACTGCTATAGGAGGCGTAGCCAATGTTAAGTATGGACGTCGGGACAGCGACGAATTGTACATCGTTTACGTCGTTTGCGTAAATCGTTCGGGAATGGGGCTGTACGTAAGTTACATACACGTTGTTTACATTGACTACTAGCGACATGATTTGACACATGCGCACTGAGATACGTCCACGGACGACGCATGCACCGTCCGGAAAATACGTAAATTGCGTGGGGTCATGATTTATTTACATGAATCACGCCCCCACATTAATAATTTGAATTGGGCGCCTTTACACCAGACACTTTACGCTACGCCGCCACAACTTATGGAGCAAGTGCTTTCTGAATAAGGCACTTGCCCATAAAATTTGCGGAGGTGAAGTGTAAAGAGCATACGCTATGCCTGCACAAAATTATGCCACCCTCTCTGAATCTGGCTCTGTGACTGCAGTTTTCCCCCTCCCTCCCTTCTCTCTTCTGCTCTGAGTGAGTACATTAAGATAAGGGGGACTCAGATGTAGGAATGCTTTGGGGACTCTGATGTAAGGGGGGCTTTGGGAACCCCAATTTAAGAAGGACTGTTAACTGTGGGATGTGAAGTTCATGAACTGCTTGTTTAAAACAAAAAGGTGTTTACAGACGACATTAGAAGGAGACATAAAAACTTAGTAAGAAATTATTTCATGAAACAGGGCCATCAAGTAGTGGATGTGTATGTATTAACTTTGGAGAATAAGGATATCGTTTAGTGTCACCAAGTATAAACATTAATTTTTCATGGAAAACTTCATGCAAAGACTCGCAACTGGCACCTTAACAGACCTTCCTCCATCAGATAGAAAGGAACTCATGATTTATGGCAAACGTTAGCAATCTAATCCTGCGATATGTCCACCTCCATATTACCTCCATATTACTATGTTTAATCTGATTTTGTATTCAGATATGCATTTTTTTCCCTGTATATGCCTGGTGAGGCATAAACGTTTCCAGCTCACAAGCTGACATCACAAATATAGATAGGACTAACATTACACAGACTATGGCCCATCTTTAACCTTTGAAGTACTTTCTCATGCAATTACTCAGTTTCTTCATCCATCACTATCAAATATGTATGTGTATGGATTTATAAAATAGGAGCCTCAGACATACTGAGCAAAATATTACCAGCAGAATATTTTTTTTATCAAATTATACCTAATCTGCAATTTTTTTTTGAATAAAAGTCTTTATAATGCTAATTTAAAATACACCATTTAATTTAAAAATAGTTTTCTTCTGTAGCTTAGTAAGCCTAATAACAATTAAAAAGGCATCATACCTAAAGATTCTTTCCTGGTTTTAAAACTCCTGTTACTTAATTTCAAAGTTATATTAAAGTGCACCTACCACAGTGTCCAGCTGGTGTTCTTTTTGGGGGGCACCAGTGGAGCGGCACTAGCACAACTTCCAGCTACTCCCTGGTGTGCAACGGTATGGCACCAACATCGCCCTCTCACCATCTGCTGTCCTTACTGTGGATGCGGGCGGTGAGAGCTGTGGAAATCTTCCAATGTGGCAGGCTCCGATGTCCTCTCCTGGAGTCCTCTCCATGATGCGTGATGTCTCTCCTCTGCTCCTTCCGGCACTAGGCATCCAATATCGCGAATCGGGTTTCATACCTGCTTCCCGATTGGCTGGATTGAGGATCAGTGTTTCAACACCATGCCGCTGTAAATCATGTGCTCGGTGACCAGAAGGGGGTCGGACACGTGAATAGGGAGCGGCCACGGCAGCCGTTAATAGATTCATGCTATGCTTGAATTTATCCACTGCATATAGGGGGTGGAGAGAAGCCCCTATTGGATGGGCCGCAACTGCCAGCTATGAGTAAGCATTTTATGATGTGAAACATGTTAGGCATTTTTTGTCCTGTTGTCCACTTTTTCATCTTGACTGCACCATTTTGGATTATGTTTTGATCTGATTTTATCCAAGAAAGATGTTGTTTAACAGAGTTCAGCAGTCCAGGATTTTTTCCAATTCCATGCACCTGTGCAGAGCCAGCACCTGTCGGTTTCAGTAGGGCGGAAGCAATCCGAGGGGTCAGTAGCTTTTAGAGTGGTATCATTCCTTCCTGTTAGTGTTTAACTCCATCAGAAAGCAGCTCACCGCTATAATCCTCTATGCATGGAAGGTCTAACAACAATTTGTCCTCCATTGCACAGCGCCAATCTTAGTCCATTCAGACTACAGATGATTCTTCCAGGCTAGAATCCCCAACAATATCTTTTGTTAAAAAAAATACTATCATAAAACAGCTTCATTAAATAACAGATTAAGCTCACATATGTAAAGATCACATCAGCATAAACGCCATCATGCTGCAAGTGCAAACTCCAGTGTCACATCGCTCGCACAGATCGCTCTCCTAGTGTGATCATTCCAGCAGCTTTGTCCTACAGGGGCAGATCTGTGTAAGACAGACAAAAAACTGCACAGGCACCAGAATTTGCATGATTATGTCATTACTAAGTCAGAATCTCAGCTGAAGATGAAGATGCTTACCCTGCTGGATAATGTATAAACAAGAATGGGAGTATGCTCCCTGTGGTCTGTGTGCAACTTGACATGCAGCTAAACCCCCCTATTCTCCAACAGGCCAGACTATTTATACACACCTTGAAGATTTATTTAGAGATCAGAGTAGGGGAAAAAATTGAAATGTATGCAATCAAATACTTAAAGCATACAATAAACAGTGTCAACGTCAGGAAAACCAAATTCATGCCATTCCTTCAATAACGTACCAAATATGAAGGCTGGCTACTTATGGGTGCTTCAACTTCCTCAGTGTCCTCAGACTAAAGGCTTCCCAGTATGAACTTGTTTTCTCCTCTTCAGAGCGAGGGATGATGGGAGGTTGGAAACCCTACAAGGACCGAAACACTACAAAAATAAATGTATGCATTAACATAGGGAAGAACTAGGTAAAGCCCAAGACCACATTAAAAAAAAAAAAACAGAAAACATATTGGCCCAGATTCACAGAGAGTGGGTGCACATTTACGCCGGTGTAGCGCACACAGAGTACGCTACGCCGGTGCAGCGCGGAGAGGCATGCACTGTATTCAGCAGGCTATTGCTCACCAAGATACGCCAGCGTAGCATATTTTCAAAGGAGCAGGCCAGCATAAGTGGAAGTGGGAGTGACCCCATGCAAATGATGGTCTGAGCATGGTGCAGTGTTTTACACCGGGCGCACATTTGCACTACGTCGGCGTAAAGTGATTAATGTCAGTGTAAGTGCTTTGTGAATCCGGGCCATTGAAAGATGAATTCCATGAAGTAAATGCTACATGAATCATCTGCCCTTATATCAAGAAATGCTGGGAGGGGGGGGGGGTTAATTTCTCAGCAAAATAAAGCACAGAGATATGTATGGATGGGGAGTTTGATTTACCAGTTAAAACTGTATTAAATAGTGTTTTTTTTTTTTGTGGGGCTCAGATGGTGGATATCTGCTTTAACCTTTTCCAGACCCCTAAGGGCTCTTTTTAAACGGGCGGACAGTATGTTCGCTTTTTCATCCATCCGCATGCAAATGAAAAAGGGACATATATTGGTCCCTATAAGATCGCGGGTGTCAGCTGATGAACATCCACTGACACCCGATCTCACCCGGTTATGCAAGCCTCCGATTCTGCAGATGGAGGAAAACCCTATTTTTCCATCTGTCTACGGATCAGATCGGGTGAACATGGACAGACGATCCGCGTTCATCCGATCCCCCCATAGGGGAGAGCGGAGAAAAGACAGGGTGGTCCCTGCACAGTGTGCAAAAATGTTGGCCTTTTTATTTTGCATGGAAGGCCCCCTTAAAGTATTACAAGCTTATAAAAGCTGTTAGCAGAATGAATTATTCATTTATGTGCTTTTTATGTACCTGTTTGCTTAGAACTCCAAATGTATTATTCAGCATCAAATTCAGAGGATAAACAGAAAACATTGGAAATTCAATCACCTGTCCCTCTAATTTGATCATTTTCAGCTTGATAAATCATTTCTTCACACAACATGGGTAGAATAAATGAGCAACCCTTTTGTATATTTTTGTTATTATGTGTTTAACATACCAAAGATCATTAGTTTATTGACAGTCCACTTACTCCACTTTAAAAACAGTTCATTATTGCTAAAAGGAACATGAAAGGATATAATATGGACACTGCTAATGCTGACTTGTTTTTGTCGGTGAATGATTTGTTACTCACCCTTATCATTTCTTCATTATTGGTGAGCCACCGACCCAGATCATGAAGGTGTTAGGTGTCATGACACTGCAACAGCTGCATACCTTATATCAGGGGTGCCCAAACTTTTGAAGCACGAGGACCACTTAAGCGACTTGGTGACTGGTCACGGGCCACAATCTGTGGAGCGGGTGGATGCTAGGTCCGTGTCCGCTCTGCATATGGCTTTTCTGCACTTTGCAATAGACTTCTATTGTACTCTACAGTGATTGGTTATTAGAAATTTTGGTGAAAGGATAGAACAAACAAACTCTGTGTCATCTACCTTGTTTGGAGCCTGAGTTGACAGGAGTGCTTCCCTTGTGGCACTGGTCCACACACCTATGAATGTGATGACAGAGGTACAAGGCTCAAAAAAGTATGGGTGCAGGTAGCTAGGTAACAGGTAGTTGCCATGGACAGAGACATAGTCAAGGTGAGCCAGGATCATACAAGGTGAGGCAGCAACATGGACAGGAAGTAGGCAGAACAAGGTATAGTAGCAAGCCAAGGTCAGTATCAGGGAATCAGGCAGAGCAAAGTCCAGGAGCAGGCTGAGGTCAGTACCAGGAAAGCAGGCAGAGAATATTTAGAGGCAAGCCAAGGTCAGTATCCAGAATTCATAGAGCAAGGTCATGAACAAACCGGGTCAGCAACAGAAGATCAGTCAGCAAACAGGAACATAGGAACATGGGTTACAGGAAGGCTGAAGAACATCCAGCAATTAGTACACACCAGGATCTCCTTTAAATAGGCAGCTTGGCCCTGATGCTTGCAGATGTATAGAAATGCGCCTAGGTGTCAGTGCATGCTGGATATTAGCTCAAACTCATCTGTGTGCTGATACAAGCATTAGCTGCACAGGAATGAGCAGTAGCTGCACAAAAATGAGCATTAGCTGCATGAGAATGAGTTGTATTAGCTTCCTGACACTACCTGAAAGTCAAAAAGGTTCAGCATTTGGCATAGCAGTGGGCAATTAAAGCTGCTGCATATATGTGACAAAGACACAAGCAGATGAACTATAAACATAATTAAAGCAGAGTTCCACCCACTTTTAAAACTTTATCTTAACAGAAAGACCATCCCTCCACCACTAATTTTTGGATAACTATTTATTTATTTATTTTTTATTTCTTATGTAGCGCCCCCTTACTTTCAGTATGGGCACTACGCTAAAGTTAGTTGGAATGGGAGAGCTATGTTGCTCCTATTCATGATTTATTTAAATTATGGCCTCTGTCGCTCCAGAAAGGTCTCCTGGGCCAGACTGCATTCTAGGGATGTAGTATCATCCTCAGCCAGCAGTTGGCGCCAGCAGGGTTTCTGGCAGAGCAAGTCTTCCTCGGCAGCCAATTAGAGGAGTTCCTCCCTCGCAGGGCATGCTGGGAGGAGTATATCTGTGACAGGTGTCATGTATTCTAGAGACTTTGCGGGGTCCCGGTGCTGGGTGCGGCATCCACCTTCAGGGTGTGCGCACCTATGAGCCCTGCCGGCGTGGCCCTCCTGACAAAGCTTGCAGGCTTCATCGAGCCTCAACCGGAGGCGAAAGAGGACCCCAGTGATCCACGGGGTTCCAGGTGCTATTGAAACGGATCTCAGGCTGAGTGCCGATATGGCGACCGGGAGTTACAGGTACACACTACTGTCTCCCGGTGACCCGGACTAAAGTTCATTGGAAGGATTCGCCCTATTCATCCATCACAGATTGATGCTATCAAGGGCTGGATTGTCCATCCACATCCAGGCCTGACACTGCAAGTTCACCCCTTTACTCTCATTAACCTTTTTCTTCCTAACTGAAGTTGATGTTGGCTGTGTTGGCCTGGAAATAAAGCATTGGAAAACTTTATTGAATGTCTGGACCTCCGCTCACTGCTTTGTTTCCTGCACGACACCCCTAGACAACAAAAGGGTTATGTAACTCATGCATGCGTAGTAGGAAACCGGTCATGAAGCCTGAAGTAACCCTTAGTTACAATGGCCGATGGACGGATTGGCTCGGGGGGCAGACATCATGGGAGTGTTGGCTACTCACCCATTTTTCCATGCACAATTTTTTTTTCCATTTATCCATTTAAAATATTTGGAAGACATAGAAAACGGTTGGTATAATATGCACACTCTGTCAGAAAAGTGACATTTACATACTTTACAAAGCATAAGAAATAAATACTTCTACTTAGTTATTTCACTTCGCTGGAAGCAAAAGAAAATAATTTTAGAACAGTTAAAGGAAGGGCACATGGAATTTTTTCTTAGTATTACATTTTTTATTTCACTTGGAAAAATAAGCTGTAGAAATTCAATCAAAGTCAAAGCAGCAAGAAGACACACATTGTCTGATTCCTAAAAATCAATACCTTTCAAGAAGACATCACTGCAATGCCACTGTAAGCCAGATAATAGTCAATCTACAGAACTAAAATAAGGTGCATTGAAAAGTGACATTAATGACCCCTTGCCTCTGGATGGATGGTAACATTGTTAGAATTATATTAAAATAAATAGTTTAGCAAATATTCACCTGGTTTCAGTTTTCCCACAGATGTAAATTGAAATCTAAAAGTTGTGCCTGCTTTTCTCTTAGGTAAGGTTGATGTCAGGCAGTGTCTTTCAATACCATGTCTCTTGAATTAAAAATTTGAAAAAAGAGCACCCTACATCTTTCATGACCTTACTATGAATGCAATAGTATCCTGTGCCCTTTTGACAATCAGTGGGTAATGCCAACATCTCCAGGAAGTAGTGTGAGAATTGCAGAACTGCATTTCCAACACTAAAGAGCAGAAGAAAACAATTGTGGGCCTTTCATGGGACAGAGTTTTATTGGCTGCAATATAGCTTTATAAAAATAAAAAATATAAAATAGATACAGGGATGGAAGTGGAAATCTATTTTTATTTTGTTCCTTTCAGAAGGTAAGCTTTAATGTATTGCATTCTATTCACTAACGTGGTTGTCTGACAGCATTCTCATAGGTGGCTCAGGCATTTCAGCTAATGCTTGTCAATTCAACACGTTCCATCTATCACCACGTTGTACACCTTTCGCACATTTGGCAGCATGACAGTTTTTTCAGCCGGTCTGTGCAGCTTGGATTTACAGTAGTGGGTTCACTTTCCAGCTATTCCCACCAGTAGGGATGAGCGGAACACCCCTGGGTGCGGTTCGCACCAGAACCTGCGAACGGACCAAAAGTTTGTGTGAACTTTAGAACCCTGTTAAAGTCTATGAGACTCGAACGTTTGAAATCTAAAGTACTAATTTTAAAGGCTAATATGCAAGTTATTGTCCTAAAAAGTGTTTGGGGACCCAAGTGTACTGCTGGATATATAAAGAACACACTAACACATATGTAGCTCAACCTCATGAATAAGTCTATATGATGAAACATGTTGGGGCACAGCTACATTCTAAACATATGAACATCTGAACCAACGTGGGGAGATCGCTCTGCATGATACATCACGCTGTCTATCAGCGATCGTGAGTTTTTTCCAACCAGGGATACAAGTATAGTGCAGGTGGAATGGTGAGAAGCATCTGGTTGTTTAAATAGGTCCGCCGTGACCGCAGTTCATCAGCTACTTCACGCTTTTGATACATTTATTTTTGTGAGTGCAATATTTGCAGATTTTATGTGGTGTGTATTAAATTGTTTTTACGATATCACACTATTATATGCTTTCTTTATTTTGGATTTTTCACCTATTACAACACTGGAATTGGAATCTACCTGATGGGTTAAGAATTATGGGCCAGATTAACAGAGCCATTATGCAAGCATTCTAGGAGATGCGCGGCATAAGTCTAAATCTGCGCATGCGTATCGTTGCGCCGCATCCCCAAAACGATATACACATGAAATCTACTTTTTTTGGACCGACGTAATTTCGATAGACTGGTGTATCCGTGCGCGTAAAACTGCGCTAGACACACCATTGATTTGCTATTCAAATATGCAAATGAGGGAGTTACGGGGATCCACAAAAGTAAGTTGTTGCAGCGCAGGCTACGCGCTGTGCGCAACAGCTGCACGTCCTGTCTAAAATTAGACCATTTAAAAGGTGGAATAAAATTAGACAATCCGTCTACATGTCAGCTAAAGCAACACTGTTAGTGAGGAGCTGAGCAGTCACACTTGCTGGACAACAATCTATATGCCAACATGCCAGGGGCATCCTTGCTCATAGCTATACTACTGACTTTAGAGGAGCAAAGAAGGAGGAGGGCACGGAGGAGGGCACGGAGGAGGGCACTGGAGAGGATATACCGCACACGCATAGACCTCTTTGGCATGAGTGATTCTGAGGTGTATTGCATCTTCAGATTCACCCCTCATGACATCCTGGAATTAACCACAACCCTGCAGGAGGACATCACCAGCCCAACACACCGCTCACATGCAGTGCAGCCACTGGTCAAGGTCCTGGCAACACTCCATTTCCTTGCCAGTGGCTCTTTTCAAAGAACAAGTGGAGTGGTGGCTGGGATGTCACAATCCTCCATGAGCAGATGTGTGCACCAGGTTATCCCTGCAATCCTCAGATGCATGGCCAACCAAATCATCAAACCAACCACTGAGGACCTGCGGCTGAAGGCAATGACAGATTTCTACAGAATTGCCAGATTCCCACGCACCGTGGTGGCCATTGATTGCACACATGTGGCACTCCAGCCCCCCGTGAGACAGAGCACATATACCGCAAACGGAAGCATTGGCATTCCATTAACGTACAGGTGATAGTCGATGCCCAAGGCCTCATATGGCACATCCGTGCCAAACACCCCGAATCCAGCCATGACAGCTACATATACAATCAGAGCCCCATCCCAATGGAATTCGAACAGAACGTGTATGGGGACACCTGGCTGGTTGGTGAGTGACATGGGTGGCAGGCATGACTGTCCCCCCCATGATGCACACATCACAAGGGGCACATGCATGACTAACATCCTCCTGTCTTTTCCCTTCCAGGTGACTCTGCATATGCACTGGGACCCCATCTCATGACTCCTATCCGGAACCCCCAAACCCCAGGAGAGGAAAGATACAATGAAGCCCACGCCCAAACACGTGCAGTGGTGGAACGCACCTTTGGCCTCCTGAAGTCCCGTTTCCGATGCCTGGATAAGTCTGGGGGTACCCTGTTGTATTTCCCAAACTTTGTGTGCCAGATCATCTGTGCATGTTGCATGCTGCACAACCTTGCAGTGAGAAAGGGCCTGCAGATTTACATACGTGATGACCTGACCGCTGAACCAGACAATCCCCCCCTAACCGAGAATACCCCGTCTTCTGAGGGAAGAGCAGCCAGGAGACAGCTCACATTAGGCATCTTTGCATGTTGAACACACACATTAATCATGGCACAATGAGAATGCATGCATGCACACCACTGTGGTCCCTAGCACAGACACATCACATCCTCATCAAATTGGATTAGCACAAGCCCACCATGCAGGACTTGTGAGCAGCAACGCCATGCCACGGCTCCAATTATGTCACTGTACATTCATACACCATTCACACGGACCTGGGAATCACTTCTCCCTGGTCCTGGAGAATCCTTCTCCACCACAAATGAGGGTGACACCCCTTTTTCCGGCAGGAATGTCACCCCCACATTCCAACATCATTCACAACACAAAAGAAAAAAATCGTCCAGCAAAAAAAAAAATCCCAGCCAAAAAAAAAAAGCCAAGCACCAAAAAAAAAAGGGGGAAACCAAATTAATGCCGTTGGTGTGACCCACGCCTGGGGCGCCCACGGCCACGGCCCCGACTCCTCAGGGGAGACTCATGGGGGGGGTAATCCGGGGAAGGAGGAGCAGCCCCTGGTCTCTTCCCACCTGGCGGCCTGCCCTCCAAGGCCACGGCAATTCTGTTCAGGCCAGCATTTAGTGTTGCCGTATTGGCCTGAATAGCCTGGGTGAGGGCCCTCACATCCTGCCCAACGTCTGCTGTAGTAGTCTGCAGTTCGTTTAGGCAGTTTGTAAGAGCCCGGGAGTGGCAGTCCAGGTCCACAAGCGTATCCTTTATGGAGGACAGGCTCTCCTCCATCCACACCAAAGTCTGGCTGACCTGTCCCAGATGGGTCTGAAGGGCCTGGTCCCTTCTGAGATTGGCGGGCAGAACCTCGGTCACCCCCCTGGTCTTCTGGAATGACTTCCTGCCTCCAGCTGATGCTTGTGGCCGGGGAGAAGGGGAGGCCCTTGGGAGGGGAGCCCTGTTGGGGGAGGAGTGGGAGGGGCTACCCCTTATGGAGGGCTGGCTGCTGCCAGCCAGAGGGGAAGACTCCTCCAAAAATAACAATCCACTGGCTGACATGACCTCCTCATCCAACTCAAACTCCTCCTCCTCAAACTCCTCCGAGGACTCCGGCCTTTTCTGGGGGTCCTCATCAGGCTGGTGTCCCGGAGATGGTGCAGTCAGGCCAGATGGCCCAGCACCCTCCTGCACATCTGTGGATGACACAAAACATTCACAGGTTGGAGGATCCACACACTTGCCACATATTCCCTCCCCCCCCCCCACACATGCTACACACCAGATAGGAAAAAAAAAACCTTACCTGTCATCACGGGCTCCTGACTGGAGTCATAGCCAGGCAGGCCCTCCACTTGTTGCCTATTAAAGGTCTGGGCCACCACACGCTCCTCTGCTGTCAGCCTAATAGGGCATGGTGGGCCCCCTCCAGTGCCCCTGGCATGGGCTGCCATTTTGGCCAGCTTCTTTCGGACCAGACGCCGGAGATCATTGATCTTCTTGACGATCCCCTCGTGTGTCCGGGTCTCCCCCCCCAATGAATTTACCTGGTCGGTAATGTTCTGCAAGATCTCCTTCTTGCAGGGGGGGTGTTGGCACTCTCTGGGCCGTGCAGGAAACGCCCATATTGGGTAAGGGCCCGGGCAATAATTTGTTTCTCCCCCAAAGTAAAATTGCTCTTGCGCTCTCTTTCAGTCATATTCATACAACAACTCTCTCCCAACCAATCACCAAAAATCACTCACAAAAACAAGCAGGAAAAATCAAGCAACAAAACAAACAAACAAGATCTATCAACCAAAAAGTCTCATAACCAGTCACCAAAAGACACTATCAAATAGATTCTACAAAAGACTAGCTCAAACAGTCAACAAATATCACAAAGACAAGTCACAACGCAACAAACGCGAACACACAACAGAACAAAAGCACCTTGCTATATAGGAAGGGATACAAAGGGATGTACTTTTGCAAAGGAAGGGTGTTTGTGTCTGTCTATTTAAGCTCTCTGCGTAGTTCACTAAGTTGCCTAGGTCCACTTCCAATTTCACTGATTGCGCCGTTCCCGAGTTGTGAGCATGCGCAGAGAGGTGCTGACCATGGTCTGCTTCATGTGCGCATGCGCGATGCGGCCGGCCCTTCATTTGCATGGGGTCACGGCTCATTTCAATGAAACACGCCCACGTCCTTCCCAATTTGAATTACTCTGCCTTACGCCTTGGAATTTACCTTACACCGGCGCAAATTTCTGCGCAAATACTATGAGGATACGGTGATTGCGCCTCTACATTGCGCCGGTCTAACGTAAAGGAGGTGCGCTACGCCGGTCAATATATGCACCAATGTACGTGAATCTGGCCCTATATTTCATGCTCTTTTGCCAAAGCACGTGAGTGTTAGGCAACTCGTTTTGGTGGGTGGCCAACTTAATTGGTGGCGGATTCACTTTCTTATCGGGTGCGGTGGAAGATTACTGTGAAGATCATTGATCTAATTTCTACTTTGTTCTCAAACTTTCATGAACTTTTTTGTTTGAAGCACTACTCATTCATGGGTTCATATCATCTGTTTATATATTTACTTATACACTTTCTTTTGTTCACCTATGCGGATCATCCACATATGAGCGCTGTTTATATATGATTGATATTTCAAATCACATTGGGCCAGATTCAGGTAGGAGAGCGTATCTTTATTTTGGAGTAACGTTTGTCATTTACGTTACTCCACCGAAATTTTAGGAGCAAGTACTGTTATTCACATAGCACTTGCTCCTAAATTTGCAGCGGCGTAGCGAAAATGAGCTGGCGGAATTCAAATTGGGCGGGTAGGGGGCGTGTATTATTTAAACTAGGCGCGATCCCGCGGCGAACGTACTGCGCATGCGTCGACTGTCAGTGCGCATGCTCCAAATTCTGTCAGTGAACGTCAATGACGTCAATCCCCATTCACGGACGTTTTACGCAAACGACGCTAAACTTTTTAAATTCGACGCGATGACGACGGCCATACTTAACATAGGATACTCCACCTAGGGGGCATGTTTTTCTTTACGCCGCGTATCGCTTCCGGAAACGTCGGAAAGTCACTGCGTCGGGCCCGCGTACGATCGTGAATTTCCGTCTCTCGCTGATTTACATATTATTGGCGTAAATCAACGGGAACGTCCCGAGCGCCCATTTTAAAATTGCAGTTCCGATACGACGGCAAAATACAATTACGCCGCTCATATCTGAACTCAATCCCGGCGTATCTTGTTTTCTGACAACAGAAAACAGATAAGCCGGCTCAAAGTGTGAGTTATGCTGGCGAATCACTGATACTCCAGCATAACTCTACCTGAATCTGGCCCATTGTTCATATACACCATATATGCTTTTACAACTTTAGAACCCTGTTAAAGTCTATGGGGTAGATTCACATAGATCAGCGGATCTTTTGATCCGCGTGATCTATCTTTTTTACGATCCGCCTGCGCCAGTTTTTGAGGCAAGTGCTGTATTCAGAAAGCACTTGCCTCGTAAGTTGCCCTGGTGGATCGTAAATCCCCCGGCGGAATGCAAATTCCGCGGCTAGGGGGAGTTTACTATTTAAATCACGCGCGTCCCCGCGCCGATTGTACTGCGCATGCACCGTCGGCTAAATTTCCCAGCGTGCATTGCCTCAAATGACGTCGCAAGGACGTCATTGTTTTCGACGTTAACGCTATTAACGTATGGCCGTATTCCCGAACGACTTACGTAAACGACGTAAAAAAAAGAGCGACGGCCGAGCGTTCGTTTCTAAATCGGCGGTTCACCTCATTTGCATATTCGTCGCGTATAATAACAGAAGCGCCACCTAGCGGACGGCGGGAGATTGCAGCCTAAGATCCGACAGTGTAACTCACTTACACCAGTCGGCTCTAAGGGAGATCTATGCGGAACCTGATTCGAGGAATCAGCCGCATAGATCCGAGCGTCGGATCTCACAGATACGACGGTGTATCAGTAGATACACCGTCGTATCTCTATGTGAATCTACCCCTATGGGACTCGAACGTTTAAAATCTAAAGTACTAATTTTAAAGGCTAATATGCAAGTTATTGTCCTAAAAAGTGTTTAGGGACCATGGTCCTGCCCCAGGGGAGTGTTTGGGGACCTGGGTCCTGCAAAAAAAGTTTTAAAAAAACAGGGCCAGATTCAGAAAGGACTTATGCCGGAGTATCTCGAGATGTGCCGCCTAAGTCTAAATTTGCGCCGGAGTATCTATGCACTGTACCCACAGAACTAGATACGCACCAAAATAGGCTACTCCCGACTGGGGTAACTTGCCTACGCCTGCATATCCTAGGTGCATATTTATGCCGGACGCATCTGGCAAACCCATTGATTTCCTATGCAAATATGCAAATGAGAGAGATACGCCGATTCCCGAACATAGGCCCGTTCGGTGCAGGTTACGTGCGGTGTGCCTAAGCTGTTTGGCCGGCCTAAAGTTACCCCTCATAAAGCAGGGGTAACTTTGCACCAGACTTGCTCAAGTCAGCTGGAGAGCAGCTTCAGCAGCACCGTTACAGGACAAGACATGGCAGCCGTGGTCCTAGCACTACTAATGGGTCCCCCGCCACCAGGGCTGCCATCAGGGGGGTACAGGCAGTACACCTGTAAGGGGCCCGAATGGGAACCCCCTTAAAAAAAAGAAACCATTTTTTTTCTTTTCTTTTTTAGGGGTCCGGAGGCCACCAGGGCCCCAGATGGCAACCTCCCTTTTTTTATATAAAAATAAATTACCAAATAAAGGGGGCTTTCCATCCGGGACCTCTGGGCCCTTTAATAATAATAATGATAATAATAATTATATATATATATTTGTCCTAAAGGCACTGGCCGTGAACTTGTTCTGCATACAGACAGCAGAACTTTTTCAGCCAACATTCACGAAACTACGTAGTTTTTCTGCTCTTTTGTCCGATGGAGCGTACAGACGGTTTGATTATACGACAAAACACGTCCATCGGAATATTCGATCGTGTGTGAGATCCTTTAGCCTGTAGGGTTCAATATTGGGTTGGCTCACCCTTTGCAGCTATAAAATCTTCAACTCTTCTGGGAAGGCCGTCCACAAGGTTTAGGAGTGTGTCCATGGGAATGTTTGACCATTCTTCCAGAAGTGTATTTGTGAGGTCAGGAACTGATGTTGGACAAGAAGGCCCGGCTCACAGTCTCCGCTCTAATTCATCCCAAAGGTGTTGAGGTCAGGACTCTGTGCAGGTCAGTCCAGTTCCTCCACCCCAAACTCACTGATTTATGTCTTTATGGTCCTTGCTTTGTGGACTGGTCCAAATCATTTGATGAAAGGGGGGTTATGGTGCGGGGTTGTTTTCAGGGGTTGGACTTGGCCCCTTAGTTCCAGTGAAGGGAACTCTTAAGGCGTCAGCATACCAAGACATTTTGGACAATTTCATGCTCCCAACTTTGTAGAAACAGTTTGGGGACGACCCCTTCCTGTTCCAACATGACTGCTCACCAGTGCACAAAGCAAGGTCCATAAAGACACGGATGAGCAAGTTTGGGGTGGAGGAACTTGACTGGCCTGCACAGAGTCCTGACCTCAACTCGATAGAACACCTTAGAAATGAATTAGAGCAGAGACTGCAAGCCAGACCTTCTTGTCCATCAAAAAAATATAAATAAAAATATATTATTATTATTTTTTTTTATAAAAATAAAATAAAAAAGAGGGGTTCCCATCCGGGCCCCTGGGGACCCCTGGGCCCCTTACAGGTGTACTGCCTGTACCCCCCTGATGGCGGCCCTGGTCATAAGTCTCCATTGCTGATATGAGGGCTGACATCTCCTGGGTGTTAAAGTTTTTTTTCCTCCTCTGCCTGTGGGGAACGGGAGCAGCCATCTCACAGCAAAAGTACCTTCCCTGGGGGGGAATAAATCTGGATGTACTTTTGCATCGGCCGGGCGTAAGTTGGACCGGCGTATCTCTGTAAGTTGGGCCAGCATAGTTGTGAGCATGCTCACAAGGGAACGAACGTACTGAGCATGCTCCGTTCAAGATACGCCGGGCGTAAATCACTAGACCATTCATTTGCATAAGGTTACACCCACTTCCACTTGCACCGGCTTACGCCGAAGGAAGGAAGTTACGCCGGCGCAAAGTTAGGTGCAAGTGCTTTATGAATACTGTAGTTGCCTCTCTGAGTTACATCGGCGTAGTGTATCTGAGATACGCTACGCCCGCCTAAAGATAGGCAATTCTATCTGAATCTGGCCCACAGTGTTTTTTCAGGAGCAGTGATTTTAATAATGCTTAAAGTGAAACAATAAAATTGAAATATTTCTTTCAATTTCGTACCTAGGGGGGTGTATAGTATGCCTGTAAAGTAGCGCTTAGAACTGTCCCTGCACAAAATGTAATTTCTGAAGGAAAAAAGTCACTAGTGGCTATAATGAATTGTCGGATACCAGCAATACAGAGAAAAGTAATTCATAAAAAAAGAATGCGTGGGGTTCCCCCCAAAATTCAATTACCAGGCCCTTCGGGTCTGGTATGGATATTAAGGGGAACCCTGCATCAAATTTAAAAAAAATAAATGCCGTGGACCCCACACATTTTTTTTTTATGAATGACTTGTCTCTTTATTGCCGGGAGCCGACAATTCATTATAGCCGCGAGTGATTTTAAATTACTTTTTTTCCTTCAGAAATTACACTTTGTGCAGGGACAGTTCTAAGCATGGGAAACAAGCGCTACTTTTCATGCATACCATACACCCCCCCTAGGTACGAAATTTAAAGGAATATTTCACTTTTATTGTTTCACTTAAAGGAATTATTAAAATCACTGCTGCCAAAAAAACTGCAGTTTTTAAAACTTTTTTTGCATTGATACATGTCCCCTGGGGCAGGATCCAGGTCCCCAAACACTTTTTATTACAATAACTTGCATATTAGCCTTTAAAATTAGCACTTTGGATTTCAAACGTTTGAGTCCCATAGACTTTAACAGGGTTCTAAAGTTCACACGAACTTGCCGCGAACACCCCAAATAGTTTGCTGTTCGGCGAACAGGCAATGTTCGAGTCGAACATGAGTTCTACTCGAACTCAAAGCTCATCCCTACCCACCAGTGAGCAGCTGTGGATGTTTCCTAGTGTGGAGGAGTGATCTACAGGTCATCCATCTCTATCTTGCAGCTTTTTCTTGCTTCTGTGTCAGTGTCTCAGCTGGACACACGTAGCATGGGGCTTCCTGTCCATCTCCCGGTGATGCAGCTCCGGTCACCTTTTCTTACACGTCAGAAAGGTTCTTCACACGCTGGCCTGTACATCCCATCTGTGACCTTCACTACAGGGTTTTGGCGGCCGCCTCTCTCCCCCTCTCCGTCGTACCCCCCCCCCCCACTGTAAGAGATCTGAGCAGAACTGGAAGCTGTCGGCTCCTTGTTGCTCAGTGGATCCCAGGTGATATTGCAAACTTTTCCTTCCACATAATTTTCCATTTAGGACTGTATTTTATCCTCATTTTTGGTTGAATAAAATATCAGCTTTTTGCAACTGTTATGACACTGGCTGCTCTTCTTGACCCATAAGCGCTGGATTTTTGTGTATTGTCGGTACCAGAACACTGTAAGCCCTCACAGTTACTCTTGGTGAGCACTGGAGCGGGCCCTGCTGTGAAATATTATATCAAGAATTGTAATTACATGCCACTGTTAAACAGGGGCAGAAAAATTGGGCCTTAGACAGTGGTGGTGTCACAACACTGTAAAGCCTCACAGTTACTCTTGCTGGGCGCAAGAACGTGTCCTGCTGTGAAATATTAGATCAAAAATTATAATTACACACCCCAGTTAAACAGGGACAAAAAAATTGGGCCTTAGGTGGTGGCGGTGGTGATGGTGGTGACACAACACTGTGAAGCCTCTCAGATTCTCTTTTTGAGCACAGGAACGAGCCCTACTGCAAAATATTACAGCAAAAAAATTGGGTCTTAGGCAGTGGTGGTGGTGCCACAACACTGCAACCCCTCATAGATACTCTAATTGAGTGCAGGAACGAGCCCTGCTGTGAAATATTACAGCAACATGTTTAATTACATGCCCCTGTTAAACAGAACAATTGGGCCTTAGGCAGTGGTGCTCTGAACCAAAAATATTCTTAGAAGCTAGCATCATCAAGATTGAGGAGGAATGGGGGCGTGGCTTGCGCGCGCGCGCATGAAGATGGACGCTTGAGCCGTGAGCTCCGCTAGCCTGACCGGACCGAAGCAACGAAATTGGGCATCTATCGCTGCAGCTACCGACCAGTACCCGCCCGATCATTTCCCCGCTACTCCGCCGCATCAATGTCCCACAAGAGGGCTCAGGAAAGGGGGTTAAAGCGCCTGGAGGCCTTCTCCTTCCAGCCGCCGCAGAGGCCAAGATGGCGCTGACGGAGTGGCTAGCAGGCAATCACTCACCTACAGAGAGTCCCCGGGCCTACGTCCACAGTATCCACTGTCAGGACTCCACTCACACATGCCCCAGGATGAATCCCCTGCTCCCCCGGCGAATGGGAGCCCAGCGAAATCGAAGATGAGACTGGATGCCTCCAACCAGGCCTCAGACACAGTGAGTACAGGCCTACATAATCCCTCTGCTATCTCCTCACTGCAGTCCTCCATAGCTCAATTCCCAACATCTGGTCAACCAGTGCTGGACACCACTATGAGGGACATGCTCATGTCACTACAATCTTCCCTTATGACTAATCTGTCATCACTGATCAACAGATTCTCATTGGAAATGAAACACATGGATAATAGGGTGCAGTTTATGGAGAACAAAATCGAGGAATGCACAGAAACGGTTAATGACCTGGTAGATGCCTGTAATGATCAGAGGGAATACGCCCTCTGGATCAAAGCAAAACTCGCAGATTTAGTGGACAGATCCAGACGCAATAACGTCAAAGGGCCAGATTCAGGAAAGGTTACGCTGGCGGATCGAGTGATCCGCCAGCCTAACTGTGGCTTTGAGCCGGCGTTTCTGTTTTCTGTAACCAGAAAACAAGAAACGCCGGGTTGAAGTTCCGATGCGAGCAGCGTAACTGAGTTTCGCCATCGCATCGTTACTTCAACTTAAAAATGGCGCCGGGGGCGTTCCCGCCGATTTCCGCTCAAAAAATATGTTAATGAGCGGAAATCGGCAATTCACGATCGAAATCCGGCGCGACGCAATGACGATACGACGTTTCCGGACGGGATACGCGGCGCATAGATATACCTACATGGGGTTGGAGTATCCTATGTTAGGTATAGGCGTCGTCATCGCGTCGGAAAAAAAAAAAAAAACGTCGCTTGCGTAAAACGGTCATGAATGGGAATGTGACGTCATTGACGTTCATTCACAGATTTTGGAGCATGCGCACGGGGATGTTTTGACACTCGACGCATGCGCAGTACGTTGGCGGCGGGATCGCGCGTAGTTAGCATACTACACGCCCCGTACCCGCGACATTTGAATTCCGCCGGCTCATTTGTGATGCGCTGCCGCAACTTTAGGAGCAAGTGCTTCGTGAATGACAGCACTTGCTCCTAAAATTTCGGCAGCGCAACGCAAATCAGAAGCGTTACTCCAGAGCAAAGATGCTCTGGAATACGTGAATCTGGCCCAAAGTGCGTGGGATTCCTGAATCTGTTTAACCTAAAGATCTGCACAACTTTGCTACCACGCTGTTTTCCACTATGCTGCCGGATCTCTCCCCGATCGAATTGACGATCGATCGTAAACACAGAATCCTCAAACCGCGCCATCTTGAAGCAGATATACCCTGCAATGTTTTACTACGCGTACACTTCTACCAGGCAAAGAAACAGATCCTTATGCAAGCCAGAGAATTGTCTCCGCTCCCGGCCCCATACTCTGACATCCAGCTGTATGCCAACTTATCCCAATACACACTGCAAATGAGAAGACAACTGAAAACCATAACCAAGGCCATGCACAACCATAAAATGATCTACAAATGGCGCCATCCAGTGACCATCCTGGTCACACACAACGGCATACCCCACACCATCTCCACCATGGAAGGAGGAATGAAGCTGCTACACTCATGGGGAATCTTGCCTGACCCCCCTCCTAACCGCCCAGATCCCAATGGTCCTCCTAATCCGTTTACTTTTGGGTCTGACCGGGAGAAAAAGAAGTCCACTCACCACTGATCAACCTGCCCTACAGTGCTACTGCATACAACGTATGACCTGGTCCGGTCTGGATATGCGACTGTACACCTGCTTGCTGAACTTTTCCCACTGCTAGTCAGCTGCTTTCCTGAGCATTTTTTTTTTCTTGCTGACAAACCTGTGCGTCTTTCTTTTTCTTTTTGTTCCATTGTTATAGACTGTTTTTATTTTTTTTCTCCCCCGTGTTGTTATACACGAGTTTACACCTCATTGGTGCAGCACCTAGTCTCGGAAAGATCTGGGACTCTTTTGTATTCTCATTGAAGTTTTGTATTAATGCGTTTTGTTTCCTAGGAGCTCAGCACCTGAAGCTCTCCCTGTGCAGACATTCTTTTACTACCAGAGCAGCTGCTACCACAATCTACCATCTGGAAAGCTACAACAACCACCCACAACTGTGAGTAACTACATCCACACTACACCACCACCTATCACCATCCTTTCCCTTAATGCTAAAGGACTGAATCACCCTGTGAAACGCTCCTCTCTTTGGAAATCTGCAACTGACTACAAATGCAATGTGATCTGTGTCCAAGAGACACACTTTGCTTCGGGAGCCCCGCCCAAGTGCCAACATAGACAGTTCCCTCATATTTTCCAGTCGTCCTTTTCTAAAAAACAGCGAGGAGTTATGATTGCCATCAGGAACACCGTTACTTTCCAATTGCTGACCTCAGTTATCGACCCGGACGGTAGATACATTATTCTAGTCTGCACCCTTAACAACGTTACCTACACCCTGGTCTCAGTCTACGCCCCGAATCATGGCCGAATGCCTTTTCTCAGAAAAACTTTGCGAGCAGCCCGCAAAATCCAACAAGGACAACGTCCTATTGACAACGTCCTACGACGAAACGCGTCTGGGTAGACGTGCGGTGACGTCATTACGCTCTGGAGGAGGGTCCTTGCTGATCTGTTTGCCGGCCGGCAACTTTGTATTTTATATGCCTGTCTAACTCATCTCCCATGTGAGTATTCTGGTTTTTACTATTTTAAATAAATGTCCCAGCGGGATTACGCTATGTCTGCCTCTATTTATCATTTACATATGATCTAATTGGTGGAGTTGCTGAGTGGAGCCCCGGTGTAAACACTGCCCTAGGATTTGGGATTCGTCCTGGTTCTCTAAAGGCCGCGGCTGGGTCACAGCCGACTTTTGATTACAGCCATTCCTCAGGTAAGCTGCTTATACTTCTGGTGGTGGGCCACATTGAAAAGCCAAGTTCGAGCACAGTGGTGTTTATTATATGTCCATCCTGATTAAAGACCAGCGGAGATTTGTCTTGGAGCCAACCTACTACTTCTCTCATGTTTGAAGGATTGTTTATCTCCACACGACTGATATATGGACTCTTTTTGATTGTATCGAGTCCGGGCGACAAGGCGCAGCTCTAAATCTTTGTTTTTGTTGTATTTCCCCTTGTGTTTCGGCACAAGAGCTGCCGCCTCCCCCCTATTTTTTATTTTTATTTTTATGTTAGTAACTGACCACACTGGTACTAATTGATTATTTAACTGTGACAAGCGCAATTTTTTCTCTGTATTATATTTGCTGCTCTGTGGTGACTTCAATATGGTACCGAATTCCGCAATGGACTCCACTGCCGGAAACAAACGTTGTTCCTCACCTCTAGAAACGTTCATTAATGCTAACGACCTGTATGATGTTTGGCGGTGTTGTCATGCGAATGAGAGGGACTTCACGTTCCTGTCTCCGTGTCACAACACCTATTCGCGTATAGATTTGTTTCTAACTGATAGACGATTGCTGCACAAAATTCTAGATTCCTCTATACATGCCACCACCTGGTCGGACCACGCCCCTATTAGCATCACTGTCAACGATGATGCTCGTCATCCTAACTCCTATATTTGGAGGGTTGACAACCATCTACTCAACACACCATGCTACTCCACCTCCATTAAACAAAACTTGGAAGACTATTTTTCACTTAATCAGGGATCAGTGTCCGACCCGCTGGTGGTATGGAGCGCACACAAGGCGGTCATCAGAGGTTAATTTCTTCAACTGGGGGCCAGAGCTAAAAAAAAAAAAACGAACTCAACGCCTAGACGAACTGACGACTGAAATAACCACGACTGACTCCCTGAATAAACTGAACCCCTCACCACTCTTACAATCTAAAATTTCCGCCCTTCTTAACGAATTGAGAGCCCTCCTTCTCGATAAACAGGTTAAGGCTTATAAGATGTTTAAATCCACCCTATACCTAACGGGCAACAAGGCGGGCAAGGCCATGGCTCAAAGGGTAAAGGGTCACAGAGCTAAGACAAAGATCCCTTTCATACACCATTCTCATACAAACGAAAAACTCCTTAAACCCCAAGAAATAGCAAATGCCTTTGGCGTGTACTATGCGGATTTGTATAATTTAAATGAAGGCCCGAATATGGCCCAACCCTCACCTGAGATGATCCAAAAATTTCTAGACCCTCTAAACTTCCCTACTATAACTCCCCAACAACTGGCAGATCTAAACTCCCCCTTCTCAATTACTGAAATTCTATCAGCAATAGATAAACTGCCCAATGCTAAATCTCCAGGATCCGATGGCTTCACTGGGGAATACTACAAACAATTCAAAGATATTCTAGCCCTACGGTATGCCAAATCTTCAACTCAGCTGCTGCCTCCACATTGTCCCCCTCCGAAATGCTCAAGGCCTTAGTGGTGACTTTGCCCAAACCAGGGAAAGAACCCACCACTCCAAAAAACTTTCGCCCCATCTCATTACTTAACCTTGATGTAAAAATATTCGCAAAACTTATTGCCAATAGATTAGAAGATTTACTCCCAACCCTTATCTCCCCGAATCAATCAGGCTTTACCAAAGGTTGTCAAGCTTCTGACGCCACGAGAAGGATGATTAACATTATCCATCATGTAGAAACTACAAAAACCCTGGCACTACTACTATCCCTGGACGCCAAAAAGGCCTTTGACAGGGTCCACTTGGATTATATCTCAGCAGTCCTGTCAAAATTTGGCATTACAGGTACAATCCGCGATGCTATAATGGCCCTGTTCTCCAACCCCACCGCACAGGTCTTCTCTGCAGATGCTCTCCAAATCTCCAATGGTACGAGACAGGGATGTCCATTATCACCCATAATCTTCAACCTTGTCATGGAACCCCTGGCAGAAAGAATAAGGTCCAATCCCTCTATCTCGGGCATACACCTAGCAGATCAGGAACACAAAATAAATTTATTCGCGGACGACGTGATCCTCATGGTTACAAACCCCACCTGTTCTCTCCCTGAGGTCCAGAGGATGCTAGCCTGGTTTGGAGAAGTCTCTTATTACAAGGTCAACGAAACCAAATCTTACATACTGGATCTAGGTTTAGATACATCCACTAGTCAGCAAATCAAAACCCAATTCCCATACGCTTGGGCGGAGCATAGCTTGTCTTACCTGGGTATCCAGCTGACTAAATCTACCAAATCATTGTTCGCGTCTAATTACCTACCGTTAAGATTGAAATTACAGGCGGATCTCGCCAGGTTGGCGTCCTTTGAGTTCTCCTGGATGGGCCGACTAGCGGCGTTCAAAATGTTCCACCTGCCCCAAGTACTATATCTCTTTAGAACTATACCCATCCCTCTACCACTTAGCTACTTCAAATCTCTACAGACGATTCTGTCCAAATTTGTCTGGAAAGGCAAAAAAGCTAGATGCAGACACCCCCAACTAATTAAACAACGCTTTGCTGGAGGTTTGGGGTACGTTGACTTTCAGGACTATTATATGGCCTCTATTCTAGTACAATCAAAAGATTGGCTTGCAAATCCCTCCCCATCAACGATGTGGGGGCGGATGGAAGCATCCTCCATCCCGGGAAATAACATACAAACCTGGCTGTTCGCGTCGTTGTTAGGCAAAACTCGCTATGTGCAGATGTCACCCCCCATTGTAGCGACAATCAAAACTTGGATCAAATTCTCTAAACTCACGAGTACCTATCCCAACCAATCAACATGGCCGATTCCCATAGACACGTTGAAACATCTCATTGAATCCTCTTCCTATATAGGGTGGAAACGTAAGGGTATTACACACATCTCAGACCTTATTGACGAGGGTAGAACTAAATAATTCTCCATGCTCTCAAAAGAATACCTCCTCCCACAAACTGATAGATTTCTGTACATTCGCACCCAACACTGCCTTGCCACGCTCCAGTCTTTCTCGTGGAAAATCCCTCAGATGGCTTTGGTCTTCTTTAAATCCCCCACGACTAGAAGGAAGGGAATATCTTTGTTCTACAACATCCTGCACCAAAAGGCCTCCTTTACCAATTCGCCAGCCCTTGCCCGCTGGGAGAAGGATCTAGGACAAACCTTCTCGCTTCTCAAATAGGAGAAGGCTTGTATGTCCACTTACAAAGCCACATGTTGCTCCTCCCTGTGGGAACTCGGATTTAAACTAACCCACCGGTGGTATTTGACCCCCGATAGAATGTCCAAATTTGGCACAGCCCTGTCTGCCTCCTGTTGGAGGAACTGTGGACAGAGTGGTGATTTGCTCCACATGTTCTGGAAATGTCCCAAACTCAAGCATTACTGGCACTCTGTCTTTAACCTTATAACTGCAGTCACTGATATTCCACTAGAAGAATGCCCATCAATGGCTCTTCTGTCCCTTGACATTGACCGGCTCCCTAATCCGATGTGGCACACCATAGTGCATATACTCCTGGCAGCTCGCCTTAGCATCACAAGGAAATGGAGGGACTCTGACCCTCCTACGGTTATGGATGTTATCCGCACTACACATGAACATTTTACTTACGAGACGACGTTAGCTCTGAGACAGGGAGACAAACTGAAGTTGCTCCAACTATGGCAACAGTGGAAGGACTGGACGGCGTCCCCCTCCTTTGCCAAAATGTTTAATCTTTAACGCTGATGACTGTCTTGGTCAATCCTATGTCTAGTTGCTCACTCTATGACCCCCAAACAGGATGCGGTGGGACGGACCACTTGGGCACAGTCTTGCGCCCTTAGAGGGGTGCCCGAATGGGCCTGCTCCTCCCATACCTCCAAATAGTGTATATGAAACTATAAGTTTTTGTATAAACCCTCACTGTTTCAATAATTTACAGTGTTCTCTGGATGGTAGATGTGTAAATATTGCTGCACTAATGCTGTTACAATGACAACCTCTGTTTTCCTAACAGTTGCATACTATGTATTTCTTGTGAAATGCTTCGGCTGCTGGTTAAATGTATGCCTTATTCTGTTTCATGTGAAATTTGACAATAAAAACTATATTTAAAAAAAAGATTGAGGAGGAATAGGATAGTCACTCAGCATAATAGGATAGTCACTCAGCATAGGCAGTCTTCAAGGGATCCCACATCCATAGAAAAATGTATTGGTTACATCAGCATCCGGTGCTTGTTAGCTGGTGATCCAAGACTGATTAATTTTTATGAAGGTGAGCTGATCAACAGAGTCTGTGGACAGATTACAAAGCTTCCAGCAGCACTGAATGTGCATTCAGAAAGAATGCTGGATGCAGGACAGGCCAGTAGCTCAATTGCATATTGTGCAAGCTCTGGCCAGTGGTCCATCGTCAACACCCAGTAACCCAGTGGATTTTTTGTTCTAAAGGTCTCCAAGTCTGATCTTGCCCCTAGGTATTCCTGCACCATGTAATTCAGATGCTGGCGATGGTTGCTGGAACCGAACAGACCTTGGGGCTGCAGACTGAAGAATTGTCTGAAAGCATGTCAGACGGCCACCTTCTTCAATGCTCCTTCCGTGACTGACCAAAGACTCAGCAACATGTTGTCTAGGACCAGGAAATTGTAAACTCCCAGGCTCTGGAAACGCATTGCACAAACCTATCTGCAAGGCCTCCCATGTTTCATCCTCTGTTCCCTCTGCGAAGGCTAGATAAGTTCTGCAACCTTACCCTTGTAACATGGAGCAAGAAGGGTTGCCAGCCAGTAATGATCCCTCTCCTTGATACCACGAATCCTGGGGTCCTTTTCACAGGCTTTACAGGCTCAGGGAAGCCATGCAGCGTAGGTTTGCTAAAGCATTCGATCCGTAGTCCATGGGTCACTAAGGATCACATGATCTGCAGCCACCTCATCCCAGTCTCGTATAACTCCATGGGTTTCTGGGCACTGCTGAAACTGTGTGCTATGCTCCACCTCCATGCTGACACAATCCTCCTCCTCCTCTTCCTGTGTGATCAACGGGCCTGCAGGAATACTATCTGGATAAGGGGGGCCTTAAGAGGTAAGGAAGTCATCCTCTTCCTCCTGCTGTTCTGCCTCAAGTGCCCTGTCCCGTATTCAACGATAACATGTGCTCCAACAGGAAGACAAGAGGGACAGTATCACTGATGTATGCACTGTCACTGCTCACCATCCTTGTGGTCTCCTCAAATGCTGACAGGACAGTGCATGCATCATTGATCAGTAGCCACTGGAGTGGTGAAAAAAACCAAGCTTCCCTAACCCTGTCCTGGTGCCATACTCACACAGGTACTGATGGCCCTCTGCTGCGTGTGCAGCTGCTGCAGCATTGCCATTTGCCAATGTTGAGTTCCACCTGGTGAACATGTCACAAATGAGGCAGTTCTTCGGCAGGTTGCATTCCTTTTGAAGGTCAGCCAGCTGAGTACTGGCATTATATGACTGGCGGAAATGACCAGACTTTCCTGGCCTGCCTCAGGAGATCCTGTAAGCCAGGGTACATGCCCAAGAACTGCTGCACCACCAAATTCATGACGTGAGCCAAACAGGGAACATGGGTCAAGTGTCCCTGTCGGAGGGTGGACAGGAGGTTGGTGCCATTGTCGCATACAACCATTCCTGGCTGAAGCTGGCGTGGCTTCAACCACCTCTGAGTCTGCCCCTGCAAAGCTGACAGAATCTCTGCCCCAGTGTAGCTCCTGATCCCTAAGCAGACCAGCTCATGTACCGCATGGCATCTTTTTGCCTGAGTGCTTGTGTAGCCCCTTGAATACCTACGGAGCACCGCTGGTTCAGAGGACAAATCTGCAGAGGACGAGTTTATAGAGGAAGAAGAGGAGGGGGTGGAGGAGAGAGCTGTGGCAGAATCATCACTACTGGCATTTTGGAGGCGTGGCGGTGGAAATAGCTCCAACAATGCTGCACCCTATCCTGTATCCTTCCCAGCTGCCACCAGTTACCCAGTGCACCATGAAAGAAAGGTAACGTCAATGTTCATGTCTGCTGGACCATGAGTCAGCGGTAATATGCACCTTACTGCTAACCACCCTGTCCAATGAGGCCAAGACTTTGCCTTCCACATGCCGGGAAGAGAGACAGAATGGCAACTTTCATAAAAAGAAATGGCATTTGGGAACCTGCCACTGAGGTAACGCACATTCCACAAATTTACGAAAGGGGGCAGAGTCTACCAGATGAAAAGGCAGCAGTTGCAGTGCTAGCAATTTAGCGAAGCTGGCATTCAGACGCTGAGCATGTGGATTGCTGTGATCGAATTTCTTTCAACGGTTTAGCAACTGGGGTAGGGAAATTTGCCTGCTACAATCGGATGTTGGTGTGGTGATAGCAGATTGCCCGCAAGTAGGGATGAGCTTTGAGTTAGAGTCAAACTCATGTTCGTTTCAAACATTGCCTGCTTGAACAATTTGGGGTGTTTGCGGCAAATTCGAAAAGCCGCGGAACACTCTGTGAAAGTCTATGGGAGAAATCTAAAGTGCTAATTTTAAAGGCTAATATGTAACTTATTGTACTAAAAAGTGTTTGGGGACCTGGGTCCTGCCCCAGGAGACATGTATCAATGCAAAACAAGTTTTAAAAACTATTTTTTTTTGGGAGCAGTGATTTTAATAATGCTTAAAGTGAAACAATAAAAGTGAAATATTCCTTTAAATTTCGTACGGAGGGGGGGGGGGGTGTATAGTATGCCTGATCCCTGTGAAGTAGCGCTTGTTTCCCGTGCTTAGAACTGTCCCTGAACAAAGTGTCATTTCTGAAGGAAAAAAAGTCATTTAAAATCACTTGCGGCTATAATCAATTGTCGGCTCCCGGCAATACAGAGAAAGTTTTGGAAAGTATAGGAAGAAAGCCGGTGATGACGTCATCTCCGCTCGCAGCCGAGAGCGGAGATTACACTGTTTGTACAACACACGCTGTCTACCTGTTACTTACACTGTAAGTGATTTTATGCTTTATTAAATTTACTTTGTGGTTTTACACTATGGAGTTTCAAATATTATTTTATTGAGAGCCATCTGCCCTGGGTTTTGGTTATTGCTGGGAACTGGAAGCCCTGATTGTGGGAGATCAAGGTAACGTGGATCAAGAGTCTGGTCTGGTAGCTGTTTCTCAGCAAGCCTGCAGGAGTGGAGATCGTTATAGGCTATTATTAGCCTCTATTGAGGTGAGAGGCCTGGGGTTGAGGAGCATCTGTCTGCACATTGGCACCTTATGATCCGACTTGCAGGATCTCGTCCTTTTGTTTGGAGCACTCTTCTGCACTTTGGGACTTTGTGTTGATTGATAGCACTTTTGAACACTCCTCCTTTTTTCTTATATATACATATTAGGCCCCATACACACGATCGGACATATCCGATGAAAACGGTCCGCGGACCATTTCCATCGGATATGTCCGATCGGGAGTTTGATCCGATGGCGTGTACACACCATCGGATCAAATTCCCCGCCGCCGGACGGCGCGGTGACGTGGCGGTGACGCGGCGGTGACGTTGACGTGGGGACATGGCTGCATTTTGTGGGGGACATGGCTGCATTTTGTGGGGGACATGGCTGCATTTTGTGAGGACATGGCTGAAATTTGTGGGGGACAAGGCTGAATTTTGTCGGGGACATGGCTGCATTTTGTCGGGGACATGGCTGCAATTTGTGGGGACAGTGCTGCATTTTGTGGGGGACATGGCTGCATTTTGTGGGGGACATGGCTGCATTTGTGGGGACATGGCTGCATTTGGGAACACATTTAAATAAAGTATCGGTATTCGGCATCGGCGAGTACATGAAAAAAGTATTGGTACTTGTACTCAGTCCTAAAAAAAGTGGTATCGGGACAACCCTAATACATATATTTGTATATGTGCACAGAGACTATCATTAAGTTTATTTATTTATTCCTGATTATGCATGTGTTTTGATATTTGCATTATATTTATTCACAATCGGGTCACTTTTTATGCTATTTATTATTGTGTTTATTTATATTATTCTCTAAGGCCTCGTACACACAATAAAATCTGTCTGCTGGAAACGGTCTGCTAGACCGTTTCAGCAGACAGATTCGATCGTGTGTACGGGCAAACAGACGGATTTGGCCACCCGACAGATTTCAAAGCATGCTTTGAAATCTGTCGGCTGGGAACCCGTCCGCCCGACATGTATGCTGGTTAGTACGCTAACCAGCAGACATGTCTTCCCGCACACGTGCCAAATGGTTTCGACGCATGCGCGGAAATGTTTTACTTCCTGGTGCGGTGACGTGGCGCCGTCAACGTCACCGCCACGTCACCGACATGTCAGCGCGCTGTCTGCTGGCGGGGATTGCTGGCGGCCTTAGGCCTCGTACACATGAGTAAATAGATTTGTTCAAAACGGTCTCCTGGCATTTTGGTTTGCTCGCATGTACACACGAGCAAACCAAAATGCCAGGAGACAGATTTGTTCAAATCGGTCGGACAGACCGTTTTGAACAAATCTATTTACTCATGTGTACGAGGCCTAAGGCCGCGTACACACGATCAAATCTATCTGCTGGAAATGGTCTGCCAGACCGTTTCAGCAGACAAATTCGATCATGTGTACGGGCGGACAGACAGATTTTGTCAGCAGACAGATTTTAAAGCATGCTTTAAAATCTGTCTGCTGGGAATCTGTCCGTCCGATATGTCTGCTGGTTAGTACATGCTTCAAATGGATTCGACGCATGCGCGGAAGTGTTTTACTTCCTGGTGCGGTGACGTGGCGGAGTCAACGTCATCGCCACGTCACCGCGCTGTCTGCCGGCGGGGATTTTGGTTTGATCATGTGTACAGCGATCAAACCAAAATAGCCCAGCAGACAAATCTGATCAAATCGGTCTGTCAGACCGATTTGAACAGATTTATTTGGTCGTGTGTACGCGGCCTAAGTGTTATTATCTTATGCCTATATTTTGAACATTTTTCACAATAGATTTGTGCTATTTCCCTTAAGACATCAAAGATCACTCAGCTCATTCTACACCTCCTTCATCTGCCCGTTGATAGTCGGTGGATAAATTGTGGTAGGCTGGGAGTGATACATTCATTCTGGCACATAGGGTCAGTGACCCCTCAAAGCACCATGTCCCCATGTTGATGGGGACAAGGGCCTCATCCCCACAACCCTTGCCCAGTGGTTGTGGGGGTCTGTGGGCGGGGGGCTTATTGGAATCTGGAAGACCCCTTTAACAAAGGGGACCCCCAGATCTTGCCCCCCCTATGTGAATCAGTAATGGGCTCAAACTATATGTTGGAGATCCCAGCTGATAAGCAAGGAGAGGTCTGTATTGTTCTTTCATGTGGGTTTTTTAAGTACTGTTGCCAATGGACTGCATGGGAGGTCGACATATGTCTGATCAAGCATGTGGTGCCCAAATGGCTGCTGTTTTGGCCACGCTTGATACACTTCAGACATATGTTGCAAACAGCAATGGTGCGATCTGCTGCACACTTGTCAAAAAAGGCCCACACCAAAGAACTTTTTAAAATACGCGGGTAGTCAGCAGCGCCCTGCACATGTTTAGCTCTGCGATGTGATGCAATAGGGTGGCTGCCCTTAAGCTGGCCCCTGGAGGGCATACTGCCTCGTTGGAGATGTGCCTCCTCCTCCACGTTGGCAGTATGCTGCAGCTGGGGGAGCATGACTGCCAGTTTCTTGTCCTTTTTGTGCACCCCCTCTCTCTAGGCTCACGTTACTCCCTTCCTCACTCTGGGTACCATCATCAGAGCCTTCAAAACGCTGTAAATCCTCCTGCAGCATGTACCCAACACTGTGGTCGAACAGTTTGGGGGACTCCTCTGTGCATGATGGTGGGTCTAGGAAAGGAGTGACTGATGACAGGGAGCCGATGGAATAGGCCACTTTAGCAGCTGCATTGGCAGACAAACTACTCTAAGACTGGGTGACAGATGATGAGGAGGATGAGGACGGCTTTGTTATCCACTCCACCAACTCTTGTGCATGTTGTGGCTCAATAACACGGCCAGCTGCAGGAAAATAAGGACAAGCCTGCCCCACGGCCACGTGCTGAGGATGCACCGTGTCCTCCATCAGCACTGTTGGCTGTAGACATGGCCTCTTTTAGTGGACTGTGAGTGTCTGCCTCTTCTTGGTGGCCTTCAGGACATTCTGTAAATTTTGATTAGCAAAACACTGCCTGAAGTTTATTAGAAAAAGTACACCAGGAATGGTCTGCAGTCAGATATAGGCTTGGCTAGACTGGATGCAGTAGATATATATACAAATCTCCTCTTTATATATATATATATATATATATATATATTGTGACGGTATGCGAGGTGCGATATATGATAATAGGTACATTTCACCTCGCATTCGTTCCATTATGAGGGACTGAACCGGAATCCGGTCCGGGTTTTACAGCCTCTGGGTCTGGCTAGGGTTCCGGTCCGAATGTTTGGGTCCACTGGAGTGCACAGTCAGCTGGACTTTAAAAGATCAGAAAGAGAGCACAACAGTGCTCTGGTTTTTGGAGACTCAGAAGGGAACCTGAGTGTGAGGGGCTCTATTGAAAGTAGCTGCAAGAAAAGGTTTGCATTATTGTCATAGGTGTGCGCACAGGGTGTGCCAGGTGTGCCTGGGCACACCCTAATCACCCTGTGTGGTGCAGATTCCCCCTGTTTAGACTCCTGATATTTGACCAAAGCTCCCTAACGGGGCTCCTAACAAAATTGTAATAAAATTGTAAAAAAAAGTATAAATATCAAAACTACTGACAATGTCCACTGCCCTAATGACACCAATCTCTGCCCTGCTGACACTGTCGGTGTACTGTATATACACATGTATACACACACACACAAATATGTTTGATCTTTGGGGTGCACACCCTAATGCAATAGGCTGTTCACACCTATGATTATTGTTATTTTGTGGGTGGTGGGGACCAGCCCCGCAACTGTATAGAGAGGAGATCCTTTTGTTTAGTTTAGTGCCGGACGGCAAGGATTTAATTTACTGTTTTGTGTATTTTTGACCTGCAAACCATTTGTAAATAAAATCTGGCACCCGCCAGACTTAAAAGAAAGTGCCTGGTTGCGGACTGTGATTCAGAAAAGGTGATCCCCACAAGCTAATCTCCCACAATATATATATATATATATATATATATATATATATATATATATATATATATATATATATATTTATTGCACTGCAGCTCACTGAATCACCTGCCTGAAAGTATATTTGAAAACGTACACCAGGAATGGCCTGCAGAAAGATATAGGCTTGGCTAGACTGGAATAGAGTGGATATAGATATGTAGGAGACAGTATATATATTTAATGCACTGTAGCTCACTGAAGAAAACAAAAAAAGTATTTAGGGGAGGAAAAAATTATGGAGAAAAAAAGAGGGGGTGGTGGGGGACTAAGAGAGGACAGAGGGAAAACATCTCCCTCCCTCCCCCATCTCCCCCCCCACCAAAAAAAAAAGGAAGTAATAAAAGGGATAAAAAAAAGGGGGGGGGGGTTTGGTGTGGGATTAAGAGTGAACAGAGGGAAAAAACAACCTCTGTCTCTCTTTGTAGGAAGTGCTCTAAAATGTTTTCTTAAGTCCCAATCCACTAATATTTCCGATTGAGATGCAAGTTCATTATTAAAATCACCATACAAATGGTTAACATTCTGCACCTGTTCATACAACACCCCATCCCTGATCCTGCTCATTCAACCTGGAGAAAATATTACCACTAGGTGGATTGCCTGCATCTTCTGAATTCATGTCCTTTGTCTTCTGTCAGGAATCATGAAACAGACGGAGACAGAAAATGCACTAAAAATCACACCATTTATTAAAATGGTAAAAATGGTACATCTGGTAAACGTAGTCAAAACATAGCCAGGGTTTGGTAACCAAATCGGGTAGTCAGAACAAGCCAGAAAATCAGGAAGACAGATATCTATGTAGTAAAAGACAGCAGACAGGATCAGGAACCAGAAGGGACGTCAGCCAGGCAAGTCTTCAACAGCAACACATCAGAGAGTCTCTATATACTGTACATTGTTGACCAAGGTGAATTGGTAAAATTAACCAGGCAGTTTAAGTAGCCAGAAAGGGCTGGCTGTGGGCTTGACTGATGAGCAGGAGATGATCAACAGATGAGCCACTGTGGAATGATATGTGCTGGCAATTAACCGACAGCTGAGCAACCTGAGCACAGAGAAGGAAGGCCTAAGAGCCCAGGCCTGACAGATACACACATTTACAGCAGTTAAAAGATGTTTTAGGACATATTTATTTTTATTTTTTGATAGACAGAGGGGTGTTATGTGATAAGAAAGCTGTTGGCTTATCTCCAAGAGACACAAATGTGATTATTTTATTGGTGTCAGGTACCATTGTCGAAAATTCTTTCAATTTCGGACATTCACCAAGATGTGTGAAAAATGGGTACCCTCGGACTCCAGACAGTGCCAGCAGATATTTGATACGTGCTTGGTTTTCTGTACCATCTAGTAAGGAGCTCATAACTTCCATGTCAATTAGCTTTAAATGATCTCAGAAGTGTTTCAAGTGCAAGCAAAATGCACCTGAAGAAACAAGCTAAAAACCTGTTGACACATGCCTTTGCTCTGTCTAGTGCTTTTAGAGACTATGATGACCACAGCAGAAGCTAAAAACCCCAGCAGTAGGATTTCCCTGAAGGATTCCACAAAAGCTATGACAAGCAAGCAGATCGATTACACTGCTGACATCTAACCGAAATTGCAATTTTGAGTGATCTTAGCTTATAACAAAATGGTGCCCAATAACCTTGACATTAGAGGATAATACAAACATCTCTCATGAAGGAAAGAACAGTTTCATGTACTGATGTAATTGTTTATTGTAATAATTTGTTTGCTTATAGTCGCTAATAAACAATTAAATTATTTTACTTTTCTCCCAAAAAATGTGTCTTTTTGTCGTAGGCAATAGATACACAAAGTTAAAAAAAAGTTGTCTAAAGGTATTAAAGTTTGAGCTATAAGGATTAACTGTAAAAACCTATAATCTATGTAACACATGGGCCAAAGACAGAGGAGAGAAGGGATTTATTGAAGTACAAAAAATCGTGCACTGTATAGATAATGTCAAGTTGAGTTACTGTTATCAAACTTGCACAGATGGCTGGACAAAAGGAGTATGAAAACTAATTACAGAAACACCCCGATTCAGAGCAGATGTTGGGATTTTTTTTTTATTTATTGAATTATAAATCTGTAGAGGTTTACTTTGAGAGATAAGGATGTTGTGCTCTAAATACTTGAATCATTCTAGAACGTGGTTGCTTTCTGATGTGCAGCACCACTTTATGGCATTGCCAGTATATTATTTCATTAAAAAAAAAGCCAGTCTTATGACTTTTGTTTTATAAGTGGTATTTTATACAAAAGCCTCCATTGGTGTTGCTTAAAAGCTCTTTACAAGATAATACATAATAGTTATGAAAACTAAACTTGTTCCAGTCTATTTGAACTCATCAATTTTACAGTAGTAGCAAATTGCACTATTCATCTTCCTGCAGGATCATCTCCTGGAGAGCAACGTAGCTTTAGTTACACATTACATCTCTGTGCTGGCTCATTAAAATAAAAGAGAATTGTTTTAATTGTTTGGTAATTAGCTGTCACCTGTGGTGAGGAAGTCAGTGCAGTCACCTCTTTATTGTTTGATGATGATGAGCACACAATATGGTGCAACTTATCTCAGTGCAAGTCATAATAAAATGACCTCCTTCAATGGACTTTATTATATAGCAGATAAATATTTCACTTCATCACTTCATCATCATGTAATTAAGAATATATGAATACAATTTGTACAGGGGGAATATTGTATTAACAGAATTAACTTCCTGTCACATACAAACAATATCATCTTATTAAACTGATATGTATACAAACACAACACAAAAACAACACAAATCTGTCTGTAGGATCTTCAGTGTTTACAGTATTTCATTATATACTCAGCTTTTCATATGTTTATTGGGTTTCTGTAGCCTTAGAATATGCAAACATTACTGTGCAAAATACATCCATTTACTGGTAAGGGGAATGCTCTTGAAAATTATGCATGAAAAGGGAGAGTGAATGGCAAATATATGCTGTGCCACATCCAGTGTTTATGATAAAAGAAAAGGAAGGGTTCCCCTGGGTGGACCTTTTAAGCACTAGTGATAATGATTTCAAATATACAGGATATTGAAGTAAAAAAGGGTTTTTATTCACAATTTAACATAGTTATCAAAAATGATACACCCTGGGTGTAAAGAAGGTTCTTCATGTATTTGCCTATATGGTGAAATTTATTGGAACTATATATTTGAAATTCAATATTTCATTTTTAATAACTATGTTTAATTGTGAATAAAAAACTTTTTTTACTTCAATATCCTGCATATTTGAAATTATTATCACTAGTGCCTAAAAAGTCCAACCAGTGGAACCCTTTCATATATTTAACTTGAAAATTATGCATGGGCACTACAAAAGTTTCCTAGCATGCTTTACAAATGCATGCAAAGCAGTTTAATGCATTATAATTTTATATTATACTTTAGTAAGAAAACTGGGGAGGAAAACGGATATGGAGAAAAGCTATAAATCTTAAACTAAGGTGGGAATAACAGTAAATTGCAATACTAACATAGGTAACGTATATATTATTCTTGTAATTCAGGTGACTTTAGATTCGTTCCAAATTTCATGAATTTGGATGTCCTAAATGGAATGCCAATTTCAGTGTATTTTTTGGCAGTTTAGATTCCCAAAAGGCTTTTTTTTTTTTTTAAATGGACCAAAGGCTGATCCTGCCTTATTTTTGATTCTGTTGTTGCCTGGAAATCCTTAGTCATGTCCCATGTTTCTATTTTAGTATCCCTGAAATAATATTTTAAGTATTTACTGTATATGCAGAATTACATGGAGGAGCAAGGAAATATAAATATAAAAACAATATATATATATATATATATATATATATATATATATATATATATATATATATATATATATATATATAAAATCACTTTTTTTTTCTTAAAATGCAGAAGTAGTAAGGTCTGTTGTAAAGGGTTTAGGTAATAGAAATAGGGGTTAGTTTGCATGTGTTATTGGGGGTAATTGACTCTAGATAAGAATATCTAGGCACAATTCTCACCTCAATTTGGAGATTTTTTGAGATACCATAGACGTAATAAAATACAACCATTAATAAAAATGCAACTATTTTTCTTGCCACACTTTAATAGTGATGGTTATTCTAAATAACTAGAATATTTTACGATATGTTAGGATTCTTCAATCCAGGACCAAATCCTTTAAAATGTTTATATACCTTTGATTACAAGATCAAAGGGAAGGGTATGTTTTCTGTCAGGCAAAAGTTCAATTAAATTTATAGCAGCGCAATACATTTCTGTCCCTTTTGGCCACATATTAAAGTTTTTATACATTTTGTAAGAATTTCCATTTCCATTCCAGCCTCTCTTTCTGTGACTTAAAATTCCCTATCAGTACCATAGTTTTGAGATATTTTATGCTGCAGCCTCTGTTAAAGAAATTGGCTCCTACAGGGACATCTATTTTATTGTTTTTAGTTTACAGATATATTTGTATATAGCACTTCCTGTCTCTGGGTTATTGGTTTGAAAAACTCCAGAGGAAGTAAGTGATGATTGAGAAAAGTCTGACATGTATGCCCTGTCAATGGAAGAACTGTTGCTAAATTCAAACCAGAATGAAGGAATAAAAAGGCAAATAACAGGCGGGCGGATGCTCTCTTGTTCTGGGACAACGTTGGTATTGCTATTTCTTTGCCCTCTGGATACACAAAACTGTATATGCTGTACTGTGTGAAATGTTTTTTTTTTTATTCCTGTTGTTCTATAAATAAAGTCTATTTGATTTAAAAAAAAATCATGAGTTTTTACCAAAACTGTAAGAAAGAAAAGAGTAAAATGTCCAATATCATATAAAAAGAGAAAAACTGCGCCAATAAAAAAACATAAACAACAAAAAAGTCCTTATGAATACAATGTATTAAAGTCCAAGAAAGTGCTTAAAGATAAACCACACCCAAGTGCGTAGTATGATCCAGTGAACCACCACCATATGGACAGAGGCTTACCAGCAGGTAGTGGGATATTGACATATATCAACTCCACAGCCGTTCACAGGATAGAGGCAGATGACAATAGATGGAATCCAGAATCAGCAGATAATAAGATACCAGCGTACATCCACTTAAGAGCCGTTCAAAGGATAAGGCAGATGGCAATGGATGGAATCCAGAATGTAATCTCATAGAAGGTCCTCAATACAGGTGCAGGTATCGCCAAACATAATGAAAAAAAAACAAAGGGACCGCACATAGTGTAAAACCATCAGGGAGATTTAATATCGAATAATAAAAACTACTTACAAACGAAAGTGAAAATTCGATCATAAAACGAATCCCGGCCGGCAACAAGAGGAGCCCTTCCTCGTAACATCGAACGCGGTGGCGTCACTGCACGCCAATTACGCAGACGCATTTCGTCACAGAATGACGTCATTGTCCGTACATCATTGTCCATCGTATTGTATGTCGTTTACGTAGTACTACGTGAATAGGGCTGTGCGTAGGTTACGTTCAGTGATTCGAAGTTTGTCCCGACGTGATTCTGCGCATGCGTACTGGGAAGCCCCCACGGGACGGCACATGCGTTGTTCGTTCGGCCCTTCATTTACATGGGTTCACACTTCATTATAATAAATCACGCCCACTTCCACCTAATTTGACTTACGCTGGCTTACGCCGACAACTATACGCTACACCGCCGCAACGTTGCGCGTATTTTCTTTGTGACTACCAGGCTTACCTCTCAATGTTGCGGCGGCATAGCGTAAACAAGATACGCTACGCCAGAATAAAGATGCGCCCAGGTACGTGAATCCGGGCCATACAGTAAAAATGTATACTCCACCCTGTCTCCCCCACATGCAGTTCAAACTCACCACAGGGTATGTGCTGCCATAGCCAGAAGTGATCCACGGGGGTGTGGCCAGGATGTGAAAGGGAACAGACGTGCGTTAGCTGAGCTCTGCTCCTACCTCCATCCTGACTTGTTTCCAGCGCAGATTCCTCCTTCCAGTGACCGTCTGTCAGGTACCCTGGGGCGGAAGAAGGCACCCGATACCTCGAAGCCCCCTCCGCTGCCGCCGGGTAAGCTCCGTTCGTCCTCGGCGACTGGTGCCCAGGCCGCGGTGGCCATCTTCCCCACGAGGCTCCCCGCACTCGAGATGTCGGTCGACTTTTCACCCCTTCATAATCCGCCGGCATCCTTGGCCGTCTCACATGCCGAACTCTTGGTGGCTATCAAGGAAGGCCGGGACTCCGTCATGGTGAAGATAGACCACCTTGTGGCGGACGTGAGCTTGATCAGGCACAACATTGGACAAATTTAGGGCCCAGTTCTCTGAGGCGGAAGGCCGCATCTCGCAGCTGGAAGATTCCACCAGAGCTGATTCCGGAGACCTACATGCCTTACAATTCCAGGTCAGAGCCCTACAGGAGAAGTCCATCGACACCGAAAACAGGCTCAGGAGAAACAACATTAGGGTCCTGGGCCTCCCTGAGAGGGCGGAAGGTCCCAGGCCTGCAGAATTCACAGAAGCCTTCCTTATCTCCCTCCTGGGCCTGCCTGCTATGCCGCCTACGTTTGTGGTCGAGCGGGCTCACAGGGTTCCCCCTAAGCCTCCGGTTCCGGGTGCCCCTCCGAGGCCTTTTCTGCTACACCTGCTGAATTACAGGGATAGAGACCGAATTCTGGCGGCTGCCAGAGATCTAACCTATGAGGGAGCCAGGATCATGTTGTTCCCAGACTATTCTCCTGAGGTGCAGGGCCAATGCCGATCCTTCACCGAGGTGAGGAGAGATCAAGGCCTCAAGTTTAGCCTCCTGTATTCCAGCAAGCTGAGGATGATAGACGGAGATCGCACGCGTTTCTTCACTGACCCAGAGGCGACTATGTCATGGCTGGAGGCCCGCTGATGGAACACACTCCGCGGCAAGTACTATAGTCTGTTAGGCTGATCACCCCCTTGGGCTACCCTCACCCCCCCATCCTGTGTTTCTTTTTTCCTGTTATTAATACTGAGATGGATGGACTGGGGCCTCGTTGACGCGGGGTGGGAACCGATCCCTTCTTGTTGATACTGTTCAGTTTTGCTCTCTTTTTTTTTGTTTTTGTTGCTTCTGAATTTATATTTATTTTTATTTTTCAACATGCCTTTCCCATCCGTTTGTCAAGATGGCCGTCGTGGCCTTTGGTTCCTGGTCCCGTTGCTGTAGGGGGACAGGTGAGCACATGTCTGTTAAGTTGATGATTCCCTTAGACTGAGGACTGAGATCCACTCACCCCCCCTCCCTTCCCATCCCCTCTCCCTTCCCTTCCCCTCTCCCCCTTCGCTGGTCTACCCTTTCAATACGGCCTCCTTGCCTCCAAGCTATGCCTTCTCCCCCCCTTTTTTTGACTGACCACTCTGCCCTACCCGAACTGGGAATCTGCCCCGCTACTCCTAGTAGGAGATTGGATGCTCAGCACACGAACGAGAAAACGCTCTACTCCGGCTAATAGACACAGAAGTACTCAGGGACTGCTACTCCCCCCCATTTTTTTTCTTATTTTTGATCTATTTTATTCTACTTCTCTCCTGAACTTGGACATTGACCGCAGGTCCATACTGAACGTAGACGACCTGGCGGCTGCAGTGTAGGGCCCCCAGTTTTAGGGGCTCATTTACACCCTTCTTTTTTTGACTGTTTTGGGGGAAAAACTACCACCCCTCTGTCTGTTGCTGGAGGGATGGGACATAGTCGGATAGGCACCTGGTGCCTGGGAATTTTGTTGTTGTTTTTTTGGTTAAGTGTGTTTGATAAGCTCAATATCTTGTACTTCCTGATGATGATGATATGCTCTAATGTTCTTCTCATTCCATGCAGTGTGTCCTGGATCTTGCTGCTCCTGGGGTGTCTCGTGATATACCCACGTAATTACCCTATCCCTTTCCCACCCCCTCTGCCTAATGGCTGACAGCTTGCCTGACTTCTTTACCATCCTTTCCTGGAATGTCAGAGGCCTTAACTCCAGGTTTAAGCGTGCCACCCTCTTTCAATACCTAAAGTCCCGTTCGGTCCAGCTAATTTTGCTTCAGGAGACTCATCTCATGGGCAGCAAGATCCTAACTCTTAAGAAGCCCTGGGTGCAGCGGGCGATACGCGCTACATACTCCACATATGCCTGAGGTGTATCGATTCTTGTTCACAATAATTTTCCCTGTGTGATTGAAGAAGTCCGTACGGACCCCCTGGGTAAATATGTGATACTTGTCTTTACACTCTGGTCTCAAAGGTATATTGTTGTAAATTTGTACATCCCTCCCCCCTTTTCCTCCTCCCTGCTGTATGAGGTTCTTAATAAGATCACGCCCTTTTGCCCTGGAAAGGTTTTGGTGATGGGAGACTTCAATGCCATCTTGTCCCCTGAGCTGGATAGACCTGCCCCACTGAAGTCCCGGAGTACAGACCTGCTGGCCTGGGCTTAGGCGGTGGGTCTGGAAGAGGTCTGGAGGTGGAAGCTTTTCGGCTTCCTACAAGACCGCCTCCAGGATAGATTTGGCCTTCTCCAACCCTGCACTGTTAGCAGACGTGTTGGAGGCGGACTATCTTCCCGGCGGTCTGTCAGATCACAGCCCAATAAAGGTAGTGCTCTGCTCTCCAGCAACGCGCTCTGCTGCGCTTTGGCGATTGGGTGCGCAATGGGTGACTCATCCTGATGTAGCGGCTGCTTTACCCCCCCTACTGACTGAATTCTGGGAGCAGCATGCTGGTTCGTCCTCCTCTGACGTTGTTTGGAACGCCTTTAAGGCCTACACTAGAGGGCAGTACATATCCTCCATAGCTAGCGTCAAAAAACAACACTCAGTGCAGACCAGTGAATTGGAACAATTGGTCACTGTCCACACTGACACATATAACTCTGACCCCTCCTCGGATCATTTTGATCTGATGATGGCAGCTCAGGGTGACTTGCACCTACACATGGCGGAGGCGACGCATCTAGAAATCCACAATGGCAAACAGAGAGCTTTTGAGCAGGGTGACCGAAATGGCCGTTTGTTGGCCATGATGGCCCAACACGACCAACCACTCACGACAATATCTCTACTTCAAGTCCCGGGGAGGGGGGGACTGTGTCCTCCCCTCGGGACATCCTACAGACTTTCAACGACTTTTATGGGACCCTGTACTCTTCTGGACTGCCTGCAGACTTCCGTCCTGAGACGCTAAATTAATTGCTTGATCCATTGGCGCTGGGCTGGCTTTCTGACCAGGAGAGGGAGGCCCTCGTACAACCATTTACTGCTCTTGAGGTTCAGAGGGCCATCCAGTCCTTTCCACCGGGCAGGGCGCCTGGACCGGATGGGCTCCCACTAGACTTTTATAGAGCCCATGTAGGCCTTCTGGCCCCCTTGCTGGCACAGTTATATACCACATGCTTATCTGAGGGCAGCCTCCCCGCATCCATGTACCATGCCAACCTGACATTGATATACAAACCCCCAAAGGATCCCACTTCATGCGCCTCCTACCGTCCGATTGCATTACTTAACACAGACTTTAAAATCCTTACCAAGCTTCTGGCCCTCCGGTTATATCCCATGCTGCCCACGGTAATAGACTCCGTCCAGACCGGGTTCATGCCCAGGAGGTCAACAGATGTTAACCTTAGGAGGCTTTTTACTAATATCCACACCAAACACATTAATAGAGGTACGAGGACTGTAGCCTTGTTAGATGTTGAAAAGGCTTTCGACACAGTCGAGTGGCCCTTTCTGTGGGAAACTTTACGCAGGATGGGGTTTCCCCTACTCTTCATAAAATGGCTCCAGGTGATCTACAGGGCCCCCACCTCATCGGTGCGTTTGGGTGGTGGCTTGTCCGTCCCCTTTTGGTTTTCTCGCGGCACTAGACAGGGCTGCCCTCTCCCCCCGGCCTTATTCACTCTTACCATTGAACCGGTGGTGAAGGCTCTCCACACGTCGCCACATATCAAGGGTCTCCAAGTGGGTCTGCTGGAGGAGAGGGTGGCCTTGTATGCGGACGACATGCTGCTTTTCCTGAATGATGCGGGTCCCTCGCTGCAAGGCGCGCTAACCGTTTTGAACACGTTCGCCTTGGTCACTGGACTCAGAGTGAACTGGTCCAAATCCCTCCTGTTCCCGATAGACCAGGTGGCCAGATCCACCTCCCCCGATAACCCCCTATGTTGGGTTAATATGTTTAAATACCTGGGCGTACATGTATCAGCGTTGGCCTCTAATTTCATCCCACTTAATCTCTTCCCGGTTCTGGTAGAGGCCCAATCCAAGTTTAAGGCATGGAGTAATCTCCCTCTGTCAGTCTGGGGAGGGTGAATCTTCTCAAAATGAAAATTGTCCCCAAGCTTGTCTATCTCTTCCGCCACTCTCCGCAGTGGGTGCCTAGGTCCTTTTTTAATAAATTAAACCCAATATTTTCCTCCTTTATTTGGGGTCCCTCCCCGCCCAGGTACAAACTCACTACGTTAATGAGGCCGCGGACGCAGGGTGGGATGGCATTGCCAGGTATTACCTCGCCACCCAATTGGTGACGGTGGCTTGGTGGTTGCGGCCGGATGGTACAAATGCCTCTACTGCCCTTGAGGCCTCGGTGGTTGGTTCGCTGGAGGCCCTCCAGCTTTTGCTATTTTGGGGCCCCCACGTGCCGTACCCTCTGACCCCCTCCATGCTTACCACCCGGCGGGCGTGGCGAACCGGCCTCGCCATTGAAAAATGTAAACCCACTGAAATTTCACCTAACGCCCTGATCTAAGTAAACCCAAGCCTAGCCCATTTCTATCGGATATTGGATCCCTCCGCGTGGTCGAGGTACGGCGTCAAACTAATCTCCCATATCACCTCGCAGAATGTGCTGAAGCCCTTTGCTGAACTTTCGTCCGCGTTTAATATACCCTCCCATTATCTTTTCAGATACCTTCAGCAATCACATGCCTTTTCAGCCCAGTTTCCACTCTCGTCCTGCATCGTGGCCCAATCGGAGTTGGAGAGGACGCTTAGGTTCGATTGTGATGTGACATTCCTACACTGGACATGGACGATTGGGATGAGATATGGGACCTCCCCTTCACTGCTTTGGTATCAATCCGAGATAGGCTGGTGCAATTCAAAATTGTACATAGGGCATACTTCACCCCATACAGGCTACACAAGATGAACCCCACACACTCCCAGGAGTGTTGGAGGTGCGGCGCCTCCCCCGGGGACTTCGCCCACATCTTTTGGCGGTGTCCGGAGGTAGTGCACTACTGGGAGGCGGTGATGGAAATGACCAACAAAATTGCTGGGACGCAACTGCCTCTAAGCATGGAGATTTGTCTTTTAGGGGTAATAGAGAATGTTGTCCCAACCTCAGCAAAGCGCACTCTAGTTAGTCTATTGCTTTTCTACGCTCGTAAAAATATTGCATGCACTGGAAAAAATCCACGCCCCCCTCTCTGGTGCAGTGGAGGCGACTGGTGAATACCAGCCTTCCTCTGTACAGAGACACATATGCCAACCGAGGGTACCCGCGGAAGAATGAGAGGGTCTGGCGGGCTTGGCTGGAGGAGTTTAAAACTGCTGGTTAAGGCACGGTTGCTGAGAGGACACCCCCCACTTCCCCCTCCATTTTTCCAGGATATATCTGATAGTCATTATGTAGGTTTAAGCCTGTCAGTTTGTATGCACTGCGGATGTTACTGTGATGCATGAGCCATCTCACTTGGAGCACTGTACGATGTTGAGCTATCTGTGTCTTGTCTTGTCTATTGTCTATCCATGTTTTTTTGTCAAAAAATTTAAATAAAAACAATTTGAAAAAAAATAAAAATAGCCAGAAGTAAAAGGTATAAATGGCCTTTATCCTCGAGGAAGATAACATCTTCCCTGGACCCTCCGAGACCTCCACCCCCATCAGAGGAACCCCCTTAAGAACTACCCCCATCAGGGGAACCCCCTCAAGGGCCACCCCGTCCAGACGGGCACAAGCCATGGTCACATGTCTGTGTGACCAAACCCAGTCCCTCAATGCCATGCATCACCAGATGGTAGCAAGGGGTCCCTCTCCATCTGGGGACCAGGGATCTGGGGACGTTCAGGCCACCCTGGATCGGCACTCCGCAGCTATGGGGGAGCTGTAGGCCACAGCCACAGGGATCCTTGCGGAAGTGAAGAGCCTGGGGGAGGTTTTACAGGCCCTTCACTGCTTTGGTATCAATCCGAGATGGGCTGGTGCAATTCAAAATTGTACATAGGGCATACTTCACCCCATACAGGCTACACAAGATGAACCCCACACACTCCCAGGAGTGTTGGAGGTGCGGCGCCTCCCCCGGGGACTTCGCCCACATCTTCTGGCGGTGTCCGGAGGTAGTGCACTACTGGGAGGCGGTGATGGAAATGACCAACAAAATTGCTGGGACGCAACTGCCTCTAAGCATGGAGATTTGTCTTTTAGGGGTAATAGAGAATGTTGTCCCAACCTCAGCAAAGCGCACTCTAGTTAGTCTATTGCTTTTCTACGCTCGTAAAAATATTCCCATGCACTGGAAAGAATCCACGCCCCCCTCTCTGGTGCAGTGGAGGCGACTGGTGAATACCAGCCTTCCTCTGTACAGAGACACATATGCCAACCGAGGGTACCCGCGGAAGTATGAGAGGGTCTGGCGGGCTTGGCTGGAGGAGTTTAAAACTGCTGGTTAAGGCACGGTTGCTGAGAGGACACCCCCCACTTCCCCCTCCATTTTTCCAGGATATATCTGATAGTCATTATGTAGGTTTAAGCCTGTCAGTTTGTATGCACTGCGGATGTTACTGTGATGCATGAGCCATCTCACTTGGAGCACTGTACGATGTTGAGCTATCTGTGTCTTGTCTTGTCTATTGTCTATCCATGTTTTTTTGTCAAAAAATTTAAATAAAAACAATTTGAAAAAAAAATAAAAATAGCCAGAAGTAAAAGGTATAAATGGCCTTTATCCTCGAGGAAGATAACATCTTCCCTGGACCCTCCGAGACCTCCACCCCCATCAGAGGAACCCCCTTAAGAACTACCCCCCCCTCAAGGGCCACCCCGTCCAGACAGGCACAAGCCATGGTCACATGTCTGTGTGACCAAACCCAGTCCCTCAATGCCATGCATCACCAGATGGTAGCAAGGGGTCCCTCTCCATCTGGGGACCAGGGATCTGGGGACGTTCAGGCCACCCTGGACCGGCACTCCGCGGCTATGGGGAAGCTGCAGGCCACAGCCACAGGGATCCTTGCGGAAGTGAAGAGCCTGGGGGAGGTTTTACAGGCCAACACTTCCGCCATACAGATGGAGGGTCGCCTGAACAGTCGTCTCCAGCGCCAGTCCAACGCCAGGCAGCTGCGGATGCATGGTGGAGACCAATAGCATGCTAACACGCGTCACCGTAGCATTGGAGGGCATGCAAGCAACATCTGCCAGGATCGACAGGCCAGGGGATGAACCTTCTCGGGATACCCCACCCCCACCCCAGTCGCCCCCACGACTATTGAGGAACCGGACCCTTGGCATGAGGCCTGGCCCACGAGAGGACAAATGACTCTCTGGACGTTGGCAGCTCAGATTATAAGCTTTTTTTTTTTTGAGCGACGTGCACAGATGCATGTGCCGTCCTTTTGTAAGGGCATGCCATGTCGGACAATGCCATAATCCCTTTTTTTTTTGATAGTCACTGCACACGGTCAGGAGTGCAGGCTACAGTGTGAATGAATGAATGAATGAATGAATGAATGAAAACTTATATAGCGCGGCACATGCGAACTGAATCGCCTCTGGGCGCTTGTTGTTCCTGTCTCCTTTGGTATCAAAAGAGATGAGTCTTGATCTTTCTCCTGAATGCTAGGTAGTTCTCCTCCAACCGAATACTGGTTGGTAAAGCGTTCCATAGTCTGGGACCTTGGACCGCAAATCTTCTATCTCCTTTGGATTTATATCCGGCTTTCGGTATCTGCAGGAGATTTTGATTAGTGGATCGCAAGATGCGATTGGGGTTATGGGCTTTTATTTTTTCGCATAGATAATGGGGGGCATTCCCATGGATACATCTATGCGTTAGACAGAGTGCTTTAAAAGTGATTCTGTCTTTTACTGGTAACCAGTGGAGGGCTCTCAGTGAAGGTGAGATTGATTCCCAGGGTTTTTTCCCAGTCACAAGTCTAGCGGCCGTATTTTGAACGACTTGTAGACGAGCGATTTGGTACTTAGGGAGTCCGAGGTAAAGGGCATTTGCATAGTCCAATCTGGAGTTAACAATTGCTCCCACCACGACCGATATGTCTTCTTTGGGGATAAAAGGGATAAGGCTGCGTAGTAGGCGCAGCAGATGGTGGGATCCGCTGACTACTGACCCTATTTGTGCGTCCATAGTCATGTAGGAGTCGAAAGTGACCCCGAGGCTTTTGACTTTGGCGCTAGGGGTGATGATTTTGCCCAGAATGGGCGGGGGTGTCCAGGTTGTTGCAGGTAGATTCTTGCGTTTGGCGTGAAACAGAAGGAGTTCTGTTTTTGCTCCGTTGAGTTTTAGATAACTCTTTGTCATCCAGTCCTCTATCAAAGAGAGGCATGTCTCTAGATTGAGGCGGTGATCCTTTTTATTGCAAATGCGGAAATACAGTTGCGTGTCGTCTGCATATGAGTGATAGAGCAGTTTTTGACTGCTGATGATCTCAAAAAGAGGACGAAGATAAATGTTGAATAACACCGGCGACAGAGGCGATCCTTGAGGGACTCCGCATGATACCGTGCGTTTTTCCGAAAAGAAAGGTCCTAACTTCACTATTTGCGATCTGTTTTCCAAAAAAGAGGAGAACCAAGATAAATCGCCTTCTGCGACTCTGGCTACCTGAGCCAGCCGGGTCAACAAAAGCCCATGGTCTACTGTGTCGAAAGCTGCGCTCAGGTCCAACAGAACTAGGAGACAAGATTCTCCTTCGTCTGCAGCCTCGAGAGCGTCGTCCCATATCTTGAGCAATGCTGTTTCCGTCCCGTGTCCAGGGCGGAAACCTGATTGAAATGGGTCGAGTAGGTTATGGGTGTCTAGATGCTGTTGCAGCTGTTGCACCACTGCTTTCTCCATAATCTTGGAAAAAGTATTTAAGCTTGTTATAGGGCGGCGGTGGAGTGGATCCTTGGGGTCCAGGGTAGATTTCTTCAAGATGGGTCTAACTATACCCTCCTTCAACTGGGAGGGCACTATGCCCTCCATGAAAGATTGGTTAATAAGCTGTGTGATAGGAGGTGCTAGGATGTCGGCGCACTCCTTCAACAGTTTGGTGGGGATGATATCATTCGGCGCAGTGCTGTTACGCAGAGCACCGATGATCTGGTTGGTGGCTTGGATAGTGATAGGTTCCAACGTGAACTTACCTGGTAGGGGTGAATTACTACAGGTGTTGTGTAAATAATTACAGGGGGGGCTACGGGGGGAATTGTTCTGCTGAATGCTTTGCCGGATTCCCTCGATTTTATTAATGAAGTAATCCGATAATTCATTGCAAAATTCTTGTGAGTCTGAATTGGGGGCTTCAAGACATCCTGGATTCATGGTCGCAGTGACCAACTTGAAGAGTTCGCGGGGGCGATTCAAGGCGCTGTTGATGGCCTCAGAAAAATAATTTTTCTTGGCCTTGAAGGTTTCTTTGTGATATTTCTTAGTTATTGCCTTGTAGATAGAGAGGTTCTCATCTAATGGGCTTCTCTTCCAGGCGGCTTCCGCCCTTCTGCGCTCTTGCTTCAGTAACGCCAGTTGGTTGTTGAACCAGCTGGAGTTTTTTTTCCGGATGTTGGTTTTACGTTTCGGCGCTATTAAGTCAGCTGACTGTAATAGTGCTGTGTTTATGGCCTCTAGTGTTTCTTCAGCCGATTGATGCGGCTGAATTGTTTTTATTTTTTTCCTTAACGCGGCTTTGAAGAATTCCGAGTGGAGCTTCTTCTGACATCTAGTCCAGTGTGTAGTCACTGGATTTGATGTTTTTGTTAAGGGGGGGAAGTTGGAAAGAATGAATTTGATGGCATGGTGATCTGACCATGGCAACGGTTCATTTTCCAAGATTTTTATTTCCAGATCTTGTCTGAAAATAAGATCGAGTGTGTGACCTGAAGCATGTGTGGGTCCACATACTAGTTGTTGTAGCCCTAATCCTTCAAGGTGATCGATGCAGGCGTCGGCAACTGGGTCATGCGGGGAGTTGGCCCAGAGGTTGAAATCCCCGAGCAGCAAAAAGTGTTTGCTGTTGAGGGTGTAGGTGGAGATAAAGTCCGTCAATAATGGAAGAAGCTGCGATTTTGGGCCGGGTGGCCTATAGCAGAGAAGAATACGGACGGTCTCCTGGGAGTTTACTTGCAGTTGCAGAGTAAGGGTTTCCATGAATGGAAGAGGGTTTTGAAGGACTGGTTTAGTGATCGCAAGATAAGTCTTATGGATCACCGCCAGTCCTCCTCCTCTTTGCCCTATTCTGTTTTCCGTTATAATACGATAGTTTTCTGGCACCAATTCTCCTAGAATGGTGTTACAGTCGGCTGTGAGCCAGCTCTCTGTAATAAAGAGGCAGTCTAAATCGTATTGTAGAATGAAATCATGGATTTCCAGTCGGTGTTTTACTGCTGATCTCGTATTGATCAGAGCACATGATATGTGCTTAGGCTGGGGCAAACGGCTGAGATTTTTGATAGTCGGTCGTCGATCGATTCTCAAAAGTCGCTCAGCTCTTAGGGCTTTTTTAGTGATGGCTGGTAGTATTGCGGCAAATTGCCTCAAATCCCCAATGGTTTCTGCAGAATATTGCAGATTAACCATCGTCGCCAAACACCAGGGGGAGAGGGGGGGGCGGATTATCAAGGATTAGCTTAATCCTTGATTCTGACTTGGTCCAGAGGAAGGCAAAAAAAACCTGGCCGTGCTATGCCAATGTGCTACGACAGGGAAAAAAATTCCTTCCTGACCCCTTGAGAGGCGATCGGGCGAACCCTGGATCAAGTTCAAATGGTATTGAGGAAGGGGGAATGGGGCTAGGGTGTTGCAAGATGGCTAACACTCCGGCTGCAAGAGCCAGGGTGGTGAGGGTTGCCAACTAGTAGTTATTGAGTCAGGAAGGGGTGGTAGGTGACCCAATTACAAGGGAGTAGCAAGCTGGTATCTAGAGAGGGGTGCGGGGGGCCACTCGGTCGCGGCAATGAACGGGGGGGGGGGGGGGGGGCCCCTACCTATCTACACCCCGTGGGCCACACGTCCTACTCCTAGGAAGCGTGCGCCGGTAGCTACCGGGATGCAGTTCTAGCCCTAAGGAAGAGGGGGGTGCTGCGGTGACAAGGGGGGGATTGATATGCAGCTGGCAGGTTGCAGCGATGAAGCGGGGGGGGGTGGCGGGGGTCCTACCTATCTACATCCCGTGGGCCACACGTCCTACTCCTAGGAACCGTGCGCCGGTAGCTGCCGGGATGCAGTTCTCGCCCTGGGGAAGTGGGGGGTCCTGCTGGTGTCCAGGGGGGATTACTCTATAGCTGGCCGGTGGATGGTGTATCGGGGGGGAGGGGGGGCCGCAAGCTGTGGATATACCAAACCACCGCCGGGGGCTATGTGGCTAGATAACTGTGAGTGGGCGACTCAGGGGGTGGCTGGGGGGTTCTGCAGGTGTCCGGGGGGGTTTGTGGTGTAGTGGTGAATGAATGGAGCGGCGCGCCGCTAGGCCGCGGGTGAAGCCGCGGCCTTTCCTAAATGCGGCGGCCGAAAATAGTTCCAGAGGTGGCGTGAGGGCCTCCGCCGCGGCTTATCCTAAAAAGGACGGCCGCCAGTGGAGCTCAGGGGGGTGGGAGAGCCCTGTAGATTAGGGGCTTACCTTAGTGAAGGCAGCGAGCGGCGGATCCAGGGGGAGAACCAGGAGAGAGCGGTGGGAGACGCCAGGGGAGAGCGTGTGGTATAGCCCTGGATGTCAGGAGCTGTCAGGAGCTGCGTCCAGACCCAGCCAGCATGTGGCTACGAATGGTACTACGACTCTGACTACGACGAGTGTGACTGGTGTGTGAATGTGTGTGTGACATTCCTGCCAGCAAGGCGCGTCACCTTGGATCGTCGGGGAGAGGTTATCCCCACGACCGTGTGAATGTGGTATGAATGGACAGCAACATCATTGGGGCCTTAGCATGGCGTTGCTGCTCCCAAGTCCCGTGCAGTGGACTTGGGCTAAACCAATGTGAGGTGGATGTGGTGTGTGTGAGCTAGGGACCACAGTGGTGTGCATGCATGCATTGTCCGTGTGCCATGATTAATGTGTGTGTTTAACGTGCAAAGATACGTTCCACGAGGCGTTCCAACTCCTGACTGCTGTTCTTTCAGCAGACAGGGTAGCCTCGGACAGGGGGGACTGTGTGGCTCGGGGGTGAGGTCCTCACATATGTCAATCTCCAGGCCCTTTCTCATGGCGTAGTTGTGCAGCACACAACATGCACCGACGATCTGGCATCTTGGGGAATACAACAGGGCCCCCCTGGAATTATCCAGGCATCGGAAACGGGACTTCAGGATGCCAAATGTGCGCTCCACCACTGCACAAGTGCCTATGTGTGCAGCATTGTATCTTCTCTCTCCTCTGGTTTGGGGATTCCAGTATGGAGTCAGGAGATGGGGCCCAAGTGCATATGCCGAGTCACCTGGAAGGGAAAAGACAGGAGGATGTTAGCCATGCATGTGCACCTCGTGATGTCTGCATCATGGGGTCGGACAGTCATGCCTGACTCCCATGTCACTCACCAACCAGCCAGCTGTCCTTGTACATGTTCTGTTCAAATTCTGCTGGGATGGTGCTTTGACGGTATATGAAGCTATCGCAGCTGAGTGTTTGGCACGGACGTGCCATGAGGCATTGGGCATCGGCTATCACCTGTACATTGATGGAATGCCACTGCTTACGATCGCGGTATATGTGCTCTGTGGCACGGGAGGCCGTAGTGCCACATGTGTGCAATCAATGGCCCTGACGGTGCGTGGGAATCCGGCAATGCTGTAGAAATTCTGCATTGCCTTCTGCCGCAGGTGCTCATGAGTCGGTTTGATGATGGTGGGACATGCATGTGAGGATTGCGGGGACAACCTGGTGCACACATCTGCTCATGGTGGATTGTGACATCTAAGACAAGACTTCACTTGTATGTTGGAAAGATCCACTGGCAATGAAATGGAGTTTTGCCAGTACCTGAGCGTTCTGTCTGGCTGGTGATTTCATCATGCAGGGCTGTGGTTAATTATAGGATGGCATCAAGGCTGAATCAGAAGATGCGATACATCTCCGATTCCCCCGTGCCAAAGACGTTCATGCGGATTCGGTATATCCTCTCCTGTGCCCTCCTCCTCCGTGCCTGTGCACGCAGTAGTGCTATAACCATGGCTGCCCCTGGCATGTTGACATACAGATGTGTTGTCCTGCAAGTGTGGTTGCTCAGCTCGTCCGTAACGGTGCTGCTGCAGCTGCTCTCCAGCTGACCCGTGCACGTCTGGTGCTGAGTTACACCTCCTTTATGGGGAATAACTTTGCGATGGGCGTACACTTACTCACAGCGCCTGTAGCCTGCATCAGGCGCATGTACGTTCGTGATTCGCTGTATTTCCCTCATTTGCATATTTGAATGCCTAATCAATGGGAGAAGCAACATGCGTCCAGACGAAAAATGCGCCCACGTTACGCCAGGGTAAATTAGATAGTTCGGCGTAGGGTAGACAGTTTTTAGGCGTATATTGGTTTGTGACTCAGGCGTAAGTGCTTTGTGAATCCGGGCCTATCAGTTTGGTCGGTATTCCGAAAGTTTTCCTGGTATGCCGTGTAACGACTCCTAGACCAGTTTCGTCGCTCAGGACTTCTTCGCCCTATTTGAAGAAGTCCTGCGCAATGAAACTGGTCTAGGAGTGGTTACACGGCATACCAGGAGAACGTTTGGAATACGGACCACTGCATGTGTAGTGCTTTGAAGTGACGAGTGGAACGAACGAATCAGGGGTGAGTCTGACGGTTTACCTTAGGCCTGCAGAGACCATAATACAAGTTAATCACCTGTGGTTTGGAGCCCACTGCCGAGTTCACTGTTGAAGTGTCTCTATTTGTTTTGCTAAATGTAAGTGCAACGTGTGAAGCTTTTTTATACTGTTTTAATAAATTCGTTTAGATATACTTCACTATTGGAGCCACTTTTACTTTTTTCATGTGGAGAAACTTCTGATTAATGGGAACACTGGTGGAATTGATTATTTTGTTTGGAGATTTATTCAGCTCTTTTGCCAAGCATGCGAATGCATACTCTATTGGTAAGCGCAATTCCTTTGGGGGTTGAGTCACTGAGCACTATGGTGTGGTGAAAGGTTTCAAGCAAGATTGTTTAAGAAGATTTTTCTTTTGACACGTTAAACTTGCTTACATAGGGCCAGATTCAGAAAGACTTGCGCTGGAGTATATCGATATGCGCCGCGTAACTGTAAAGATGCGCTGTAGTATCTATGCGGCCGTACCCACCAAACTAGATGCGACAGAAAACGGGCTTTCTCCGACCGGCTTAACTTTCCTTCGCCAGAGTATCGTAAGCGCATATTTTCGCTTGGCGCTTCCGTCGCGCCTATTGATTTCCCATTCAAATATGCAAATGAGGGAGATATGCTGATTCGCGAACGGATTATCACCAGACGCTGGCTACATGCGCCGCGCGTAAGTCGTCCGTCTGTCGCAAAGTTATTCCTACAAATAGCTGCTTTATCTTTAATCCTGACGGCCACAGGTCAGCAGGAGAGCAGCTACAGCAGCAGCGTTACCGACGAAAATAGCAAGCTGAACAACCACACATGCAAGGACAACACCTCTGTGTGCCAACATGCCAGGGGCAGCCGTGGTCCTAGCACTACTAATGGGTCCCCCGGTACGGAGGAGGCGGGCACGTGAGAGGATATACCGCACGCGCATGAGCCTCTTTGGCATGGGTGATGAGGAGGTATATCGCCTTTTCAGATTCAGCCCAGATGCAATCCTTGAACTAACCACAACCCTGCAGGATGACATCACCAGCAAGACACACCGCTCACAAGCAGTGCAGCCACTGGTGAAGGTCCTGGCAACACTCCATTTCCTTGCCAGTCGATCATTCCAGCGTACAAGTGGAGTGGTGGCTGGGATGTCACAGTCCACCATGAGCAGATGTGTGCACCAGGTTGTCCCTGCAATTCTCAGACGCATGTCCCACCACATCATCAGACCCACCACTGAGGACCTGCGGCTGAAGGCAACGACAGATTTCTACAGCATTGCCAGATTCCCACGCACCGTGGGGGCCATTGATTGCACACATGTGGCCCTACAGCCCCCCAGTGCCACAGAGCACATATACCGCAATCGGAAGCATTGGCATTCCATCAACGTACAGGTGATAGCCGATGCCCAATGCCTCATATGGCATGTCCGTGCCAAACTCCCCGAATCCAGCCATGACAGCTACATCTACAATCAGAGCCCCATCCCAATGGAATGCAAACAGAACGTGTATGGGGACAGCTGGCTGGTTGGTGAGTGACATGGGTGGCAGGCATGACTGTCCCCCCCATGATGCACACATCACAAGGGGCACATGCATGACTAACATCCTTCTGTCTTTTCCCTTACAGGTGACTCTGCATATGCACTGGGACCCCATCTAATGACTCCTTTCCGGAACCCCCAAACCAGAGGAGAGAGAAGATACAATGCGGCACATATCAAAACTCGTGCAGTGGTGGAGCAAACATTTGGGCTCCTGAAGTCCCGTTTCCGCTGCCTGGATAAGTCTGGGGGGGCCCTCTTGTATTCCCCTACCTTCGTGTGTCGTTTCATCGGTGCATGTTGCATTCTGCACAACTTTGCCATAAGAAAGGGCCTGCAGATTGACATACGTGATGACCTGACCCCCCAACCAGACAGCCCCCCCCCTGCCAGAGGAGACCCAGTCAGCTGATGGAAGAGCAGTCAGGAGGGTCCTCGCCGTAGGCATCTTTGGACAATAAACAAATACATTGATCACATGGACAATGCACGCATGCACACCACTGATGTCCCTAGATCACACACACCACATCCACATCACATTGGATTAGCCCAAGTCCAACATGCAGGATTTGGAAGCAGCAACGCCGCGTCAAGGCCCCAATGGTGTCGCTGTCCATTCATACACCATTCACACGTCATTCACACAGCCGTGGGGATAACTTCTCCCCAATTGCTGAGGGTGACACCCCTTACTGGCAGGAGTGCCACCCCCTCACATTCACACACCATTCACACTGTCCCCTGCACTACTGACCGTGTGTAGTTTAAATAAAAATAAAAAGCTCATAACCTGAGCAACATAAAACAAAAAATAAAAAGCTCATAACCTGAGCAACATAAAACAAAAAATAAAAAGCTCATAACCTGAGCCGGAAAAAAAAACACCCCAAAAAGCCCTCATCTGGGCTGACGGGGGCTCTTTCTAGTGGGCCCTCTCTGGCTCCTCAGCTGCCTGGAGGGAGTGGGTGGGGGTGGGGGGGCATCTGGAGGTGGCTGATCCCCGGGTAGGCCACCTGGTAGGTGTGTCCTACATGCCCTCCAAAGCCATGGCTATCCAGCCGAGGTAGGAATTGGTGTGGGCATGCATCCTCAGCTGCCGGGTCACTTGATAATGTTGGGCCCGCTGCCTCTGCCTCCCCTGGTCCCGGATGGCAGCAGTGTTGGCCTGGACGGCTGCAGTGAGGTGCCGAAGATCAGCCTGCACCTTCCCCAGGCTGGTCACCACTGCAGCGCAGTTGCAGCTGACATCCTGCACTGCGTTGGTGATCTGGGACACGGAGCCCAGGCTGTCAGCTACCCGGTCCAGGTGCCCAGCTATCTCCCCCATCTGCTGGGTCTGCCTGGCCTTGTCCCTCGCCATCTGGTCATGGACCACATCAGACACCCCCCTGGTCTTCCAGGTGGCCTTTCTGGGGCCAGGAGATGGTATTCCCCGGGGGGATGGAGTCGCCCTTGAGGGGCTTCCTAGGATAGGGGAGGGGATTTGAGAGGGCCCTGCTGAAGGGGAGGACTCCTCCAAAAATAGAACAAACTCCTGCTCGGTGACAACAGGCTCCTCCTCAAACACCTCAGCAGATGAGGTGTGGGCACTCCCCTCCACCTCGGTGTCTTCACCACCCAGGGGGTCAGGCTCAGGATGCAGTTGGGGGGATGGGGTGGACTGGCCGCCGGCAGATGATGGCCCAGCTCCGTCATCTGTGGATGACACAAAGCAGACACATGTTGGTGGTCCCACACACTTGGCACATGTACCCTCCCCCCCCACATGCAACACACCAAATAGGGGATAAAAAACACTTACCTGTCCTGGAGCCTTCCTCCATGGAATCATATCCCGGTACCCCCTCCAACTGCTCCCTCTCCAGGCAGCGGGCGATCACCTCCTCCTCCGTGGTCAGGCTGACCGCACATGGGGGTCCACCCCCCATGCCCCTCTCATGCCTCCTGATGGTGGCCACCTTGTCCCGGACTTTGCGCCTCAAATCGTTAATTTTTTTGGCTACGTCCGCAGCAATCCGGGTGGAATAGCCTAAAATGTTGACCCTGGCAGCAATGCTCTCCAGGATGGCCTGCTTCCTGTCCCGGCTTGTCTTGCAACTTTTCCTGCCATATAGGAAATCATTGTAGGTCTCCATAGCCGAGATGACTACAGACAGCTCCTGGGCATTAAAGTTGAGGTTTCTCCTCTCTTTGCGGGGAATGGGAGCAGCCATCGCACAGTAAAAGTTACTTCCCTGGGGTGGGGGGAACCGCATATACTTTTGCGCCGGAAAGGCGCATCTGCAGCCGCTTTCAACGGAACACATTGCGCTGCCGTTTCCCATGAAGTGGTGCCGACGGAAGTTGTGAGCATGCGGACAGGGGAGCGAGTGGAGCCCTCCCTCACTGCGCATGCTCCGTGGATGATGCGCTGAACGTAAGTCTCTGCGCTGGGTTCCGCCCATCATTTACATATGGTCACACCCACTTACACTTACGTTGGGTTGCGCCATCGCATTTTCGTTACTCCGTCGCAAAGTAACGAACAAGTGCTTGGTGAATACTGTACTTGACTCACTAGTTCGCGTCAGCGTAACGTATATGCGCTGCGCTACACCGGATAAAATATGCGCGCATCTACCTGAATCTGGCCCTTTGAGTTTAATCACTTATGGACTTATCTTGTTAAAATATTTTTTCCATTACTGGAAGGACATTTTCGTGGAACAATTTATTATATTGTTTTTTTATCTATTAATATTTATGTATGTATGTATATATATATATATATATATATATATATATATATTTTGATGGTTTGGACTTGTCTTGCCTGAAGGATGGCTGGTTTTCGCCATATTTTGGAGAGACACACATTGATTACACAGCTGTGTGTTCAGCTTTTTAGTGCTGGCCTGGCTGTGGCTCAGGGCCCCACCCACAGACAGGAAGTCTGGTCCCTGGGAGCCAGGTGAGCTGGTGAGCTCCCAACTCTCTGAAAGGAGTCAGAGAGAGACTGCATTGTTTTACAGCTAGTGTGTGCAGATCTGCAGGTTGCAGATGCCGCTTTATGTTTCCGCAGCAAGTCGCTGACTAGGAGAAAAGCAAGGATTGAGCTTATCTCTGGGAAACCCTGTGTGTTCCGAGGAACAGAACTTGGGCTTAGGCTAGAGGCCTGAAGCCGTCGGATGCCAGGATTGAAAGCCAGGAGGCTAAGCTCTTTAGTTTGTACAATGCAGTAATGGTGGAAACCCCCTGCGAGGAATGCTATTGCATATGTGAACCTTTTGTGAGTTTTTAAATAAAAGTGGGCTACCAAGCCCTTAAAAACGCACCTGCCACTGGAGTCTGATTCCCCAAATCTTACATATGGTGGAGGTATTGCTATGGGCAGTTTGGAAGAGTTCCAGATCCACGCATACCAACAAACAGTGAGTAGAAAGCAACCGTGCGTTTTTGGCAGCAATGCTATGATGAACAGCCAATATGAACTGGAAGTCAAAAGTTTTCTGCTGTGAACTTCTGTTAGCTGTGTGTGGCAGTCAGGAAAACTGCATTTCACAGGAGTTCAATTAATGAACTGTGGTGCATACAGGTGGCATACCTGTGGAAGTAACCTCAGCGTGGCCTGAGAAGACATATCCATTTAGGAAGGACCAGTGAATGGATGATTCAAATGAAATCGCAGAGAGTGAAGTCTGCGTGTGAAAGTGTGCTGTTTGCAAGTCTTGGAGACAATACACCAAAATGTTCCTGTGTTAAGGAACTGTGTTAAAAACCATTGCCCTGTTTGCAGCGATGGGAAGGTCAAATCGCAAACAGAAAGCAATATTTGCTGAAATGAGAGACAGGACTTTGTGGCTGGAGGGTTTGTTGCCGACAGAACAAGCCCCAGACTCGTGCAAAAAGCACATGGCTGCGCTGAACCAAGCCAAAGGGAAAGTTTATGCTGTTGCCCCTAGCAACGCTGGTGCAGGCCGGCCAGCTGTTTATGTGCAAAGTGTTAAACAAGTGCGCTGTTTGCGATGCAGTGAGTGGGGGCATGAAGTTTCCAAATGCCCTTTGTCGCAAGCTTCAACAAAGCAAAAATATGAGAAGCCTGCTCTGAATGTAAAGAGTAAGCAGATGGGTGCAGTTGCCCATAGCAACGTCTATGATGTCAGGTCAGTGGACCGCAAGACAAAGATATTGCCTACAGAGAGTTGTAAGTTTAAAGCAACGTCGCTGCAGGGAGAGAAACGTCTATATGTGTCGGAGAACCAGCAACGTGCAGCTAGGAGAGCACCGTTTCCATTAGCAACCGGAGAAAATGTGCCAATGGGAAGGAGGATCTACAAGGAAGAGGTGTATCGCCATCCCCATAGAGATGCAAGTGAAGTTCTGCGTGTTGGGAGAGTGTCATCTCCCTTAGCAACAGGAGAAAGTCGCCAAACGCCATGCCTGGAATGTGGTCAGCTGGGACACGGCATATTTTCTTGCCCTAGATTTTGGGGTGCAGTTGAAAGGGATGTTGCTGAGCAGAACTCTTTATTGGTGGGCCAAGGTTCCTTTACAGATATGTTTGCAGTCACCCCTGGCAACAAGGAGATTTCTGTTGTGTCTGCAGGGGGTGCTAAACATTGGGAGTTGCCTACTGTGATTTCATCCTGTGGCCACCAGGGGGAGTTGGCCAGTAAAAATACAGCTGAAAGACAACGCCCTCAAATGAAGACAGAGTTACCTGCTTCAAGATATGGTAAGACTGTTGCAATTTGTGATTCAAGTGAAGTAACAATGTATCCGGTGAGGAGATCTGCAGAAAGTGTAAAGATGGACTTGCTGCAGTGTGGAGATCAAAGATCAAAGACTGAAAGTGATATGTGGACTTTGTGTGCACCTAAGGTAGTCCAGCAGAGTGCTGAGAGTGATGTGTTAGGGGTGACCAAAACAGTTGGTGTGTCATGTTCCCTAGCGATAGAGACAGGTGCTGCAGAGTTGCCAAGGGAAACCGCTAAGGAGCCTGTATTGGTAAGGCAAATGGTTTCCCAGGACAACTGTGAAGCCGCCCTAGTGGGCAAAATAATTCCTTTAGAGAGGAAGGTTAATGTGCTGAGTCGCATGCAGGGTGCCATGCGTTCTGATAAAGGTTGTAGAACTGCTATGTTTATGAATACTGATGATGTTGATGATACATGTATTTATGGTGATGTGATGCTTAATGAGCTAGGACTGATCGCTAAGCAGGTTATGCGATTTCCCTTAGCAACAGTAGGTAAGGTTGCAGAGGTGTCCTTAGAAACCTCCAGGGAGCTATGTGTGTTGGAGCCAGAGGTTTCCGGGGACAACTGTGGTGCCGCTCTGATAGATAAGAGGGTACTTGACCTTCGTGATGAGAAAAATGGTAAAACTGAAATGTCTGAAATTACTTGTAGTGATAATGTGTTCCCAACTCTCTGAAAGGAGTCAGAGGCTGCATGGTTTGCAGCTAGTGTGTGCAGATCTGCAGGTTGCAGATGCCGCTTTATGTTTCCGCAGCAAGTCGCTGACTAGGAGAAAAGCAAGGATTGAGCTTATCTCTGGGAAACGCTGTGTGTTCCGAGGAACAGAACCTGGGCTTAGGCTAGTGGCCTGAAGCCGTCGGATGCCAGGATTGAAAGCCAGGAGGCTAAGCTCTTTAGTTTGTACAATGCAGTAATGGTGGAAACCCCCTGCGAGGGATGCTATTGTGAACCTTTTGTGAGTTTTTAAATAAGTGGGCTACCAACCCCTAAAAACGCACCTGCAACTGGAGTCTGATTCCCCAAATCTTACTATATATATATATATATATATATATATATATATATATATATATATATATATATTCTTTTCACTCCTCACATTTACTTATTATAGTTTAATATGTGTATATTTTGTCACAGATTTATTTTCACATTTATTTGGGATTGTTCAAAATAATTTTTGCACATAGCGCTACTATTTTGTTCATTCAGATTTTTTTACATCTCATTTGCTTTTTAAGTAGCTGCTTTTTTGAGGTTTGTATATGGATTGGCGCAGTGGGGTGGAAAAAGGTTGAAGGGCGCACATTATTTCTCTTTTTTTCACTATTTGTTTAATGCCCTATATTGCAGTGCACTACCTTTCATTTAATGCAGTACAGTTCAGTGCGCTACTGCAAGTTTAATGCTGCATATTGCAATGCGTTATCTTCCGTTTAATGCAGTATAGATCAGTGTGTTACTGCAAGTTTAATAAAACAATAAAAATCTCCCGCGCTTGGGTGTTTAGTCTATACACGGTGGTGCGATCCACAGCCCTCCTCAGAACAATGGGTATTTTTGAAACTGGAATGAAAAGGAAGAAGGAGGGCATACTGTCCTTGTGCATTACCAATGATAAAATATTTTATTAAAAGCATAAAAGCAATATTTTTACTCATAAACAAGCATGTAAAAAGGCTTGTTAATTGGTCAGACTGCATCCCTTGACACCTGCCGACAGGACCTGATGTTGGGGGGATTAGTTGGGTTCCCAAATGGCTGATGCATTTCAAGATCATACCCTTTTTCTCAGAGCCTAGACGGTCAATGGCTCGTCCCTCCTAGTTGCCCCTATATGTATCCACGTATACACGCCCCAAGTGGCACTTACCCAGATAGGTAAAGCCCATCTGCGTGAACTATCTCTGCCCAGTGTATCAAAACAAATAAATAATTAAATTATTTTGCATATATGGGATCTCCTTAAACATTTTTTTTGTTGGCCCCACCCACTGTGCATTCTTCAGGTTCCCTGTATGTATCCGTGTATCAGCAAAACCCAGGAAGGGATCCCCAGTATAACTCCACAATAACATATATTTATGGATCTGCCACACAGAAGTCCCCTGCTGGGCTGCTAGAGGGAGAGATATTATGATAGTAGGAACACAGGTGTGAGCGCATACGTGTATGCGCACGCACTATCATGGGATCGGGAAGCGACTGGAGTGCTGTGAGCCCTAGGTGGAAGTGATGTTTTAGGCAGCTGGAAGTGGCAGGTGGAATGCAAACACACCCGCAATTCCTGGCTACGTCCCCTGTGTGCACAGCATTGGCCGGATATGCACGCAGATTTGGAAGTGACGCAGCGAACAGTCAGAAGTGGTGGGTGGAATGCAGAAACACCACACTTCTTGGCTATGGGATGGTGTGCGGTGCACCCGGCACACCTGGCGAGCCTGGGTCCCCACATTATGTATATTGGACGGCACCTCCTCCTATTGATTTGTTGGGAGAGTGCTATGGATGTAAGATTTTGCTAATTTTTCTAGGGGGACTTATGCCCACATTAATTCCAGTATAAGATTTGGCTAACCCTTGGGGGAACTTATACTCACACCTATCCCAATGCATTATACACCCATGAAATCTTGATGGGAGTCACTACAAGTTTAAGTCATATTAGTGTGACACCTTAATGTGTTACCTTCCGTTTAACGCTGTATACTGTAGTTCAGTGCATTACTGCAAGTTTAATGCAGTCTATTTCAGTGTGTTATCTTCTGTTTAACGCAGGTAACTTCAGTGCATTAGTGCAAGTTTAACACCATATATTGCAGTGTGTTACCTTCCGTTTAATGTAGTGCAGTTCAGTGCATTACTGCAAATTTAACGGCATAAATTTCAGTGCGTTATCTTTCGTTTAACGCAGCATAGTTCTTTAGTGTGTTATGTTTCATTTTAACACAGTATAGTTCAGTGCTTTACTGCAAGTTTAACGTTGTATAATGCAGTGGGTTAACTTCCGCTTAACGCAGTACAGTTCTCATGGCACTGTGAGTGGTCCAGCAGCATGTGTCCACAGACAGGGCATCAGTTTAGTGATGTTGCCCGTGCTATCCAGCCACAGCATGCAGAGGAGGTGGTGGACTGGCTTACTAAACCACCCCCCTCATCTTTTGTCACTCAAGCAGAGACTGGTGCACAGTCCACTGCAGCTGCCAGAGTGGTCAAACTGGCCTCCTTGTCCACAGCTATTCCTGCCCTAGCATCAGGCATGGAGGAGTCAGCTGAGTTTCTTGAACACAGCGTCAGCAACTTGCTCCTTGATGATGCACAGCCTCTACTTGATTCAGATGTTTGTATTGAGGATGAGGTCACTGACACGACTTGGGTGCCAGATAGAGCAGAGAAAGAAAGTGAGGGTGAGGCACAAACCCAATGAGACAGCTCAGCTGTTTGGGCCTTTTTTAGCATATGTGCAGGGTATCGCACTGTTGCTATTTACAAACTTTGTCTCAAGCACATCAAGCATGAAAAAAAACACCAGTCATTTGGGTACCACATGCTTTACAAGGCATTTAACCTCCCACCACTCAGTCCATTGGCAAGAGCACCAAATTGAGCACATGTACCAGGCATGGCACATGTCCTCAATTTGGTGGTGCAGTGTTTCCTAAATAGGTACCCAGGGTTGGAAGATCTGCAAAAGCAGGCCAGAAGAGTCTGTAACCATTTCAGGCGGTCATACACAGCCAGTGCTTGGTTGGCTGAAATTCAGTGGGAATTCTACATGCCAGTAAACCACCTGATTTGTGAAATGCCCACCAGGTGGAACTTGACTTTGGCAACGCTGCAGTGGCTGCACATGCAGCAGAGGGCCATCAGCAAATACCTATGTGAGTACGGCGCAATGACAGTCCAGCTCTGCTTTTTTCCCCACACCAATGGTTGCTCATAAAGAATGCATGCACTGTACTGTCACCATTTGAGAAGGCCACAAGCATGGTGAGCAATGACAATGCATGCATCAGTGACACAATCCCTGATGGAGTAGACGCTGCATGGCATTATGAACAGGGCACTTGAGGCAAAGTAGCGGGAGAAATAGGAGGACTTTCTTTCCTCTCAAGGACCACTTTATGCAGACACCATTCTTATGACACAGAACACACAAGAAGAGAGAGAGGAGGAGAAGGGAGAGGAGGATTCTGTCAGTTTTGGAGGCTTAGAAACAGAGGAAGACATACGTCAAACAGTAGGAGATGGTGGTCCATCTCCAGAACCCTTGGGATTAGTAAGTGGCTGGGAGAAGGCAGTTACAGATACTATAATGCTTAGTGACCCTGAGAAGTCTGCTTCTCATGCCTCCTCAAATTTGTGGTGCATGTGCTCCATCATGCTTCAGAGCCTGCAAAATGACCCAAGAATATGTGGCTGAAAGAAGGATCACTATTGGTTGGAAATTCTCCTTGACCACCGTTACAAGGGGAACGTCTCAGAACTCATCCCATCTCCACAGACAGAGGTCAGAAGATGAAATCTCTTGAGGACACCTTAAAGAGGAGTTTATCTAATGCTTTTCCCGACTCTGGCAGGTTACAGTTTTGGGGAGAATGTAGTTTTGAGGCTTCTGTTGGTCAGGAGAGGTGCAGTGGAGAAGGCGGCCGACTAAGTGATGCGTTTCTCAATTTTTTTAGTCCTCACTGCCCAGGGCTGTTAGCTTCCACATCTCATTGGCAGCGTCTGCATCACATGGTGGACAATTAACTAGGGGCAAAAACAGAGATGGAGACCTTTCCAGTCAATGATCCACTGGCTTACTGGGTCATGAGAATAGACCACTGGCCAGAACTTGCTCAGTATGTAATTAAGCTGCTGGGCTGCTGTGCATCCAGTGTGCTTTGCAAACGGGTATTCAGTGTTGCTGGAGGTTTTGTTACTGATAGAAAGCCTCTTTCCAAAGACTCTGTGGACCATCTGACATTTATTCAAATTAATCAGTCCTGGATTACGAGCAGCATTGAAGCCTCTGGTGCCGATGTCGCTGATTAGGTGCTTTTGTGATGTGGAATCTCTGTAGGACTTCTAGGCTGCCTATCGTTGTGGGTGTTAATTTTATCTGGAAGAATTTTATTGGTGTAGGTTTTATGGGCACAATTAACACTCAACAAAATACCAATTTTTCCGCACCTGTTTGACAAGTGTATATCATTGCAATTTTGGACAGTAAAGTCAGTTCTTGCTTTCATCAAGTGCAACTCTATAGGGTTTACGGTGTGAAGGCGCCACCGACACCCAAAGACCAATTTTTCCTCAGCTGTTTGGCAACTGCATATCATTTCAATTTTTAAAAGCAAGCCAATTCTTGCATATATCAAGAGTACCTCTATACGATTACAGTGTGAAGGCACCACCGACACCCAAAGACCAATTTTTCGGTACCTGTTACTTCTAGTCAAAGTCTGTGGAATTTATCAAAAAAATCTCTAATCGTGTTCCGAGTGCACTACATTGTAGCCTCATCATACAGACTGGCTGCGCAAGCCTTTGCTTAGAAAATAAAGAAAGCTTGCAGGGAAAAATGTTTGGCTTTATAAATACAATTATTCCTGCAGCAACTTTACACAGTACAGATTTGCCACTTTACTGGTAGACTAAGGGGACCTCCATGTACTATATTGAAATAATTTTTTTATTTTTATGCTTTCACTTTAACCACTTGAGGCCCGCGCTATAGCCGAATGACTGCTACAGAGCGGACCTGAATAGCCAAGCCGCAGTCAATTGACGGCCGCCCATTTGGGCGTTCCCATCGCGTGCTCCAGAGTGCGCAGCGGGGAAGCTCTGTGTTGGCCATGTCCCTTGGACACAGCCAATCACAGATTGTGGCGAACGGCCAATCAGAGTGGCCGTTCGCTATGCGATCTGCGCGGCCAACGAGAGATGATCTCATATGTAAACATATGAGATCATCTCTCATTGCCGTTTTACACAGAGACAGCGTCCTATCTCTGGAGAGGAGGAGACCGATCTGTGTTCCTTGTACAGGAACCTACACACCCTACAGTTGTAGGGACACAGATCGGTCACCCCCCCAGTCACCCCCCCTCCCCCCACAGTTAGAACACACCTAGGATACACATTTAACCCCTTCCTCACCCCCTAGTGTTAACCCCTTCAATGCCAGTCACATTTATACAGTAATTACTAATTAGTGCATATAGCACTGATCGCAGTATAAATGTGAATGGCGCCAAAAATGTGTCAAAAGTGTCCGATGTGTCCGCCATAACGTCGCAGTCCCAATAAAACGCGCAGATCGCCACCATTTCTAGTAAAAAATAAATAAATAAGTCTGTCCCCTATTTTGTAGGCGCTATAACTTTTACCAAACATATGTAGAAGAATACGTATCGGCCTAAACTGAGAAATAAAATGTTTTTTTTTTTTTTTTTAATTGGGCTATTTATTATAGCAACAAGTAAAAAATATTGTATTTTTTTTCAAAATTGTTGCTCTTCTTTGTTTATAGCGCAAAAAATAAAAACCGCACAGACGATCAAATACCACCAAAAGAAAGCTCTACTTGGTGGGAAAAAAGGACGTCAATTTTGTTTCGGAGTCACGTCGCACAACCGCGCAATTGTCAGTTAAAGCGATGCAGTGCCGGAAGCTGAAATTTCACCTGGGCAGGAGGGGGGTATATTTGCCCAGTAAGCAAGTGGTTAAGCATCAATAAATCACTGCTCATTTAAGCATGATGTTTTTTTACAAACTGTTTTGCTTTTTTTTTATTTTTTATTGAAACATGTTCCCCAGGGCAGTACCATGACACCCATAACCATTATATACCCAATTACTTGCATGTAAGCCTTCAAAATGGGCTCTTTTGATTTTAAACATTCGGTTCCCATAGACTTCAATACGTTTCGTTATTTGCTTCTTAACCTTTGCCATGTTTGCAGCTTCTTGTGCGAACCTGAGGTTGTTTGGCCCATCCCTAGTTACCATGCACAGCTTCACCAGGTTTTGCACTCTCCAGTATTAGTAAATCAACCCGTGTGTAGCCTGAATATTAAAATGAATGTGTCTCTACAAATCATGTTTTTGAAGCATAATCTCTGAGACCTACAAGCCAGCTGTTATAATAAAATGCATTTGGAAACAAATCCATTGAACTGAAAAGAATGTTATTTACTGTATATATCACTGGTTTTCTTCCAGGAGACTGAAACACACATTGCTTTTTTTTTCAAATTAACATCATCCCTTTCATAATACATAAAAAAAAAAGGTGCCTATTCTTTATTTTAGGAAAACATATGCTGTCAGCACACCCTAAATCTATTTAAAAGTCAGAAAATTTATTAACACGATTAGATCACATCAAGTGTAAGTGCAAAGCTTCAGAGTTGCTCAGGACCTACCTGACTCTGAAATGCTGTAATTACACTTCATATGATGTGACCACTTTAAAATGTTTTTAAATAAATCCATGGTCTGCTGATAGCAAATGCTTTCCAATATGTTGATCGTCAATTAACTAGATGATCATTGCTGCAACACCTCATGCCACAAACACAGAGATGCTTATCAAAAGTCACATTGTCATACTGTTTCTTTTTATAGATAATCAGGGGAGGTACCAGCTAATCCCCTATGGACCATTACTTGGATCTTGTTAGTAACAATGAGTTTGGTTTGAAGCAGGTTCGATGAACATGACTAAAGTTTGGGTGCCAATTCTGAACTCTATATAACAAGAAGTCATTGGGAGCCAAATGTTAAAAAGAGTCCTGCCTATTTCCTAAAAAATGTTTGGCTGGGAGCAGAGATTTTAGTAATTCCTAAAATTGCAGGATACCTGTGTGCAGGCGCCAAGAGGCTGGTTCAAAAGCCCAGCACGCCAGAGCCTTCTGTAAGCAGCATGGACACAGAGCTGTGGGCTGTAAGCATCCCTGTGGATTAAACTAGGCAAACCTAAGGCGGCGTACACACGACCGAGAAACTCGATGGGCCAAACACATCGTTCCGCCCCTTCGAGTTTCCCGTTCTGCTCGTTGAGCAGCTCGATGAGCTTGCTTTGCGTACACACGTTCAAAGTCCAAATCTCGTCGATCTCACGTTCACCACGTGTGACGGCACTATAAAGGGGACGTACGTTTGGTTTGGCGCCACCCTTGGGGCTCCTTTTGCTAATCTCGTGTTTACGCGTGTTAATAAAAGTTTGGTGAGTGACGATTCGCGCTTCTCAGTTTTCATGCTTTTCAGATCGATCTCTGCCGTTCAGTTTGTACTTGTGGGTTCGTATCTTGGCTATCGGGGCGTGCGGTCAGGTCGTATTGTTTTACATTGCGGTCCTGTCCGCTCCTTTTTGGTTTTCAGGTCGTTCTTCATAGGTCTTGCTGTTCTTCAGTGCGGTCTGTTTAGTGCAATTCTGTTTAGACGTTCGTTTCTAATCTTGTAGCCATGTTGCAGGCATCTCGTCATCGGCGAGCTCGTGCTGTGCGTGCCATGTCTATAGGTCTATTGCTTTTAGACCTAGATGACGAGTCCATGAACAGGGTGAGGAGGCGTTCATGGACCAATTCTCACATATGCCTCTGCTGCGGGAGCTTCAGGAAAATAATCCTGAAGATTACAGGAATTTCCTGAGGATGTCGGATCCCGTTTTTCAGCACCTGTTGGCCTTGGTGTCCCCCTATATTACCAGGCAGGACACCGTTATGCGGGAGGCTATTGGTGCTGAGCAGAGGCTAGTTGCCACCCTACGTTATCTGGCAACTGGGAGAAGCCTTCAGGACTTAAAGTTCTCTACGGGCATCTCCCCCCAGGCTCTGGGCCTTATTATTGCTGATACCTGCTCTGCTATCATCCAGGTTCTGCAGGAGGAATATATGAGGGTAAGTTTTCTCCTTTAATATCTCATTTTATGTATATAATGTATGCTAATGTATTGCAGTTATCTCCTCCTTCCATAATTACCGTTTGGAATATGCTGTGAATGTCCCCTTTGCCCCCGTGCATGCTGTAAACTTTAATGATGCCCCTTTTTTGGCCTACATGCCTATTTCCCTTCACTTACCTCCCCAGCATGCTATTCTGGGCTTAAACACACCTAGCCTAGTCACTTCCCAATGTATTGTATTATATTCATTGTAGTGTTTGCCCCCCTCCCCTCCAAAATGTGTTTTAAAAGTCTATGTACACTTTTTTTTTGTGTACTCCCAAACTCATCTAGGCCCACACAAAACTTGGGCACTGGCACATCAGAGGGGGTGTTTACTGTGAGAATTGACTAAATCTATTTAGGTATAATATGCTAGTTCAAAGAAACTGTGTCAGGTCATTCATAATTATAATAAAACACGCCCCCACTAGTTAATTTGAATTACACCTGCGTACGCCGGCCCATTTACGATACGCCGCCGTAAGCTACAGCAGAATTTCTTTGTGGATAAGGATACGCCACTGTGGCTTACAGCAGCGTAGTGTAAATGGGATACGCCGCGTGGGCGTCCCATCTTTGTGGATCTGGCTTCTCGGCCTTTTGGCTAAGATCAAGTGTAGTATCTGTTCTTATCAGTTGCCAATAGGTGGTGCTAAACTGACTGTCCCCAGTACTCGGCGAGGGGGAAGGCAGTCGGTGGACGCTAAGCCTATTGGCGTAGAGGCGAAAGCCTTCTGATCGGGGCAGAGAGGCATGAGGTCGAAGCTGAAGGGCTGGGCCCCTGGCCTTTGGCCTGGATCCGGTGGTGTCTGCCCCAGTCAGTTGTTCGGCGAGGGAACCTTTGCTAATCCTTTCGGGGAGAGGCGGGTAGTACTTCCCGAATGTAATTAGGTGGGAGAGCTGGGGGTTGTGGGTAGTAGTTGGCTGCGGCTGGCTCTCCCCAACCTATTCTCCTACCTTCCTGGCTGGGAAGGGTGCTGCTGGTCCGGACCGGGGGTCAGGGTCCGTTGAAAAGCCTGTGGAGATAGTGCCCCTGGAGTGGCAGTCCAGGGGTGCCATACATTGCACTGAGTGTTGAGGGGCACTCAACGTGTGGCACCTTAGGTCACTGATCTCCACATACACCTTTTTTAGCACCTGCCTCTAGGGCCGAGCCTTTTGGCTAGGACCAGAGGAATTTTTGTTCCTGGCCGGAGGGCCGGCCATTGTATTGCACAATGGCCACTTTCCACTCACCATTCCCACCTTCCTTTTCCCCCACTTTCTTTTTTATTTTACCCCCTGTTTGTCTTGTTTGTCACTTTTTTTTTGGTTGGAGCACTTTATGTGTGGCGAGTAGGGTGCTGGTCCTCGGGCTGGCTCTGAAAGTCTTGGGAGTAGGTGGACATGGCCTTCTGGCTTAGTTCACCTGCTCTCATGGGGTCTCCCTTCGGGGGAGCCTCACCGAGGAGGGTTCTGTCTCGGCAGTCCCTCCGAGGATGTTTGGCCATGTGGCTTCGGCTGCATGGGCCATAGTGGGGTCCTAGTGGTTTCGGCTGCTTGGACTCCAATAACTCTTTTCCCTGTCTGGAGCCTAACGCCCCGGGGGATCAGAGCTGGGTCCTTTGCGGAGGACCAATTGACGATGGCACCCATCGCAGTTTTTTGTGTTTCACTCTTTATGTGTGTGCACATTTTTTCCTGCACCGGGTGAAGTTTTTGGGTTGTGTTTTGCACGCCACAGGCTTTTCAATAAAAAAAAAAAAAAAAATGCTAGTTCAAAGAAATGTTTTAATGCTTATAATGTCTTTGTATAATCTGCTTGCAATGTTTCGGGGATAATTCATTTTTTAATTTTTTTTTCTTCCACAGCTTCCTTCCACACCACAGGAGTGGCAGTCTGTGGCCATGGACTTTCAGAGCCGGTGGAACTTCCCCAACTGCGGGGGAGCCATCGACGGGAAGCACGTCCGCATCGTGCCTCCACCCCGTTCAGGATCCCAGTTCTCAGTATTGTGCTGATGGCGGTGGTGTCAGCGCAGTACAAATTCCTTTTTGTGGATGTCGGGATGAATGGACGGATTTCCGATGGGGGAGCCTTCAAGCAGACCGATTTTGCGCTTCGCCTTCAAGAGGAGGATCTGTCATTGCCACCGGATGACCAGAATCTTGAAAGGTTGCCATTTGTTTTCTTGGCTGATGAGGCGTTTGCATTGGGACCCCATCTTATGAGGCCATTCCCTCAGCGGACCCTCACCCCAGAGAGGAGGGTCTTTAACTACCGGCTGGCCAGAGCCCGGAGAGTGGTGGAGAACACCTTCGGAATAGTGGCCAGCCGGTTCCGCCTTTTCTTGACCTCTCTCCACATGGCGGAGTACAAGTGGAACTATATTATTTTTGCTTGTTGCATACTCCATAATTTTTTGAGAAGACACTCGACAACCTATCTTGCCCCAGTTGGACCCGAGGCTGTCCTTTTTGAAACGGAGCAAACATTGCCAGGTCTTGAAGCTGCCCATCAAGGACTGCCCCCCCCAGAGTGCCCGTGAAGTGAGGGACAAATACGTTCAATACTTTATGGGTAGGGGGGCCATACCATCACAACCAAATGTGTTTTAATTCCTGTTTAAAAAAAATTAAAATCTTTGCCAAAAAATGTTTATGTCTCGCTTGTGTTTTTCACTGTTTCCTATTTTTTCATATTGTTCTACATGTAGTGTCAAGTGTATTTTCCTTATCAACTCATTTCCTAGGTGACATCCAAACAAATCACATGTACAGTTATTGGTATTTTAAGCAAAACCACACACACTTTTTTCAATATCAAAATCTCTTTATTTGTTGAACAATTATGTTTTTAACAAACAGAATGAGGTAATTACCTTTTTTTTTCTTTTTTTTTTTGTCTTTTTGATTAAAACATATATTTTTTTTGTCTTTTTGGTCTTTTTGATTTAAAAAATATAATATATTTATTTTTATTTTTTTGAGTATTTTTGATTAAAACATAATTATTGTTTTTTTTTTTTTTTGGTCTTTTTGATTTTTTTTTTAAACAAAGATTACAAAAGTAAAACCCCCAAAATCAAACCCTCCCCAGAACATCAATAATATTTTTTAATTTATTTTCCACTTCTTTGGTCTTGTGCCGTACCGCCTGGTTCATCTCCTCAATGTCATCCCTGCAGGACTGGACCTGTGAAATGAGGAGATGAGCACTGTGGGTATCCAAGCCGCCACCAGCTCCTGAAATGTGTGACCAAATCATGTATTAAAATTTAGCAGGCCTACATCTAGATTAGCTGAAGCTGTGTTAATATGTCTGGAAGTGTATCTTCTTATTGAGCCACCTGGATTCACACTCCGGTACCGAATCAGCCTGGGGAGAAGCAGACACTAAGTGGGAGTGCTAATGGGAATGTGCAAAAGACTGAATAAAATCAAGTGAAGGACTGCATATTTCCTTATCACTATTTTTAATGGTTGAATTTTTACCTCTGCTTCCAGTTTAGCCCACTATAGCCTAGTACAGCTAAATAAACTGAAGGAGATCCCCCCCCCCTCAATTTAAAAGCATATATAATTCACGTTTGAGTAGAGTGGAGTGTGGTGGACTAAGGTTGGGGCTCATCGACCAGAACAGGAGACCCTAAAGGAATATATGTGGACTATTTGTGGATTTGGAATGACAGCTGCTGCTGCGCTATTTCTATAGATTCATTTTGACCTATTGGGACATGAATAACAAAAAAGGCTCTATTACAGAGGAAGTAAGGAGCAATATTGCTAGGCTAGGTTTAGAGAAATATAGCGGGTTGAAAGGTAGGAAAAATAATAATTTAAAACCAGGCTGGTCAGCCAGGTGTGCACTATTGAATGTGCGCTCCTTGCCTGCTCACACGATAGAAGTCTTTGATTTTATAGAAGAATATAATCTAGACTTATTATTTGTAACGGAAACCTGGCTGTCAGTAAGTAACTACACGGCTTTAGAACAGGCTATTCCAGTGGGTTATGGCATTGTCAGGGAAGACAGGGGTAAAGGAAAAGGTGGAGGGACGGCAGTAATTTTTAAAAAAGATTTAAGGATAGTAAAATTAGAAGAAATTAGTGACAAGGGCTGTGAATTCATACGAGTTCACCTTGAATGGGACACAGATAAATTTTTAATGTTCTATGTATTTTACATTTCTCCAATTAATAAGGGAAAAGCCCTGGAGACTTTTAAAGATATTTTAATTAATAAAATGTGTCACTCGGTTCCATGTATGGTTTTAGGTGATTTTAACATATGGTTTGAGAAACCTGACCTCATGGAGGTCAAGAATGTGCTAGACATACTCTCAATGGCAGGTTTCTCCCAACTGAGTAAAGGGCCTACACACATAGTTTAGATGCTATCTTTTTTAGAGACACTATTGTTGATAGTTTCTCGATTATAGAACATGGTTGGACGGACCATTGTTCTCTGCACTTTACCATTTATGGTAAAGAATAGGTTAAACATAAAATCACCCCATTACCACTTATAGAATTTAGAAATTTTACAAATTTTCCAATAGATGAGTTTAAAACTAAAATATCTTTAGAACTCAATCAACCCTTTCCCCCAGATGTGGAAAGCATGTATGGTTTTTTCCATGCATGCATGATCAAAGTATTAGATGAACTCTGCCCCATAATTAAAAAACGCCCATGTAATAGAAAAGACCTGGGGAACTCAAAATGGTATACCGTGGCTTTAAAAAAACTTAAAATTCAAGGGCGAGCCCTTGAGAGGCGTTGGAGAAAGAGCCATATGCCATTTGAGTTCCAAAACTGGAAGACATGGCGGCGGGGATATAAGGCCTCTATATTTAGAGCTAAAAAAGCTTATCTAGAGAGCCGTATTTGGGGTGCACAGAATAATACTAGAGAACTATTTAGGATAGTGACAGAGTTTCTCCATCCTGAAGCAATTAAAACCCAAGAAATAGCTACACCAGAGTATGCTCAGACTCTGGCGGAGTTTTTTATGGAGAAAGCTCAAAAAATACATGATGGCCTGGCCAACCATATTGTTGAAACAAAAAAAAATAATCTTTTAATACCCGACATTATTAAAGAAAGGAGAAACGACTGCCTGGACAATAGTCCAACCTCTATAGGCAGTGTTCCTATGTTTTATTTTTCACCAGTAACCGTAGAAGCAGTAGGACATTGCATTGCCACTGCTAAAGATAGTGCTCCCCCATCAGACCCATGTCCGGGTCTCGTGATGAAGTTGATAGCTGAAGAAATAAAGGGTTTTGTGGCTCAGTTAATCAACAGTTGTTTTGATAAGGGCGAATACCCAGAGCATTTCAAAAAGGCTATAGTTACTCCAATACTAAAGAAACTTAACTCTGATCCAAGAAAAAAGGAGGAAAGAAGACCCATCTCAGGGATAGCCTTCCTGGCAAAGCTGTCAGAGGGAATAGTCTGTCAACAACTGCAATGTTTTGTGGAACAACATGGGTTGCTGGCGGAGCAGCAGTCAGGGTACCGTCCCAGTCATGGTACGGAAACTGCAGTAGTGGAGATCATGGATGACCTACTGTTTGAGGCAGATGCAGGGCAGACCTCCGTCCTCGTCTTACTAGATCTTTCGGCAGCATTTGACACCATCGACCACGAGATCCTAATGCGTAGACTAGTTGAGGTCGCGCATGTTAGTCCAGAGGCTTTAGGTTGGTTCATAGCCTTCCTAAAGGGTAGAGAATTCAAGGTACGACTGGGCCCATTCTATTCAGGCCCAGTACGCCTTGGTTGTGGGGTACCCCAGGGTTCCCCCTTATCTCCCCTCCTCTTTAACATCTACATGCGTCCTCTGCTGGATATGATAAAGGACCGTGGGATGAGATGTCAGTCGTATGCTGACGATACCCAGTTGTATACTAGGATTGATGCCGGAGGGCCGGGGGACGAGGTGGATCTTCTGGAGACTCTTGGGGCCATCAAACAATGGATGGCCGACAATTGTCTCCAATTGAACCAGGCAAAGACCGAGGTACTCCGGACGGGATCGGTCCAGAACTTACACTGGGTGTTGCCTTGGCCGGACGAGGAGGGGAGATTCCCTGTAACTGCCGAAAAGGTGAAGACCCTAGGCGTTCTGTTGGACTCCGGTCTGTCCCTGGATGCACACATCGGCAGTATTACCCGGTTATGTTTCCTCAAAATGAGGCAGTTGTACAAGGTTGTACCCTTTTTGTCAAGCTCTGCCAGAATTGCTGTAGTTAGAGCGGTAGTCTTACCCCATTTGGATTACTGCAATGCTCTTTTCATGGGTTTGCCTCAGACCCAGATTAGACGCTTGCAGAAAATCCAAAACCAGGCAGTTCGGCTGGCACCCGGGCTACCAGGGCGGACGTCCACCTCCACCCACCTGAAGAGCCTCCATTGGCTCCCAATACAGGAGAGATCAGAATTTAAGGTTCTTTGTATTGCTTACAAAGCCTTTAATAATCTAGGCCCATGTTATATCCGCAAGAAATTGCGGCGACAGTTTGTGACGAGAGCCTTACGGGCCACGTCACAAACTAGATTGGTGGTTCGGCCTTATAGGCTGAAAAAATGGGGGGGCAGAGCTTTTTCAGTTCAAGCTGCCCAGTTATGGAATCTGCTTCCATGCCACCTGCAACAACAGGAGATGTACCAGGTATTCAGAAAAGATCTGAAGACTCTGTTGTTCACTAGGGCCTTTAGTGGTTTGGGGTGAGATATCTTTTTCTCTATCTTTTCCCCTTCCCCTTTTTCCCTTTCCTTCCTTATCCCCCCTCTTCCTTTTTTGTTGTTTTTTATGCAGTTTTTAATGTTTTTACCGAGTGTTAGAATGTCTATATGTTTATTGTAACCGCCACTCGATTTTATGTTGTTTTTAAAGTTTGTTCTTTTTGGTATGTATCTGGTAACGTGACTGGATGGGAAGCAGGCGCAGCGATGCAAACATGTTTTGTGAATTATGCGCCTTGTATAAGAAACAAACAATAAACAATAATAAATAATGTTACTTTACCGGATGTAGTGGCATCATCATCCCGCGGGGGTGGGGCTTGGGTGCTGCCTTGCTGCTCCTGTGTAGAAGCTTCATGCCGCCCTACGAGAATGAAGAAAATGGAAAGATGAAGAGGCCTGAAAGAGGAATCTGTTTCGGTTTAGACCATTTGTGGGACTATTGATGTTTTGAACAGCCCCCTCTGGGCAGAACACAGGATTCTAGGCATTCCCAAACATCATTACATTTCTTGTACCTTTGTTATAGTTGGAAACATGTAGGCAAACCAAGTATACACTGGATCACCTCACCTCTGTGTGAACCCATAAATGGATTATTCTTGTTGGCCAACAATTCTGCAAATGAGTCCACATGTGTCACCAACTGCTGAGCAGACTCTCCTTTTACTGTATATTGTCTTATTTTACAGTAAGAGAATTTCTTTAATAACACATCAACATTAATACCACAATTGATCTCACTTTAAACTAAAAAATTGCACAACATTAGTGAGATCAATGTTTTGGGCCCAAGAATTGGTCAGAAAAGTCGTCGTTCTTTCGGAACGTCGACTCCTACGACCAAATATCATGCTCACAACCATGAAACTTGTTCAATATTTGATCGTAGGAGTCGACGTTCCGAAAGAATCGACGACTTTTCCGACCAATTCTTGGGCCCAAAACAATTGAATACATACAGTACAACCTGCAAGAAAAAGCACATGGCGCAAAAAAATAAAAAATAAAATTACACATGAAACTGACTTACTTTTTAGAACTCTCCTGATCCTGCTCATGGTCTCTGGCTCCCGCAGTTTCAGGTCCGACCACCTCTTTCGGATCTGCTCCTTGCTCCTTCGCACCCCAAATTTTTGATAGAGACTCCTCACCACCTTCTCCATAATTTCGGCCTTGACCTTATTCGGGTGCTTGTAAGTCCAGCCATCATAGTCCTCCTTTGAAATATGAGACCAGCTCATCTCCTCGAAGGTCATATTGCTTGCCTTAAAACTTGATACTTGTTGTGCCATGTTTTTAGGCTCCCCATAAGTAAAATAATGATAAAAAAGACTACACACTGAATCTAATCAAATCTGAGAACGTTCAATTGCGCGCTAATACTCACGAACGTAACTCTCTCCCCGACCCATCCTGCTGTTGTCCATTTACCCAATCCACTATGAATACATCAAACCTAGTGATACGGAATTACACGCATAAACGGAACCTGACTTATGAAATCCTATCCCTTAAGACAAACGGCGGAAGTCACCACATACGGCTGACACCATTTTAACCAACCACACACATTCCATTGATATATATAAGAGACACGCTACACATAAACTCCCAATTAAATATCTGAGTGGAAAGAGCTACACCCATCACTCAAGGTGATGATGTTGACGTGCAACAATCCCTGCACCTATGAAAGGATCCAATAGGCGTGAAATAGGACAGATTGGAAAGGACGTGAAGAGAACCGTTCAAAACGGCGGTAGTAACTACAATATGTAGCGTGAGTGAGTGGTGTAGTCTACGGATTGAAGACCTAAGGCGGTCGAATAATTGATCAAACGATCTGAAATGTCACTATAGTAGTGTGCGTATACCGTTGGTTACATAACCTGCGTCAAGATAGAGGGGCGGGACGACACCGAACAGGGTGGGGAGACGTGCGTTGCGTCGCACATGCGCGTCTATAAAGGGATACCACGCAGTGAAAGTGGCGTTCCCAGTTGGCGGAAAACGGCGGAGAGAACGCTCGGGTTTCAACGACGGTATGTAACTACGTTTATTAGTGATGGATGAGTTGGTGGCTACTTAAATATGATAACCTAGGAGAAAGTTACAATAAACATTTTCTGAAATGGCCATCTATAGTGCTGTCGTACATAACTGCGTTTAGATACAGCATTTTGCTCAAAATATGGTGTGGGGGCAAGGTAGTTTTTCACAGATGTATTTGTAAAATACGTGGTTTAATACATGTTGAAAATGGTCGCTTTTAAGTCTTGCCCAAACTAGATCGTTTCTAACGTTTCATCCAAAAATGAGTGAAGAGATCTAGGCCTCATTACACACAACTGGTCATCTTTTTCCTATGAACTGACCAACACATGATATGCAAATTCCTCCTTGTCGTTTGCACGACGAAAGAGAAGGGGCGGGGAAACATCGAATTCCTAATCATGGGCGGAAGACGTGTGCGGAGTGTATGTAATGCTCGAACAAACGTGTCGTACGTCCGACCGGGGTGCGGAAGGAAGACGATTGAACGACAGGCGTGTAGGTAGGCTTTGAACTTGGGACAGCAGAGCAGGGCCGCCATCAGGGGGGTACAGGCAGTACACCTGTAAGGGGCCCGGGGGTCCCCAGGGCCCCAGATGGCAACCACCCTTTACAAAAATAGTTAAAAAAAAATATATATATACAGTATATATATATATATATATAATGTGTATATTTCTCTCTTTTTCTTTCTGTGGCAGCCCCCCCCCCCCCTTCTCAATTTCAGGCGGTGGCAGCACCCCCCCCCCCCCCCCCCGATTCTCTGCTCCAGGGGGCCCATGCCTGAAGCTGTGTAAGGGGCTCCATAATTCATGATGGCGGCCCTGCAGCAGAGGCCTATTCAGGAAAGACAGACATTTAAGGGCTAGATGTTGATAAAGAGTACTCAAGTTTCAAGACTGTGGATTGACATTACTGTATTTTTCTTTGTTTTTGTCTGGCAGAAATGAACAAATTCAATAAAAGGGATTTCTTAGAAGTCTTCATAGACAGATGGAGGGAGCAGACAGTGCTGTGGGCCACCAAAGACCCTAGGTCCCAAAACAAAGACCTACGAACACCAGCACTGGAGAGCCTGCTCCCACTTGTGCGCAGACAGGTGGGGCCTGATGTGACTGCTGAGCAGTTGGAGGTGAGAATTGGAACTTTGAGAGGCTCCTACAGGAAGGAACACGTCAAGGTCTTAAATTCTATGAGGTCTGGAGCTGGAGCAGGGCAGGTATATGTACCGAAGTTGTGGTACTACAACAGACTGTCCTTTCTGGATGACCACTTGGAAGTAAGGCCGTCACTTTCCAGCCTTCCCCCCAGAAGACAGAGAGGAAGAGGGAGGTCCAAACTTCCCTCCAGGCAACCTGATGCTCCTCCAGTAGATGAGCCCTCTCAGCAGCCTTCCATCCTGGAGCAAGAGCCGGATTTGGCTGTCTGGTTTAAATTTTGGAAAATAGATGTTTTGATGTTTAAAGGTGAAAAAAAAGGACTAGCTAAATGTGTTTTACATATCATTAGTCAGTAGTGGCCACTAATGTTGAGGTTAATTATTATTATTTTTTTTAAACTTTCTAAAAACATTTTTTAGGAAACATACTAAAACAAACAGAAGGACACAGAATACATATATACATTAACATACAAACAATTTGCAAAAATGGTCTCAGTGTATTAAGTTAATCTACGTTGGTTATAGTATGGATAATATGGGTATTTCAAGATCCTAAACTCATCTTCTACCGGATGGGCTCCTAAACTATATTTTCACCTATTGTACCTCTAGGACCTCAGGAGTACAGTCCCCGGGGGTAGATGGAAGAAGAATTGTGGAGAAGGGGAGGGGGGGAGTGTGCGGGAGATAAAACACAAGTAGAGGAGAGGGTAGAGAGGGATGAGAAAGCAAGGAGAAAGAAGAGAGAAAAAAAAAAGGGTGAAAAAAATCCTAATACTAAGTGAATTAAAGTGTATATTTAAAGTTTATATTCTGCTTAAATAAATATTTGTATATCATTTAATGTGTTGGATGGACTAATAAGCCCACCCACCATTATTTAGTGAGAGAGGGAAATAAAAAATAGAGGGAGGGGTAGAAGTACAAAAACTAAGTGGATATAGGTATACATTTCAAAATTAATGAAGTCAATTTAGAGTATTTTTTTTCAATTTATATTATATCTAAATATCTAAATGTATTATATTGGTGCATTAAGAAGTGAAGAGGTTAAAAATATACAAACTGCAGGGGTCAGAATGATTGGCTTATCAATTTATTGACAAACAGTTTGCAACAGTCATGAGCTGAAAATTGTGTGTGATTTTGGAACCCAAAAGTAAAACTGTCCCTTTTTTTAATACACAGGAGGACATCAGCCAGCAGGAGGTACAGGAAAGTGCCAGGAAGGAGGAGGGCAGGGTGAGTGGCACAGAGGAGGTGGCAGGGGCAAGTTTACTGGAGGAGGTTGCAGGCCCAAGTGGCTTGGAGGAGGTTGCAGGGCCAAGTGGCTTGGAGGAGGTGGCAGGCCCAAGTTGCTCGGAGGAGGTGGCTGGGTCTAGTAGCAGTACTAGGTGTCAGGTGCCTCCAATACACCTTCAACCCAGAAGGGCCGCGAGGGATATGAGGGTTCGCGAGGCCTCACTGGCCCTCATTCGCGAGGCACAGGCCAGCCTCCAGCAGCCTGCCACCTCTCAGGATGGCTTTTTGACCTTTATTCTGGCCAAAATGGACCACATGAGTGAGGACCAGCGTCTCCTCTTTGAGGGACTCCTCGTCACCTTAGCCAATAAGGCGGTGAGGGGTCATCTCACTGAGGAGACGGTGCTCTGTTCACATCTCCATCGGCGAAGAACATCTCGCTCACAACCTCCTCCTCCTCCTTCTTTCTTCTTCTTCTCCTGCCCCTACTGCTTCCCCTACTCATTCTTCTCTTGCCCCTACTGCTTCCCCTACTCATTCTTCTCTTGCCCCTACTGCTTCCCCTACTCATTCTTCTCCTGCCCCTACTGCTCCCCCTACTCATTCTTCTACTGCCCCTACTGCTCCCCCTACTCATTCTTCTCCTGCCCCTACTGCTTCCCCTACTCATTCTTCTCCTGCCCCTACTGCTTCCCCTACTCATTCTTCTCCTGCCTCTACTGCTTCCCCTACTCATTCTTCTCCTGCCCCTACTCATTCTTCACCTTCTTCTTTTTCTTTTCCTTCTCCTCCCCCTCCTCAGGGAGCAGGCTGGAGGGAATCCACCAAGGAAGGCCTTGCGAAAAAGCAAAAGATGACTCCCTTCCTTCCAGGTGGTGTACCAGAGGACAGTCTGCTGTAGTACCACAACTTTGTGACATCTGCCTGCCCTGCTCCAGTTTCTGACCTCTGGGAGTCCAAGACCTTGACACGTTCCTTCCTGGATGAGCCTCTCAACTTCCAATTTTTTAATCCAACTGCTAAGCAGTCACATGACGCCCCACCTGTCTGTGCACAAATGGCAGCAAGCTATCCAGTGCTGCCTTTTTTGTTTTTGGAGTTCTAATACTTAACCAAAATAAATGGTGATTTTTGAGTTTACAGTTCATACTTGTCTATGTGTTTTTACTCCAAAAAATAATGTAGCTTGTGAGAAGGCAGGTTATGTTTTTAAATCATTTTAAAGGTATAATTAGAAAGGGACAGATGAGATAAGACCAAACAATAATGTTTCAGTGGGGGGTAACTTGACACCCAAATACAACTAGATCACAGGTGTCAAACTGGCGGCCCTCCAGCTGTTACAGAACTACAAGTCCCATGAGACATTGCAAGACTGACAATTACAAGCATGACTCCTGCACGCAGAGGCATGATGGGACTTGTAGTTCTGCAACAGCTGGAGGGCCACCAGTTTGACACCCCTGAACTAGATGATTAGAAATTAAAAAAAAAAGGTAAAAATGAAGATCAGGATTTGAAATACAGGACAAAAAAAAAATGAGATCTCATTTTTTTTTTGTCCTGTATTTCAAATCCTGGGATCTTCATTTTTCATTTTTTTTCCTTTCTAATCATCTAGTTGTTTCACAAACTATGTCAGAACTCTGTGGGAATATCAGCAGCAAATTTAAAAAACACTGGTCCTGTTTTGTTCCATTGTAATATTTTTTTTAAAACGCTGCAATTAAACGATGCAATAATGTTGGCAGCGTGACGAATGTGCTATCTCCATTCCAAACGCTACTTTTACCAAGGATGTGCTCCAGTCTCCTACTTTTATCTGAGCATGCGTGGGTTTTCTTAGCATACACACGATCGAGCTTCTCATCGGGAAAACAGCCCGTCGAGAACCTCGTCGAGCCAAATTCGACTCCTGCCCAGAAAATAGAGACCCTGCTCTCTATTTTGGCTCGACGAGCTGCCCGACGGTTTGCTCGACGAAAGTGTACACACGACCGGTTTTCTCGGCAGAATACGTCTCCCAGCGAGCTTCTCGCTGGATTCTGCCGAGAAACTCGGTCGTGTGTACGCCGCCTACAACTCCTACTCGGCATCAGGTTGTGCAGTAAGCTGATATGTTTTGTGTATTGTAAGACTATAGCACAACAGTGATGGCATTTATATATTGTGGATAGTACCTTTGCTTTGCAGTAAGGACTATGTATTCTAGAAGAGGGTCTAGGACAAATAAAAAAGGCACCAGAAAATCCCCACGTATGCCTAAGGATTCTTAGCTTGACTGCAGTTTACCATCCCCCTCTGTTAGCGTGATAGAAGCCTCCCAGGATGAGCCCATGTCTGCCTCTCCTATTGCAGCTCCTGTATATGTCACTGAGGGTGCTTTAAAGGTGGCTATGGATGGCCTGGCAGGAAGGATTGCTAACATTGTCGCAACCTCCTTGAGAAATAGCAGGAAACGGGGTAGATCCCCTTCATCTGCTTTGGCTCTCTCGTCGGATGAGCCTTCTGAGGGTGAAAAATCCCTCTCAGGAGATGAGGATCATGTGCAGTCTGACGACTCAGAGGATGTGAAGTTTCCTGCGACTTCTCAGTTGCTAAAGATTTATGCAGAGATGGTGCGTGCCACTTACAAATTGCCTCCTGTTGAAGCTTCTAGGCCCTCTATTTCCTCTTTGGGATCTCGGAAGTCCCCACAGGCTGCATACTCCTTTCCAGTTCATCCCTTGCTGGATAAACTGATGTATGATGACTGGGTTCACCCAGACAAAGAGTTTTCTCCTCCTAAGCAGTTTTCCCTCCATTATCCAATGGGGGAAGGTTTCACCAATAAATGGGGGGTACCTGCTATTGATGCAGCTATTTCTTGTGCAAACAAAAGCCTGAACTGTCTTATTTACAACATGCAGGGTTTCAAGGATCCAACTGATAAGAAGCTGGAATGCCTATTAAAAGCCTTCTCTCCCATGGCTAGGGCTGTCGTACAACCTTCTGTTGCAGCCATTGGTGTATGTCAGTCCCTCAAGTACAAATGAAGCAGATGATTAAGCTCCTCCCTTCTGAGGAGATTGAGGTTTATGAGGACCTTCCTAAGGCCTTGTGCTTTGCGATTGATGCGATTATGGACTCTGTTCAACAAGCATTTCCCTTTGGTTAAAACATTGAGAGGCCGAGGCTTCCTGCAAGAAATACTTGGGAGCATTCCCCTTTGGGGGTAAGCGCCTGTTTGGAGATGACCTGGATAAATACATCCAAAAGATTACCGGTGGCAAGTCTACCCTAATGCCGGTTAAAAGAAAGATTGAGCGCCCCTCATTTAAATGTACTCTTTCTCCAGCGCCCCCTGGACGAAGTCTTATGAGACGAAACGACGTAGGGTAGTGGCGTGCTGACGTTTTAAACCGCATACTGTGTCCCGGAGTGAACGGGTTGTGCTAGCCGGCCGGCTATATTTTCACAAGCGATTTTTATCTGCATTCTTGTAAGTGTGATTTTAATTTTTTACAATAAATTTGTTATATGGGTTCACACTATATAGCTTCTTTCCTTCTCCACATTCATACTACACTGATCATTGGTCCATTGTGAGAGAAGTTTTTTTTGTCACTTATGGGATTCATATCTCATTCATGGGAATAATTTTCTTGTTCCATGTAAATTTAAAGGTATTATATCATTTTATGTTATCATAACTACAGAGTTCACATGAGTTGCGCAGCTTGTCTTCCATCGTACTAGTCTGTTTGTGGGTATCTCACATTTTAAGCTGCTTGCATTATTTCATTCATTTATCAGTATTACCACAATTTTCACTCTTTCTCCAGCCCCTGGAGCCTCAGTCTCCAGGCAGTGGCGATGGCTGGCCCAGTCGAACACTAGGGGAAAAGCCCAGAGCCAAGCCCAAGGGCAAAATAGAACTTGGGGTTCAAAGTCTAGACGGACCCCCAAAACTTCCCTATGAAGGGATGCCCCCGCTCGGCCGAGTGGGGGGAAGGCTACTGCTTTTCGCAAGTGCCTGCGGCATGAGATTTAGGACAAGTGGGTCACCTCCACAGTGTCCTCAGGCTACAAGCTGTAATTCAAAGAACTTCCGCCACCCCGTTTTCTGAGATCAAGAATTACCAAAGATCCAGAAAAAAGAAGAGAACTACTACTGGCCTTGGAAAACCTGTTGTCCTAAGGGGTAATCTTGGAATTAGTCCCAGAGGATCAGGGGTCTGGATTCTATTCAAACCTGTTTACGGTTCCAAAACCAAACGGGGATGTCAGACCTATCCTAGATCTATAGAGTCTGAATCAGTTTCTGAACATTCGTTCCTTCTGCATAGAGTCTGTTCGTTCAGTAGTTTCCACCCTTCAGGGAGGAGAATTCCTGGCATCAATAGACATCAAAGATACCTATCTGCATGTGCCAATATTTCCCGCTCACCGAAGATTTTTAAGGTATGCGGTGGATCAGCAGCACTTTCAGTTTCTGGTCCTTCCTTTCGGGCTGGCTGCGGCACCTCGAGTATTCACAAAGATACTGGCCCCCCGGCCCTGGCAAGACTAAGGGCACGAGGCATAGTGGTTACAGCCTACCTGGATGATCTGTTGATCATAGATCAGTCCGCCGCTTGCTTGGACCACTTTGTGCACAGCACAGTGGAATATTTAGAGTACCTAGGCTGGGTCCTCAATTTGGAGAAATCTTCCTTGCAGCCTCAAAGAAGGCTAGACTACTTAGGCATGATCATAGACACATCCCTAAGCAAGGTATTCCTTCCCAAGACAAAGGCAAAAGTCATAGGAGACTTGGTCCGAGTGGTAAAGGCAAAGAGAAGGCCTTCCATCCGTCTTTGCATGAGATTGTTGGGAAAGATGGTAGAGCCTGATGAAGAGGCACGCATGCCTCGAACACGCGCACCGCCCCGTTTGCACTTCACGGCTGCGTTCCACCACGCTGTTTCACGGCGTCCCTGCATCTCCCTGTCTTACCAGCTCTGGATGACCACCCAGGGATATTTACAGATGTTGAAGCCTGGACCAGCGGATGAATACTGTGCAGGGGCAGACCGAGGGCCGCAGTGCGCCCCCTGCCCCAGAGCACCTGACCCACCCATGTTGAGGGCATGCTGCCTGGTATGGCTCAGGAGGGGGGACACTCGCTCGCCCGCCCCCACTCCTTTCCTGACTGTCTGGGCGGCGTGCTTTGGATACGGGTCTGGTATGGATTGTGGGGGAACCCCCACGCCATTTCTTTTGGCATAGGGGGGTTCTCCTTACTTTTTTTTTCCACTTCAGACTTAACCATAACTTGAGACCTGCTCATGGTTACCAGTGTTTCTCACGAATATTCGCATTGCGAATATTCGTTACGAATATTGCATATTCGAGTATTCGCCAATAAATCGAATATCGCGGTGAATATTCTCTATTGCGAATATTCGTATTTTTTCAAATTTATTTTTAAAACAGATCACATCCTAGTGATCTCCATCGACGTCTAAAAGCATTGCTGGTATGATTAGAGACCCTGGGCCGAGTAGCTGAGGCGATCGTTTTATGTTGCCGAATATTTGCAATGCGAATATTCGTATTACGAATATTCGCGAATACTTTCTGTGCCCTTCTGTGTTTTGTGTATAAAAAATAAATAAAAATTAGCTTTAGTTTAGTCATATAAGTTTGTGTAAGTAGAGTTAGTGTTTAGTGCATATTAGTTTAGTAATCCAGGAAATGATCTCCGTTTTCGCATGTTGTTCGCTCGCATGCGCATTCGCGGACGAGAATTTTGCAATCAATTTCGCACTCGCATTAGCGAAATTTCACATTCGCATTAGCAAAATTTCGCATTCGCATTAGCGAAATTTCGCAAAATATTTTTTTTGATAAAATATCACGAATATTCGATATTAACGAATATTTCGCGAATATTCTTCTATATATTCGTGAAATATCGCAAAATCGAATATGGCGTATTCCGCTCATCACTAATGGTTACGTTCAATGATTATGTCTCGGCTTAGGTTTTGCATCATATGTGGAAATTCATATATATATATATATATATATATATATATATATATATATATATTTTTTTTTATTATTATTATATATTTTTTTCCCATCCCCATCTCCCCCCTCCCCCCCTCCCAAGCCTCCTACCACTCTTCCTACCAGGCCTCAATCGTCTCTTCTATTCGATAATTTCCTCTCCTCATTGTTACTTAAGCTTCCATCATTTCTACGTATTCCATCTTAGACTTATATTTTTTCGAGATATCCCATTTGTCTTCAAAATCTGCCCAAGTTTCCTCCTCTCTATGTCTTAAATATTCATTATAATAAATTTCATCGAGCTTTTTCCCCCATTCTCTTAGTGTAGGGCTCTCTTCTTGTTGCCAGTTACTCGAGATCTGACTTTTTGCGGCATTAAGAAAATCTGGAACTAGTGTCTTTAAATATTTTTTGGTTGGCATTCGAGCCCCGTGCAGAACGCAGACCCAAAAGTCCTCCGGTATATTCATGTTTATTATTTCTTTAATTTTTTTGTCTAATTTTAGACCAAAAATTTTTAATTCTTGGGCAAGACCACCAAATATGTGTCATTGTGCCCACCTCTCTACAGCCTCTCCAACAAAAATGCGAATTAATTCCTAGGGATGAGTGTAATTTATCTGGCGTAAGATACCATCTTACCAAACATTTGTAATTCTGTTCCATTACTTTGTTGTTTATAGAAGTAACATGGACCCTATTTATTATCTGTCTCGTTTCAAATTCATTTATTGTTGAACCCGTTTCCTCTTCCCATTTTTTGATGAATGGAGGTATGCTCTGTTTCTTTAAGGCATTCAAAATTTCATATAACATCGAAATTATTCCTTTATCAATTTTCTTTATACAAAGTCTTTCAAGTGGCTGTAAATTTGTTTCAGATCTAACAGGCTGTGGGAGACTTTCAAAAAAAAATATCTCAATTGAGCATATCTCCATTCATCAATCAACACAAGATCTCTCTTTTTTTCCAAATCCTGCAATGATAGTAATCTGTTTTGCTCCATAAAATCTTTTAATTGAGAGTCATCTTTCTTAATCCAATTACCGAAAAGAAAATTTTCTCCCGGGCTAAAAAATTGGGTATTTTTTAAGGGTATAAATGGTGAGTTAAAACTCCACCCTTCTTTCCTATGAATCTGGTCCCAAAGTGCTAGGGCGTGTCTTGTGATGTCGTGGACTTCAGGGCTTAGTTTTCTATATTGTGGTGGGATCCAGATTACCTTCCCGAGTGCAGTTTTACTTAATTTATTTTCCATTACTACCCATCTTTTTTCTACATTTATTTTTTGCCCATTCTATAACCCGTGATAAAATAATTGAATAATAATAATTTTTGAAATCCGGTGCTCCCAACCCCCCTTCTCCTTACAATCCATAGCAGGCCTAAGGGCCTGGTATGTCCCCTGGGGTAAACCCATGCCAGATTTGTATTTAAAAATCCAGCGTGGAGTTCCCCCTCATGATACATACCAAACGCCGCGTGTAGATTTGGTGGGAATACAAGTCGGATCCTCGTCGCTTCTATGATGGCTTTGTCTCCATCGCGGCAAGCCAGCTCGGTGCTGGCTTCCGCAATGGGGCTCGTAAGTGGTCAATCTCGCTGAGAAAGGGAGATTGACATGAGATTGACACAATATCGCGGTCACCTACTGTAGCAGAGGTAACTTTACGACGGTCGAACGCCTACGTAAACGGCGTATATCAATACGACGGGCGCAACTACGTTCGTGAATGGGCGTATCTATATAATTTGCATATTCAACGCGTAAATCTACGGAAGCGCCACCTAGCGGCCAGCGTAAATATGCAGTTAAGATCCGATGGCGTAAGAGACTTACGTTGGTTGGATCTTGCTTAAATTCCGGCGCATCTTATTCTTTGTATCAGGCTCCGAGATACGACGGCACTCATTCGGACTTACGACGGCGTATCTGCAGATACGCCATCGTAAGTCCTTTCTGAATCTGGCCCTAATTGCTTTTCTACAAAACTGAGGTACTTTCCATTTGGGAGGGGTTTTATAGGGGAGGAACTCAAATTTAATTGGGTTTGCCAGTGTCCAATCACCTGTGGTGACTACACAACCCATTAAGTAATTAAGGCTCTGTGTCCTGTGATGTATTTCCAAGAAAAGGATTTTACAGGCAAGCTGTATTAAAAAATCCTATTTTTTCTCCGTATCCTCCCTAAAATGCATTTACATCGCTGTCTTTTTTCTTTTTAATCACTTCCTGACCGCCTTACGTCTTTTTACGGCGGCCCTTTAAAGATGGATATCTCGGTAACGGCAGCAGCTGCTGCCACAACCGAGATATCCATCTTTAGTGCGAGTGGTCCTGTAAAAGATAACGGTGGTCTCCGCGATGGACTCACCGCAAGATCGCCGTTATTGGTGGCAGGAGAGGTGCCCCCCCTCCCGCCCCTCCCGCACCCTCCGCCGCTTACCGGAGCCTTGGTAACGGTGGAGGCGATCGGGTCCATTCGTCTGCTGTGTGGGGATGCGAGTGAGGGAAATATGTCCCTCATCCGTCCCCATAGCTCTGCTGGGCGGGAGTGACGTCAAAACGTCAGTCCCGCCCAGCGTCTTAAAGAAACATTATTTTTTTTGTATTTTGAAAAAATTACAGTTTCAATTTTCAATTTTTTGTTTTGCATTTTAGTCTAAATATGAGATCTGAGGTCTTTTTGACCCCAGATCTCATATTTAAGAGGACCTGTCATGCTTTTTTCTATTACAAGGGATGTTCTTCCAGTGTAAAAAATAATTAAAAAAATTAAAAAAGCGCCCCGTCCCGACGAGCTCGCGCGCAGAAGCAAACGCATACGTGAGTAGCTCCCGCATATGAAAACGGTGTTCAAACCACACAAGTGAGGTATTGCCGCAATCGTTAGAGCAAGAGCAATAATTATAGCCCTAGACCTCCTCTGCAACTCAAAAAATGCAACCTATAGAATTTCCTATCAAGTTTTTTTAAGGGTAAAAGTTTGACGCCATGCCACGAGCAGGCGCAATTTGTAAGCGTGACATGTTGGGTATCATTTTACTCGGCGTAACATTATCTTTCACAATATATAAAAAAATTGGGCCCAATTTATTGCTGTCTTCTTTTTTTATTCAAAAAAGTGAATTTTTTCCAAAAAAAGTGCGCTTGTAGGACCGCTGCGCAAATATGGTGTGACAAAAAGTATTGCAATGACCGCCATTTTATTCTCTAGGGTGTTAGAAAAAAATATATATAATGTTTGTGGGTTTTAAGTTATTTTCTAGCAAACAAATCTGTTTTAATCTTGTAAACACCAAATCTGAAAAACACCCACGGTACTGAAGTGGTTAATAAAGATCAGCCTGTGTACTGTGGTTTTTATTTTTTTGACACTTTTTTTGTGAGATGGTTGGGGTACAATACCCCGTTACCAATTCACATAGGGGGGCGGGATCTGGGTGTCCCCTTTGTTAAAGGGGGCTTCCAGATTTAGATAAGCCCCCTGCCCGCAGACCACCACAACCACTGGGCAAGGATTGTGTGGATGAGGCATCCTCCCCATGTTTAGGGCATGTGGTCTGGTATGGTTCAGGAGGGGGGGGGCACACTCTCGTCCCCCCCTATTTTCCTGCGGCCTGCCAGGTTACGTGCTCCGATAACGGTCTGGTGTGGCCATTTTTTTTTATTTTGGCACGGGGGTTCCCCTTAAAATCCATACCAGACCTGAAGGGTTTTAAAAAAAATGGTGCAGGGTTCCCCTTTAACCACTTCAATACCTGGCCATAGGGGAATGACGTCATGGTCATCCCCTCGCCGATGAGACTGGACGTTGCACAACGTCCTGTCTTCACGGCGTCCTAGCGCGCGTGCCCGATGGCTGCGATTGCCGCCGGGCACCCGCGATTTCCGGAAATCACGTCTGGAATGTGGATTTGTGTGTGTAAACACACAGATCCACCTCCTGTCAGCGCTGAGGAGACTGATGTGTGTTCCCAGTACAGAGGAACACACATCGATCTTCTCCCCCTGTGAGTCCCCCTCCCCTTACAGTTAGAACATACTTTAGGACACATTTTAACCCCTTCAGCGCCCCCTAGTGTTAACCCCTTCCCTGCCAGTCACATTTACACAGTAATCAGTGCAGTTTTATAGCAATAATCGCTGTGTAAATGTGAATGGTCCCAAAAACGTGTCAAAAGTGTCCGATATGTCCGCCGCAATGTCACGGTCACAAAAAAAAAAAAACGCAGATCACCGCCATTACTAGTAAAATATTTATACCAGACACAAAGGGCCTGGTAATGGACTGGGGGGAACCCATGCTGTTTTATTCAATTACTTTTTGTACTGCTGGCACCCGACAATTCATTATAGCTGCGAGTAGTTTTAAATGACTTTTTTTCCTTTAGAAATGTCATTTTGTGCAGGAACTGTTCTAAACATGGAAAAGGTGTGCTACTTTACAGGCATGCTATAGACACCACCCAGGTATGAAATTTAAAGGAATATTTCACTTTTATTGTTTCACTTTAAGCATTATTAAAATCACTGCTCCCAAAAAAACTTTTTTTTTGCATTGATACATGTCCACTGGGGAAGGACCCAGGTCCTCAAACACTTTTTTATGACAATACCATGCATATAAGCCTTTAAATTTTCACTTTCGATTTCTCCCATAGACTTTTAAAGGGTGTTCCACAGCTTTCGAAAATAGCGTGAACACCCCAAATTGTTCGCTATTCGGCGAACAGGCGAACACTCGATGTTCGAGTCGAACTTACGTTTGACTCAAACATCGGGCTCATCCCTAGTTGGAGACTGCTCCACCCTACAGACAGGAGTTCAATGCATGGGGAGTTAGGAGGATTCTATTACTCCCTAGGTGTCAGAGGGGCTGCAGGAGGCAGCCAGAACATGATTGTCTACATGAGACATTAAGTGGCCTGAGGATTAATGCCTGATGTGCTGTGTGCATTAGAGTGTACCTGTCAGCACTGAAGAAACCTATGGTCTGGGGACCAACATAAAGAGCATAGATACTGCAACTAAAAATCAAAGTGAGAGCTTAAAAGCCAGGTGGGCTAGCATTTTTCTGTTTATGTGTATTTGCTGGAGAAGAACTCCTGCGTGGGAAACCTTTATGTTACAGACTTTTTATTTGCCTTTTTAATAAAAAATATGCTGCCATGCCCTAAATATAAAGGAAACAGGATCTACCCCAAGAGCTAATGGCACCCCATTTTACAGGGAGTAAGGTGTTAATACTGTTTGAGTCACTATTATCACTTGTATATATTGATGCAGCCCCATATATATTAAATCATCCATCTAATGTGTATTGTGTGAACACAGTAGGTGCTGCAGCAACCCCTATTTTTTTTTTTTTATTTAACGGTAATTGTTAACCACTTGCTTACTGGGCACATATACCCCCTTCCTGCCCAGGCGAAATTTCAGCTTTCAGCACTGCGTCGCTTTAAATTAAAATTGCGCGGTCGTGCGATGTGCCTTACAAACAAAATTGACGTCCTTTTTTTCCCCACAAATTGAGCTTTCTTTTGGTGGTATTTGATCACCTCTGCTTTTTTTTTTTTTTGCGCTATAAACAAAAAAGAGCGACAATTTTGAAAAAAAAAACGCACAATATTTTTTACTTTTTACTATAATAAAAATCCAATTTTTAAAAAAAAAATATATATATTTTTCTCAGTTTAGGCCGATATGTATTCTATATATTTTTGGTAAAAAAAACTATTGCAATAATCGTATAGTAATTGGTTTGCACAAAGGTTATAGTGGCTAGGAAATAAGGGATAGAATTCTGACAATTTTTTTTTTTTACTAGTAATACGGCGATCTGCGAATTTTGTCAGGACTGCGATATTGCGACGGACAGATCGGACACTTTTGACAAATTTTTGGGACCATTCACATTTATACAGCGATCAGTGCTATAAAAACACACTAATTACTGTATAAATGTGACTGGCAGTGAAGGGGTTAACACTAGGGGGTGAGGAATGGGTTAAATGTGAGTCCTGGGTGTGTTCTAACTGTGTGGTGGGAGGGGGGTGACTGGGGGAGGTGACTGATGCTGTCTCCCTATGTACAAGAGAAACAGCATCTGTCTCCTCTCACTGACAGGACGTGGAGCTCTGTGTTTACACACAGAACTTCACGTCCCTGCTCTAAAACTGCCGATCAGCGGGTACCTGGCGGACATCGCGACCGACAGGCACGCGCATCGGCATCTCGGGGACGCGCCGGGTGCGCGCGCCGCCATCGGCACGCGCGCGCCCCCCAGTGGCCGGAGAACACGATGTCGTCAATTGACGGCAGCTTGGATATTCAGATCCACTAAGCTGCCGTCAATTGACGATAAGCGGGGACTGAAGTGGTTAAAGCACAGCCTAACACTGTTTGGCTTATATTACTATTCAGAAGTCTATTACTATTAATATTACCAGGTAGCGCAGGGGACAACACATATTTATATGTTTGTATACCTCTAAATGCGGTTAAAGAGAATATATTAAAAACATCTAGAGAAAGGGACCAATCTCCTCCCCCCCCCAAGCTTAATCTTGACTCTACCCTTATTGGAACTTCCAGAGTGGATTTGTAGATTTGGGGGCTTTGTGCAGTCTTTAGGATTCCATGTGCCTGATTCTAGCTAAACACAGTATATTTCTGGGAAATCCATTTATATTCCAACTAACTCAGCAAGCTATCTTGTGTAATATTGTTTGCAGTGTCATGAATCTTTTTAATGTTCCATGCAGCCAATGCATAACACATATGTTGCTCAATGTCTTGATGAAATGTTTATTTTATTTTGTTCTCTTATTCCTGATTAAAGAAAACCTCTCTCCTGACGAAGCACTTAAGCAAAATTCATTAAGATGTGGAACCCATCCACAACATACTTCTGTGAACATCATATCTCTGTAGTCTCAATTTCAGGGGATTCATTATCACCCTTGGGTTGTTTTTGGATCTTTGGAGCTGCGTGCTGTGGAGGTGTTTCTAAGGGATTTGTTCAATGAGTCTATATGTTTTTCAGACTTTGTACATGTTTTTGGTTTGGTGTTTTATGAGGATAAGGCATATTTTGCCCTTTGACTGTTTGATGGCACACTGTCCAATTAGAGTGTCATTTTACAATTTGTGTGTAATAGTTTTTTTTTTAAGCATCATACACTTATAGAGTCCCACTTTTACTAGTTTCTCTCTATGCCTTTTTAGGGGGGTATAGGTTTGGTGAAAACTTGACACAATGACAAAAACTGCAAATTATATATCAGACAGGAGGCTCATATCTTATGCATTATCTTTCTTTACTAATGCTCATAGCAGAAATACAGTGAAACGTTCAAATAACCTAAAACTTAAAGAACTACAACTCCCAGCAGGCCCTGGGCTCAGTTAGCCCCTCCCCGATCATAGACTGCATATAAGGGCCTGCCTGAGGTAAACTAGTCCTCTTTCTTTCTGCTCATGGCAGCTTTCAGATAAGTACCTTTTACTATTAATTTTATTTGAGTGCAGCTGTCTCTGTGTGAGGCGGTGGGAGTGAGGGGGGACTCCTCACCCCCTCCCCCGCTGGCGTCACATGGTGACATATTCATTTATATTCATTTCTGTTTTAATTGAAATACCAAAACGTTGTCCTCATAGACAACGAGATGTCAGAACTCAGGGCCAAGCATGCAATCTTAGAGGTAGAAAACTCATCCCCGGGGTTCTTGAGCAATCTCTTCTTGGTGCAGAAGAAAGGGGGTGGTTTCCGTCCCGTGATAAACCTCAGGGACCTAAATCAACATGTCTGCTACAGACATTTCAAGATGGAGGGTATTCACTTCCTCCGAGATCTCTTGCAACCGGGAGACTGGTTGGTGAAGGTAGACCTGAAGGACGCCTACCTCACCGTTCCGATCCACCCAGAGTCACAACACCTCCTCCGCTTCCTATGGAGAGATCGAATGTGGCAGTTTACCTGCCTCCCATTCGGCCTGTCATCAGCACCTTGGTGTTTCACCAAATTGATGAAACCCGTGGTGGCATCACTACGGAGCAGAGGGGTACGTCTGATCATTTATCTAGACGACCTCCTCATCATGGCCCACTCCAAAAATCTAGCCTCCCTTCATATGTCATGGGCGGTCTCATTGTTACAGAACCTGGGCTTCTTAATCAACCTAGAGAAGTCGATCCTGGTCCCGGCCCAGGAGATGGAGTTCTTAGGTTTCCTGGTAGACACCAATCTATCCGTCCTCCGTCTCCCAAAGTCCAAGTTGGCCCTCATACGCAAGGAAATCAGAGCAGTTCTCCGCAAGGGTTCCTTATCCTTAAGGCCGCGTACACACGAGGGGATATGTCCGCTGAAAACGGTCCGATGGACCGTTTCAGCAGACATCTCCGCTCGTGTGTATGGGCTAGCGGACAGATTTCTCCACCCGACAGATTTCAAAGCATGCTTTGAAATCTATCCGGTGGGAATCTGTCCGCCCGACATGTCTGCTGGTTAGTACACTTACCAGCAGACATGTCGGGTCCCACCGCCGCCGCGCCGCTGCCGAATGGATTCGGCGCATGCGCGGAAGTGTTTTACTTCCTGGTGCGGTGACGTGGCGGTGACGCGGCGGCGTCAACGTCACCGCCGCGTCACCGCGCCGTCCGGCGGCGGGGAATTTGATCCGATGGTGTGTACACGCCATCGGATCAAACTCCCGATCGGACATATCCGATGGAAATGGTCCGCGGACCGTTTTCATCGGATATATCCGATCGTGTGTACGCCGCCTTAGAGTTCTGGCCCGCTTAGTGGGACTGCTAGCATCCTCCATCCAGGCTATCTTCCCGGCACCTCTTCACTACAGGGCCCTTCAGAGGCTCAAGATTATGCACTTGCGTCAGGGCCTCAGGTACGCGGACGAGATTCAACTTTGCCCGGAGGCCACGGAGGAGCTACATTGGTGGCTTCGACACGCCGTCGAATGGAACGGCAAGACCATTTTCAATTCCGGTCCCGACATCATCATAGAGTCGGACGCGAGTCGTCACGGCTGGGGCGCTCGCTGCGGGGAGGCTTCCACAGGTGGGACATGGTCCACCTCAGAAGCAGAGCTACACATCAATGCCTTGGAACTTCTGGCGGCTTACTTTGCAGTCAAGAGCTTCTTACCACACGCGTCCAACTGTTGTGTGTTGTTCCGCATGGACAATGTGGCAGCGGTTCAATACGTCAACCGCTTGGGTGGCACCAGATCCAGGATCCTGGCAGACCTTGTGAAGGAATTCTGGCACTTCTGCCTTACACGCAACATTGTCCCTATCGCGGAGTATATTCCGGGGGTCTCCAACACAGTGGCCGACTGGAATTCACGTCACCTTGCCGATTCCAGCGACTGGCGACTGGATCGTTCTGTATTCCTTCGCTTAAGTCGGCTTTGGGGCCCTTTATCTGTGGATCTCTTTGCTTCCCGTCTCAACCATCAGTTACCCCGCTTCTTCAGCTGGAGGCCGGACCCGGAAGCTTCCGCGGTAGACGCTTTCCGTCTCATTTGGCCGGGAGGACCGCACTACGCATTTCCCCCCTTCCAAATGATCTCCAGAGTTCTCCTCCATACGGCGAACCAACGAGCGACGGTCGTGCTAGTCACACCTTGGTGGCCGACACAACCTTGGTTCCCTCTCCTCCTGGGAATGGCCGTGGATTTCCCCAGGCTGATTCCCCACTTCCCACACCTGCTGACCAACCCCACCAGGGACCCTCATCCTCTGATCACGGAAGGCAACCTCCACCTTCTGGCATGGTTGATCTCGGGTTCCCGGACACGGATAGCAACCTTTCAAGAGCAGCTAAGGATCTCCTCGCCGTGGCCTGGGCCCCTGGGACTAGATCAGCTTACCGATACGCCTGGCACCTCTGGGTGCGTTGGTGTGATCAACGGCAGGTCGATCCCATACATGCCCCTGTGTCCATAGTGGTGAACTATTTGGCGGATTCCTTTGAGTCCGGCAAGTCTTATAGTTCCATCAACATTTACCGTTCGGCTATCTCGGCGTACCATGTCCCGATAGACTCCCTACCTGTGGGGAAGCACCCACTGGTATGTAGGCTGCTAAGGGGTATTAGATTCAATCGCCCACCTAGGCCTAGATATCAGACAACCTGGGACGTCTCCAAGTTACTCGGCATTTTTGCATCATGGGAGGACAACGACGCCCTACCCCTTAAACTATTGTCATATAAACTGACTGTGCTACTTTGTCTAGTTTCCATCAAGCGCGTCTCAGATGTGAGAGCGTTGGACATTTCTAGACGACAATTCTCACCTCAAGGGGTCAACTTCTCGGTGGTCCGTAGGACCAAAACGGGTATCCACTCGGTCTTTTACCCATTCTTTCCCACACATCCCCAACTCTGCGTGGTACGCTGCCTACAGGCATACGAAGCGCGGACAACTACCCTCCGTTCTCCGAACTTCTCTCAGCTCCTAATCTCGTATGTAAAACCTCATCATCCAGTCTCTTCCGCTACATTAGCGCAATGGGTACGATCAGCCATGGAGATGGCGGGCATAGACACCTCCCTGTTCGGGGCTCACTCTTCTAGGGGTGCTATGGCCACAAAAATCGTCTCCTCTGGAGGCTCTCTTTCTGACTTGCTCCTGGCGGCTGATTGGTCCTCTGAGACAACCTTCCGCCATTTTTATTTCAGACCGGGGGACCACATATCCATGTCAATTCTGTGATTATTATCTGTACTGTATATAACGTTAACACTGCTCTGTTAGCTTTGAACTTGCATAAGATATGAGCCTCCTGTCTGATATATAAATTGAGATTTTCCTAGCTTGTGACGGAAAATATTAGTTATATGAAGACAGGAGGCGAGTATCTTCCCTCCCTTCCCTACCCTATTACCATTCTGGTTTCTTTCAGGATACTGAACGCTACGATCATGGTCCTGAAGACGGCTGATCGGACGGCTGCGGAGGTTTGAAGTTCCTATAAGTCCCCGTTGGGATGAAGTTGACCCGCGTTCGGACATGTTCCCTGTTGGTTTTCCCCAGACTCGGATGCCTGGTTCCGGCCGAGGAGTTCCAGACGACGACGGAGATGTCCGGGTGGAGTTCCTGCTCCTGGTTATGGTGCTTAGCATCAAGAAAGAGGACTAGTTTACCTCAGGCAGGCCCTTATATGCAGTCTATGATCGGGGAGGGGCTAACTGAGCCCAGGGCCTGCTGGGAGTTGTAGTTCTTTAAGTTTTAGGTTATTTGAACGTTTCACTGTATTTCTGCTATGAGCATTAGTAAAGAAAGATAATGCATAAGATACTCGCCTCCTGTCTTCATATAACTAATATTTTCCGTCACAAGCTAGGAAAATCTCAATTTCTTTTCATTGTTCAGTACTTTCAGAAACAGTGTCCAATTTATTAATCAACAATATTTCTCTGCAAAATGCTAGGCTTTCATAATTACACCTTCTGGCTGATAAATTAGGATTGTATATTCCTACAACGCACAAATCCCTAAGGTCGCGTACACACGATCAAATCTATCTGCTGGAAACGGTCGGCCCAACCGTCCCAGCAGACAGATTCGATCATGTGTACGGGCGAGCCGACGGATTTGGCCAGCCGAAAGATTTTAAAGCATGCTTTAAAATCTGTCGGCTGGGAATTCGTCCGCCCGACATGTCTGCTGGTTAGTACGCTAACCAGCAGACATATCTTTTCGCACATGCGTCAAATGGATTTGACACATGCGCGGAAGTAATTCACTTCCTGGTGCGGTCACGTCACCGACACGTCAGCGCGCCGTCTGCCGGCGGGGATTTTGGTTTGATCGTGTGTACACGATCAAACCAATACATCCCAGCAGACAGATTTGTTCAAATCGGTCTGTCCGACCGATTTGAACAAATCTGTCTGCTCGTGTGTACGGGGCCTAACATATTTGGCACATTTTTCAACAATTAATTTGTTCATGTTGCTAATACTTGAAGACGAGGCAGTTAGATTCTTACTGCCTAACTTAAATATTTTGTATGTGATAGACTATTTCTTGTATTCCCGCCATCATTTTGTGTTAAATGAAACATGCCATAGGAGAATTAAGAGGGTTTACCCTGCTATCTATTCCGTCTGAAAATGTTAGTCTATCATGGTGATGCATTGTCTTTGGAGTTCCCTGTGTCACTGAGCTGGAACAAGTATATAGATAAGAAATTACAACATTTTCTGACAATCATTTACAGAATGCTTGTTGCAGGTTTGTGACTCCAAAAAGTAGTGATGCCATCCTTTGCCAGCCAATACGAATTTTCTAGTAGGAAGTTAGCAATGTTACTAACTAGCAAAGTTACCTTTTTCATGTATTTTTGTATTGCTGTATTTCTAGTAAAATCACCAGCTGTTTTGTACATACTGAAAATATTTGTAGCACCCTTTACCTCCTAAAGGTGGCTTGGTGGGCTACCATTTCTCCTCAGGGTTGAATCACTGACTCTCTGTAGTGTGTAAGAAATTGAAAGACATTAACTTTAGATGAGTTTAAAAATAAAATTGTGAACCCAGAAAGAGAGAAATTATGGATAATATTACTAAAAAGAACAATACACAGACTTATTGGCCCAGATTCAGAGAGCCCTTACTCCTGTCTAACTGTTGTTAGACTGGAGTAATTTCAAATTACGCGCGTTTTCTAGCTAGTCGAAAACCTCAAACCATGAATAGACGGCTGCGGGCTTCAATTCGACTGGATTACGTGTTTGTACGCCTTGGGATCTACGCTGCAATAAAATTGCGGCCACTGGGTGGACTTCCCGTCGTTTTCGGCGTCGGGGTATGCAAATGAGCTTTTGCCGGCGATCCCCGAAATTACGATCTTCAATCGCAATCTCTTACGGCACCTTTAGTCATCTTTTATTTGCATAACACTATACCAGCTTTTTGCTGCTCTAATATTAGACAGCCCATGTTAAGTATGGCCGTCATTCCCGCGTCGAATTTCTACGTTTTCCAACGTCTTTTATTATTTTTAACGTAAGTCGTCCGCAAATAGGAATGTTCGTAAACGCCGCTACTCAAACAACGAATGACGTAACGACGTGATTTTGCGCAATGCACGGGGGGAAATTTCTGAACGGAGCATGCGCAGTTCGATCGCTGCGGGGACGCGCTTAATTTAAATGCTTCACGCCCCCCAAACGCGTATTTCGATTACGCGGTGAGAAATAGACTACGCCGCCGTAGCGTACGGGCAAAAATCTACCAGGATTCGGTGTAGAGCCTGGTAAAATACGGCAGCGTAGAGTATTTCGATTACGCAGCGGAATATTAAGTGTATGTGAATCGACCCCATTATTTTTACTCTCTGGCTACAGCAAATGGCTTTTAGCAGGGGTCAAGTCCTGGGAAAAAAAGCGTGGGAACTCACCCAAGATTTCCCACTCACCTCAAAAATAAATTGCATGTGTGTGTATATATATATATATATACACACACACAGTATATGTATGTTTTATGTACTACTTTTTTTAACAAATAAACGGCAATATTTATTGTGAAGTGCCAGTTTACGATTTGAGGACACATCTAAAATATAGCACAGATGTAACAACAAAATTATTTAATCTGTATGCTATACCAACAATAAAACACACCACACTGTGTGATAATGGTTCCCTCGCAGGGAATGTCTAACACAAAACAAGTTGCAACAACTGGGGGCCCCTTCTGCACCATATTTCTATGCAGGCTCCGATGTGTTGGGCCCCCCCTGCTACCTCAAGGCGTCCACACACATGTGTTGATCTGTGCTGAAGAGTAAGCCTGGGAGTGCTGAGCATGCCCGTCTGGAGCTCCTCTCCTCTGGCTGCCTGTATTGATTGTGCAAAGTGAGACCCAGGCCCTGGGCCACTCACTCCTCAGGGTCCATCAAATGCAGCCCGATCAGTGTGCAGCAATGCAGCCTGATCTGTGTCTAGCAATGAAGCCTGGTATCTGTCTGAATTTGGGATTTGAATATCCCAGCGCGACCCTGTCCTCCCCTTCCTCGGTCCACCCCCTCCTTCTCCAGTGGCTGCTGTAACAAAGTCCGGGCTCCTATAATTTACATCACACTGATTCAATTTGCCATTGGATCAGTGTTCCCCCTATCACTAGAGCCGGGACTTTGTTACAGCGGCCGCTGGAGGAGGAGGAATAGGCTGACCGAGGTAGGGGAGGACGTTCCCGCATTGCAGCAGTATGAACCGGCCCTTAAAGCGGAGCCCCACGCTCCACCTCCACTCCCGCCCGTCGGAACCCTCCCCCCCTCCGGTGTCACATTTGACACCTTTCAGGGGGAGGGGGGTGCAGATACCCATCTAAAGACAGGTATTTTCACCCACTTCCGGCCACTGCGGGAGCTAGTCAGCATGGCGCATAGCGTTTTGCACATGCACCGTAGGGAACCGCGCAGTGAAGCTGGAGCGCTTCACTTCCTGGTTCCCTCACCGAGGATGGCGGGGGGGGGGGGGAGGGGGCAGCAGAGTGACGAGCGATTGCTCGTCCTCTTCTGCGGACGGCGCTGGACTCCAGAACAGATAAGTGTCCTAATATTAAAAGTCAACAGCTGCAGTATTTGTAGCTACTGGCTTTTAATATTTTTTGTTTCAAGGGACATCCGCTCGGAATTACACCCACACTGGAAATGGCTCTGCATTTGCGATTCCTGTGTGGGCTGCAACTCCAGAAATGGTGGAGGGTCTCTTTGATCTTTTCTTTGTATTTAAGGAAGCACAGCAGCCCATACAGTATAAATGGGCTGCCATGCCCAGACAAAACGCACCTTGCAGAGCCACATCAGTGTGAATTAAAGGAAAAAATCCCCCCCCTCTACCGCTTAGGAACCCCCCACCCCCAAGCAAAACTCCCCACTGCAAAACACCACCCTCCCTCATATACCCCCACAATATTAACCCCCCTGTCTCCGATCACACCTCAAGGCAAAATATCTCCCTCATATCTAATGCTAAAGAATATCTCCCTCACTATACCAGCTTTTTGCTGCTCTAATATTAGACAGCCCATGTTAAGTATGGCCGTCATTCCCGCGTCGAATTTCTACGTTTTCCAATGTCTTTTATTATTTTTAACGTAAGTCGTCCGCAAATAGGAATGTTCGTAAACGCCGCTACTCAAACAACGAATGACGTAACGACGTGATTTTGCGCAATGCACGGGGGGAAATTTCTGAACGGAGCATGCGCAGTTCGATCGCTGCGGGGACGCGCTTAATTTAAATGCTTCACGCCCCCCAAACGCGTATTTCGATTACGCGGGCTTCACGCCCCCCAAACGCGTATTTCGATTACGCGGTGAGAAATAGACTACGCCGCCGTAGCGTACGGCGTCCAGTCGGATGGTAGTTGGTAGTGCATTCCACAGTCGCGGTCCTTGGACAGCAAATCTCCGATCTCCTTTGGATTTGTATCTTGCCTTTGGTATGTGCAGGAGATTTTGATTTGTGGATCGCAGAATGCGATTGGGGTTATGGGCTTCTATTTTTTCGCATAGATATTGGGGAGCGTTTCCTTGAATACACTTACGTGTTAGGCAGAGTGCCTTAAAAGTGATCACTGCCAGTGAAGATATCTCAGCGAAAGGGAGATTGACTCCCATGGTTTTTTACCAGTCAATAATCGAGCAGCCGTATTTTGAACGACTTGCAGACGAGTAATTTGGTATTTGGGAAGACCTAAATAGAGGGCATTTGCATAGCCGAGTCTGGAATTGACGATTGTTCCCACCACGACTGCGATGTTCTCTTTAGGAATAAAAGGGGTGAGTCGGCATAACTGGCGCAGCAGATGATGGGATCCGCTGACTACCGCCCCTATTTGTGTATCCATAGTCATGTAGGAGTCAAAAATTACTCCGAGACTTTTGACTTTGGCGCTCGGGGTGATAATTTTTCCCAGGATGGGCGGTGGGGTCCAAGTTGAGGTGGGGAGACTTTTCCTGTTTGCGTGAAACAGGAGAAGCTCCGTTTTTGAACCATTGAGTTTAAGATAACTGGATGTCATCCAGTTATCTATTAGGGTGAGGGTTCTCTCTAATCCGGGGGAGTGATCCTTTCCGTTGCTGACGCGGAGATACAGTTGAGTGTCGTCTGCGTAGGAATGGTAAAGTAGCTTCTGGTTGCTGATGATCTCAAAGAGGGGACGGAGATAGATATTGAACAGTACCGGTGACAAGGGAGATCCCTGAGGGACTCCGCATGATACTGTACGCATTTCTGACGTGAAAGATCCCAATTTCACTGTTTGTGATCTGTTTTCCAAGAAGGAAGAGAACCAGGGTAGATACTCTTCCGCGACTTTGGGCACTTCAGCTAGCCTAGCAAGTAGTAGTCCGTGGTCTACCGCGTCAAAGGCCGCACTTACGTCCAACAGGATCAGGAGAGAAGATTCTCCTTCATCTGAGGCCTCTAGAATATCATCCCATATTTTTACCAGAGCAGTTTCAGTTCCGTGCCCTGGCCGGAAGCCTGATTGAAACGTATCAAGTAATTTTTGGGTTTCTAAATGCTGTTGTAACTGTTGTACAACTTCTTTCTCCATTATCTTGGAGAAAACATTTAGACCCGTTATGGGTCTCCTATTGTTTGGGTCTTTCGGGTCAAGGGTGGGTTTTTTCAGGGTAGGTTTTATGGTACCTTGTTTCAACAAGGAAGGCACCATGCCCTCATTGAATGATTGATTTATAAGCTGTGCGATAGCTGGTGCCAGTATATCGGCACTTTCTTTCAGCAGTTTAGTGGGAATGTCATTGGCTGCTGTGCTGTTGCGCAGAGACCGAATGATATTTTTAGTGGCAGCGATGGAGATGGGTTTTAAGTTGAGTTTCTGTGCTTGAGGCGGGTATATAATGGTATCAGGGTTGGGATTCGGGGCGGGATTCAGGCAGATTCCATTTTGCTCAATGCTTTCCCGGATTCTTTCAATTTTATTAATGAAATAATCCGATAGTTCGTTGCAAAATTCTTGTGAATCAGCATTGGGGGGCTCTAAACAGGCCGGATTCATCGATTGCGAAACCAGCTTGAAGAGTTCGCGGGGGCGGTTTAGGGCCTTGGTGATGATGTTGGCGAAGTGATTTTTTTTGGCCATAAAGAATTCTTTATGATATTTCTTTGTTATTGTCTTATAAATGGTGAAGCTTCTATCTGAAGAACTCCTTTTCCATGCAGCTTCTGCTCTTCTACGCTCTTGCTTTAGCAACGTCAGCTGGTCGTTAAACCAGCCGGCGTTGTTTTTCCGAATGCAAGTTTTGCGTTTTGGTGCCACCCAGTCGGCGGACTGAAGTAGCGCCTTGTTGATGGCGTCAAGTGTTTCTACGGCTGTTTGTTGTTGTTGTGTTGTATTGTATTGTATTTTCTGTAGAGCATTTAAATACACTACCTGGATGAGCCACCAGACACCGTGCAATGTCCTTACTCTTGATATGGGTCTTGAATAGATTTGAAGGGGAACCCCAGGCAAAAAAAAAAAAACTGCACCAAATCTTCCAGGAATGCAGTCTGGCTTATCATGTGTTATGACTAGAGATATGCACAAATGAAACATTTGTTTTGTTCTGTTTTGTTTTAGATTAATTTGTTAAGCAAATCATTTCCTTTCATCATATTCATAATGTTAGAATGATTCATTTTCAGAATTAATTTCTTATATTTGGATTTATTTCATATATTCATGGTTCTAAATCAATTCATATTTTTAAAAGTAACTTGGGAAGATTGGCTATATTCATTTTAAGGTGTTAGTTTGTTATTTTTAGGAGATTACTCATGCACTCTTTGTCATCCCTGCTAGTTTAACCTACAAAGAGAAATGGAATAAGCTATTGGATGATATCGACTGGAAATGCATGCATCTGAAAGTAATGAATGGAACGAGATTAATTTTGGAATAATTTGTTATGTTGTGATGCAGAAACATTAATGGATCTTTCTTTCCTGGCTGCTATATGTTTAAATAGTTACACAGTAGCACCATCAAGTCCAAGCTGTGTGTATGCTTTTATGTTAGTATTACATTGTATATACCTGTATGTTGTGGTCGCTGAAAAGTTTTACCCCTATTATGGGGTCACCAATATTGAAATCATATCCCCTCTCAATTATTGTAAGGCTCTCTGTTTCAGCTTGGCTATGCTGTGGGCTCATTCTGTCATGCCTGGGGTGTAGTTCCACCCCCGACGAACCATCGGGTATCAAGGTACTGGACACTGAGGGATCGATTCCTCTCTCAGTTGGTACCTGTGCGACGTTGAAGGAAGGTTCAGGCAACATTTTACTCAGGAGGAGTTCCTCCATTTCTATTATCTATTATTTCTATTATCAGGGAAGGCCGGTGTCGGAGGCGCTTTCCTGACGGTCATTTAGAAGAGTCTGTGGCAGAGACATCCTTCTCAAGTTCTGAGTGATACTCTGACTGCCAGGTCGGTGAGAGAGACCTGTCCAGGTACGCTATACCCACTCAGGCTGGAGTGGTGAAAGAGAACTAATTGTTGTCGGAGACAGGACTGTTTCCATATCCAAGGCCTGAATCTGCTGTTCTCCTTCAAACCTTCCCATCACCTGTTAACTGTTTTTACCCGGCTGGGTAATAAAGAACACATATAAAAGAGACTTCCTATTTGCAGACATTCCTTTACTGCTATTGCACTCATCGTTCACCCTAGACACTTCGCCAGAGCCATGAGGTAACATAATATCCCTTCATATCTCAGCAGCTCCTTCGGGAGTACCGCTACATACCTAGGGCCAGATTCTTGTAGATGCCGGGGTAGCGTAAGCTATTTACACTACGCAAACGCAACTTAAAGAGGGCAAGTGCCGTATTCTCCAAGCACTTGCTCCGTAATTTGTGGCGGCGTAGTGTAAAAGGCCGCGTAATTCAAAGGGGGCGGCTTGTATTTAAATTAAGCGCGCCCCCGTGCCGAACGAACTGCGCATGCGCCGGCCTTAAACGTAGGCCACTGCGCATGCTCCATAGTACGCCGCAAATACATTGATCACGACGGCAACGTAATTAATGTACAGGCCTATTCGCGAACGAGTTACGTAAACGACGTAAACGACGTAAACGACGGAAAAACACTTAACATGGCATATGGCGGACCTCATATAGCAGGGGTAACCTTACGCTTACGGAAACAACGTAAACTACGGCGAAGCGCCGCAAAAACGTTCGGGAATCGGCGTATCATGCTCATTTGCATATACGCCACCTAGCGGCCAACGTAGTATTGCATTTAAGATCCGATGGTGTAAGTGACTTACGCCAGTCAGATCTACGCTGTATTTATGCATAAATGATTCTAGGAATTAGACGCATAGATACCCGGGGACAGAAACAGAGATACGACGGTGTATCTGGAGATACACCGTCGTATCTCTTATGAGAATCTGGCCCCTAATGTGCATCTCTTCTATTATGCAACATTATAACCCTAGGTTTCTTACTATACATCTGGTTCCCTAAATGGATTCTGTGGAAAGGATTTTACGGTTAGTTCAAAAGTCATATTCATTTTTTTGATTCCCTTTCTTCAGAAGACATGAAGACTAAGAATGTAACACAAGTAACTCAAGAATCTCCAGATAAAGATGGAGCATATAGATTAATGTAATTGAATAGATAATAATATAAGCTTGACTGACATGACAATAATGTAATGTGTATGATGGATATGACAGAAGCAGTTTAATGTAATGCCAGATATACTTTCATGCTCTGCCCTTTGCTAACATTTTCCATTATAGGCACAGATTAAAGGAAATTTTTGTCAAGGATGCTTCATTGCACATAAGATGTATGACAGACATTTAGCTAAAGGAAGAGGCAATTTTACTATCCAAATTATGGAGAATGAACGGAAAAACTGGGACTTATAGAAATAGACTGACAATGGCATGTACTAAATGTGACGAAGACGTGAGCAGAATTGTGGATATTTTAGCTTTAGCCAGCTACGAACACTTATACTGTACCTAAGTTTCACATACTGTATGTACATTTCTGATTATATAGAAATTATCAGACTTTTAATAGATTGTTATTCGCCCATTTTGAATATTCCTATGTGGCATGTACAAAATGAGCTCCTTGTGTATTGTGAACAATAACTTTTATCTATAAACAAGGGGAAAAAGTGGAGGTAAATGTGTAGCGCTAAAAGTGATAAAACAGTGAAATATATATACAGTGCAGAAAATAAGTATTTGAACACCCTGCTATTTTGCAAGTTCTCCCACTTGGAAATCATGGAGGGGTCTGAAATTGTCATCATAGGTGCATGTCCACTGTGAGAGACATAATCCAAAAAAAAAATTCCAGAAATCACAATTTATGATTTTTTAACTATTTATTTGTATGATACAGCTGCAAAGAAGTATTTGAACACCTGTCTATCAGCTAGAATTCTGACCCTCAAAGACCTGTTAGTCTGCCTTTAAAATGTCCACCTCCACTCCATTTATTATCCTAAATTAGATGCACCTGTTTGAGGTCATTAGCTGCATAAAGACACCTGTCCACCCCATACAATCAGTAAGAATCCAACTACTAACATGGCCAAGACCAAAGAGCTGTCCAAAGACACTAGAGACAAAATTGTACACCTCCACAAGGCTGGAAAGGGCTACGGGGAAATTGCCAAGCAGCTTGGTGAAAAAAGGTCCACTGTTGGAGCAATCATTAGAAAATGGAAGAAGCTAAACATGACTGTCAATCTCCCTTTGGACTGGGGCTCCATGCAAAATCTCACCTCGTGGGGTCTCAATGATCCTAAGAAAGGTGAGAAATCAGCCCAGGACTACACGGGAGGAGCTGGTCAATGACCTGAAAAGAGCTGGGACCACCGTTTTCAAGGTTACTGTTGGTAATACACTAAGACGTCATGGTTTGAAATCATGCATGACACGGAAGGTTCCCCTGCTTAAACCAGCACATGTCAAGGCCCGTCTTAAGTTTGCCAATGACCATTTGGATGATCCAGAGGAGTCATGGGAGAAAGTCATGTGGTCAGATGAGACCAAAATAGAACTTTTTGGTCATAATTCCACTAACCGTGTTTGGAGGAAGAAGAATGATGAGTACCATCCCAAGAACACCATCCCTACTGTGAAGCATGGGGGTGGTAGCATCATGCTTTGGGGGTGTTTTTCTGCACATGGGACAGGGCGACTGCACTGTATTAAGGAGAGGATGACCGGGGCCATGTATTGCGAGATTTTGGGCAACAACCTCCTTCCCTCAGTTAGAGCTTTGAAGATGGGTCGAGGCTGGGTCTTCCAACATGACAATGACCCGAAGGAGTGCACACAGCCAGGATAACCAAGGAGTGGCTCTGTAAGAAGCATATCAAGGTTCTGGCGTGGCCTAGCCAGTCTCCAGACCTAAACCCAATAGAGAATCTTTGGAGGGAGCTCAAACTCCGTGTTTCTCAGCGACAGCCCAGAAACCTGACTGATCTAGAGAAGATCTGTGTGGAGGAGTGGGCCAAAATCCCTCCTCCAGTGTGTGCAAACCTGGTGAAAAACTACAAGAAACGTTTGACCTCTGTAATTGCAAACAAAGGCGACTGTACCAAATATTAACATTAATTTTCTCAGGTGTTCAAATACTTATTTGCAGCTGTATCATACAAATAAATAGTTAAAAAAATCATACATTGTGATTTCTGAAATTTTTTTTTTTGATTATGTCTCTCACAGTGGACATGCACCTACGATGACAATTTCAGACCCCTCCATGATTTCCAAGTGGGAGAACTTGCAAAATAGCAGGGTGTTCAAATACTTATTTTCTGCACTGTAAATCATTAACACTAGATATGTGCATTCCCGTTCGTACGAATGTTATTTTCGTACGAAAATGTTCATTTTCGTACCCGCGGGATAATGTGTACATACGAAAACGGTAAAGCACCAAAATACGAAAACGACGGGATAACGGATGAGCCGCATAACGAACGACCGCAAATACGAACGAACGATCCGACGGGAAAAAACGACAAAACGAAAATGGCAAAATAACGAAAATTAAATCTGTATCAAGAGGTTTGCATTGTGTATTTTGTTTGAATCTGTTTTGTGTTCGTTTTCAGTTGTATGTTCATTGTTCAATGACATCTATAACAAAAGAATTTCATTATGTATATTGAATGAATTCTTTTTTCTTTTTTCTGTGTATTCAAAATACTGAAGGCAAATTTTTTGTTATAGGTGTCATTTCAACATACGAAAATAACAAAAGAAACGTGTTCAAATGCAAATCTTTTGTTTATGTTTTTTTTAATGGCCAGAGAGTTATGCCGCGTACACACGGTCGTTTTTTGCGATGAAAAAAAACGACGTTTTTTAAAACGTCATTTAAATTGATCGTGTGTGGGCAAAACGTCGTTTTTTGTCTTCAAAAAAACGACCAAAAAAAAATTCCAACATGTTTGAATTTTTTGTGTCGTTTTTCAAAACGTCGTTTTTTGTTTCACAAAAAGTCACCGTGTGTAGCAAAAACGTCTTTTAAAACGACGTTTTTCAACCCTCGCATGCCCAGAAGCTAGTTATGAAGCGAGCTTCAATGGAAAAGAGTGGTGAACGTAACCTCGCTTTTTGTGAAAAAACGATGGTGTGTATGCAAAATTGTCTTTGAAAAGTGACGTTTTAAAAACGTCGTTTTTTACTTCACAGAAAACGTCGTTTTTTTTTCATCGCAAAAAACGACCGTGTGTACGCGGCATTAGGCAAGGGCCTGTCTGATTGCATACAATTGAAAGTGTTGTTTAGTTTGACCTCATATATGGTTTTTGGTAAATCTAAAAGAAAATTGTACAAGAAAATTGAACATGTATGGCCAGCCTCAGTGACTGAAAGCAGCTTCTCTTTTGTGCTGAGTACTAGAGTAGTGAGTACACTTGTACAGTAAAGCCTAATAAACTTTTCTGTGGATTTTCATCTGAAGGGAGATCAGTTGGCCAGACTTCTGAACCCAAAAATGGTTTTCTGATGCAGTTTAAAAACGAACGAATTTTCTGAGAACGATCGGAAAACGATTGTTTTTATGTTTGTTGTTAAAATAGTCTGACCAAGTGTATGGGGCTTAACAATAGTATTGTTAAGCCCCATACACTTGGTCAGACTATTTTAACAACAAACATAAAAACGATCGTTTTCCGATCGTTCTCAGAAAATTCGTTCGTTTTTAAACTGCATCAGAAAACCATTTTTGGGTTCAGAAGTCTGGCCAACTGATCTCCCTTCAGATGAAAATCCACAGAAAAGTTTATTAGGCTTTACTGTACAAGTGTACTCACTATTCTGCACAAAAGAGAAGCTGCTTTCAGTCACTGAGGCTGGCCATACATGTTCAATTTTCTTGTACAATTTTCTTTTAGATTTACCAAAAACCATATATGAGGTCAAACTAAACAACACTTTCAATTGTATGCAATCAGGCAGGCCCTTGCACTACATAGTTGAAGGTAAATCTAAAGAAAATTGCACAGAAAATTGTATCATGTATGGCCAGCCTAACTCTCTGGCCATTCAAAAAAAACATAAACAAAAGATTTGCATTTGAACCTGTTTCTTTTGTTATTTTCGTATGTTGATATGACACCTATAACAGAAAAAGGAATTCATTCAATATACATAATGAAATTCTTTTGTTATAGATGTCATTGAACAATGAACATACAACTGACACTAACAAAAGAAAAGCATTCAAGATACACAGAATGCAAATTGATGAAAATTCACGATAATTATTGTCTAACAAGAAACGAACATGAATTAAACAGAATAACGAATCATCCCGCATGTACGAAAATAAAACGGTAACGGAAATACGAAACGATCGGAATACGAAAAAATCGTGTCGTACGACAAACGAACGGGAACGAACGGGAAAACGGGTGTCTTACGAAAAACGAACGGAAACGAACAGACGGGACCATACGAAACGGAACAAAAAAAAACGAAATTTTTTTCTGTGCACATGTCTAATTAACACTATGAACCCAATGTGGTAAAAATGAACTGTGAATAAACACACAGAAAAATAAATAAATAAAATAATAATTCCACAAACAAGAGCTAATAAGATGACAATGTCTGTCATAAATGGGTGAAGAATCTCTCACGGCGAAGACAGGGGCGGACTGACCATTCGGTCCGTCGGGCACGGACCGAGGGCCCCATGGCCACTAGGGGGCCCCATCAGGGTTGCCAGCCTTGGTAAAAGCAGGGACAGTTTGTTGGAATCAGTGTATTTTTACATCTATTAGTGAAATGGCCACTACCGACATTATTTTGATGTGCAAATCTCGAGATTGTAGCTGCCCCGCCTCTCCACTGCCTTCTCAGCCAATGGGAGCACAGTGTACACGCCCCCTTCTCCAGCGCGGCTTTTTTGACATAAGAGCAGGAGATGCCGACTGCAGGAGACTGAGGAGAGGAGAGGGAGGAGGGGACAGCCTGTAGTGTGGGGTGGATTGCTGCCTGATAAAAGGTAAGCTGGCCAGGCTGGAAGAATTGTATTATCAGTGCTTACCTATCCTGGTGAGGAGGGGGAGGGGGGAGGGGGGAGGCTGTGTAGCAGCCAGGCTCCTCTTGCTGTTAGATCGTTTTTCTGTGTGTAAGAGAAATGCCATGCTTCTGGGAGAAGGATGTGCTAAACTTCTGCAATCTCTGCTACATGTCCCTACTCATCACCTGCCCACCAGTACACAGGCACAGCCTCCTCCTCCTGTATTACCACATGCTATGTCTGTAAGCTGCTGGGGCACTACAAGTACCAGCATGGCAGAAGGGGCAGGGCAGCAGCAGTGTGTTCTATCAGGATGATTTATCTATATATACACACACCAGCACTTTTTTCCCCAAAAATCATCCTGATAGAACACACTGCTGCCCCTTCTGCCATGCTGGTACTTGTAGTGCCCAGCAGCTTACAGACATAGCATGTGGTAATACAGGAGGAGGAGGCTGTGCCTGTGTACTGGTGGGCAGGTGATGAGTAGGGACATGTAGCAGAGATTGGAGAAGTTTAGCACATCCTTCTCCCAAAAGCATGGCACTTCTCACAATATATATATATATATATATATATATACACACTGTGTATGTATACTGTGCATGTGTGTGTGTGTGTATACCAGGGAGCTGTCCATCCATTAAGGGTACCACCCCCTCTATGTAGAATGTATAGATTCATGCTCGCCGCTGCCCGTCCCACATCTCTTCGGCCATCATCCACTGCCTGACCTGCCACTAAGATGGCACAGTTGGCTGCATTTGATGGGGCACAGTTGGCTGCATTTGATGGGGCACAGTGGGCTGCATTTGATGGGGCACAGTGGGCTGCATTTGATGGGGCACAGTGGGCTGCATTTGATGGGGCACAGTGGGCTGCATTTGATGGGGCACAGTTGGCTGCATTTGATGGGGCACAGTTGGCTGTATTTGATGGCATAGTGGCTGCATTAGATGGGGCACCGTTGGCTGCATTAGATGGGGCACAGTGGGCTGCATTTGATGGGGCACAGTTGGCTGCATTTGATGGGGCACAGTGGCTGCATTAGATGGGGCAAAGTTGGCTGCATTAGATGGGGCACAGTGGGCTGCATTTGATGGGGCAAAGTTGGCTGCATTAGATGGGGCACAGTGGGCTGCATTTGATGGGGCACAGTGGCTGCATTAGATGGGGCAAAGTGGGCTGCATTAGATGGGGCAAAGTGGGCTGCATTTGATGGGACACAGTGGGCTGCATTTGATGGGACACAGTTGGCTGCATTTGATGGGGCACAGTGGGCTGCATTTGATGGGGCACAGTGGCTGCATTAGATGGGGCAAAGTGGGCTGCATTTGATGGGACACAGTGGGCTGCATTTGATGGGACACAGTGGGCTGCATTTGATGGGACACAGTTGGCTGCATTTGATGGGACACAGTTGGCTGCATTTCATGGGGCACAGTGAGGCTGCAATTGTTTGCCCATGAGAGGCTTCTGGTGAATTTAGCAGGTCACCAGCTCTAAGCCACTCAGCATGTCACGGAGCTTGGTGCTTCTCCGCATGGGTTTGCCCACATTCATGTTGCATCAAAAAAAGATGGCGGCCATCTCTAAGCCTGGGGGCCCCATAATCTCCTATTGCCCGGGGGCCCCATGAGTTGTCAGTCCGCCCCTGGGCGAAGATATCACTGAGGTTGTATAAATCATCACAGGGAATATGTCTTCAAACAAATGGTATGTCTTAAACACTCTTACTGGAACCGTTGGACCCGACTGTCAGTGGCAATCGAACAATCAGACATGGGTGTTCCCAATCGATTGGTGAACTGGATATCCAAGGAATCCAATGGAACTTGGAATACTCCTTGAAGGGATCTGGATGGAAGTAACCACGGATGGAACTGCTGGACCTAGTTGTACATGGCCAGTGCTCAGTCAGGCATGGATATTCCAATTAAGTGGAGAACCAAACAATCCAAGAAACGTCCATAAGTATTCAGTGAACTATAAATACTAGTGGCCCCAACTGGGGTAACCATAGCCAAATCGAAGGCCCACAAAAACTCACGTCCACAGAACATGAAAGAAAGAAAAAAGGGGGGTTTTCAATGGTGTAGGTAAAAAAATTGTGTTTTATTGATAAAAATCAACATACAAATAAAAGTGATCACTGTGAAATAAAAGCAATATGGGGAATGGTGTACCAGGCCCATATTGCTTTTATTTCAGAGTGATCACTTGGAAATCAAATTAGTTATGGTTATCAAACATTTATAAACCTTGTAGAAGAACTTTAAAGTGTATGTGTGGGTAAAAAACAGACAAGCACAGAAAAATATCTGTTGATTTCATCAGAAATCCAGTGGGCTTCTGACTTCCCATAGTGAGCTGACAATGCTTCTTCTTTTGCACTAAAATTACAGGCAATGTTATTAGTCGGTCCTAAATTTTCCTACATTTTCTCCTGCTGATTACAGAACTTCCCCTGTCCTCATTGTCATAACTCCTTGTTTACTTATAACCCAGGAGCTGCATTCTATGTATTAAGATAAAAAGTCTTCTGTATGCAGCAGCCCCTTTCAGCCCCACTAATACTTACCTGAGCCCCATCTAGATTCAGCGATGTTGCAGGATTGTCTCGGCTGCCCGGGACTGCCATTCTCATTGGCTGAGACAGCAGCGCGGTGCCATTAGCTCCTGCTTCTGTCAATTAAAGTCAGTCAATGATAAGAGAAAAAGGGCAGGGCTCGGCTCCATGTCTGAATGAACACCGGTGCCCCCATAGCAAGCTGTTTGCTGTAAGGGGCACTATACAGGACAGAGGTAAAGAAGTGGAGGATCAGTAAGTATAACATGTTTGTTATTTAAAAAAAAAAAAAAAAACAAGTCTTCAGTATTAACTATTACGCATCCAGGGGTGCCAGTGCTTACACAGTGTATGCATGCATTTATTTTATTCATTTAATTTCCAGCAAAACAGTGCTGCTGCCTTGACCCCCAGACGCACCTTGCTGATCCCTCCTGCCACCAGCTGCACCTGCAAGAATTTTATAATGAAAGTGGTTTTAAAGGCAGAAGGTGTTTTCTATCTTAATACACTCTAATGCATTATTTGCATTAAGATAAAGAAACCTTCTGTGTGCAGCAACCCACCTAATCCGCCCTAATAATTACCTGAGCCCCATCTTTTTTTTTTTTTTTTTTTTTTTTTTTTTTTTTTTTTTTACTTCTCAGATCATTCTTTAATCAAAAATTAAAGCTTAGAAAAGTGTAATTTCTTATTTTTGCATTACATTCAAGTATATATTTCCTTCTTTTAAATTACAGCACAATACATATAAAGAATTTATTTCTAGAAATAGCCTAATTTACTTCAGATGACCATTGAACCCAGTATTATTGGGCCTGATGTTCAGAGATGTAGATCTACTGTAGAATGGCAGCTGGGACGCTTAGACATATTGTTGCTTCTTGCTTGTAGCCGCCTTGTTGGCCAAATCTCTGGCTCTCTCCTTTGCTGCAAGTGCCGTTTCCTTTGCTTTTTCTGTTGCCTCTTTTGCAGTTTCCACTAGTGTCCTGGAAGGTATATCACCTTGCATTTTTGCCAGGATGAATTCAAAGCCCTTCATTGCCTTGGTCACATTACTTTTGAACCGAGCCAGACCAAATTCTTGTATGGGTCTGCTAAAGCCAAACAGACGTGAAGACACCCAAGCCTCTCTTTTAATCTCGGTCCAATTTTTGTTATCTGGATTTTCACAGTATGTGCAGCGTTCCTCCACAGACATGACTGTGCTGTGGTTTATGTTCCAAGTATAGGTTGTCATGGTTTTCTTATGAAGGTCAATTATGGAGTCTTCAAAAATGTACACAGCATGGGCCACATTGGCTGGGAGGAAGCGCTCGGCCCAACGTGGTAGGCGGTTGGTCTTAGTTAATAACCTTCTGGTTAAAAGCTTCTGGTCACTGGTTACCTCACGGTACAGAATGTCTTCAGTCAGGACATGTTTGCTGTATGGGTTTGGATAGCGCTGCCAAAAAGCAGTGAATACTTGGTCCCAGGAGCTCTTCAGCTCATTCAAGCCTAGAAAATACTTCACCATTGTTCCCAAAAGAATCACTGCATCAACTAGATGGACTCAGGAAACCATCGGAGGACGGCAGTGATGGGGTGTAGAGGTCACCTGGAGTAACCGCCTGGATCCAGCGTGAAGCCGGGCTGCGTCTGCCCTAGTGGAGGGACCGCTCCACGCAGGAACTCAGCTCCTTCCAGCCGCCATGAGGATGGTACAGGACGCCCCTCTACCTGAGCCCCATCTTGATCAAGCGATGTTGCACGAGAGACTCGGCTATTCAGGGCTTTCCCTCTTCATTGGCTGAGACAGCAGTGAAGTGCCATTGACTGCTATCAATCAAGTCAATGAGCCAATGACGAGAGAGAGCAAGATGGGGGCCGGGCCTGTCACATATTGCTTAGTATTCTATTGGACACAGGGAGCTGCGGCTCGGCTAGGGTGCCCCCATAACAAGCTGCTTGCTGTGGGGGCACTCAACAGGAGGGAGGGACCAGGGGCACTGAAGAGGGACCCAAGAGGAGGTGGATCTGGGCTGCTTTGTGCAAAACCAATGCACAGAGCAGGTAAGTATAACATGTTTGTTATTTAAAAAAAAAGTCTTTGTATCACTTTGGGGGTTATTTACTAAAGGCAAATCCTCTTTTCTCTTTGAAAGTACACTTGGAAGTGCAGTCGCTGTAGATAAATAAAAAACAGCATTTTAGCTTGCACATGATTGGATAATAAAATCAGTAGAGTTTCACCCTCATTTCAGATCTACACCTCAGATTTACAGCGACTGCACGTCCAAGTGCACTTTCAGTGCAATTTCAAATGCAAAGTTGATTTGCCTTTAAGTTCATAAAAACAGGACAGACAGCACAGGACCACTCTGCAAACGTAGACCCAGTCTTACTTAGTAGATCACTACCCTGGACCAACGTGGTTCCGGAGCCAGGAACACTTGAACATGCACCCGTGGCCAGGAGAGACACACACAGGGGGTGGTGGGACGACAGACCCGGATCGGCGACGACGACCCCAAACAAATGACTTCTGTCCCTTATGTACTCCTCCCCAGCATGCACAAGGGGACGATCAACTCTCTCTGATTGGCTGCTGAAGGGGAACACCCAAAACACTTTGACCTGACTGCTGCCACCCTCGGCCTGGAGTGAGAACAACACCCCAGACAACAATAGTGGTCACTCACAGTACAGCCATGGCTGAAACCGAGGCACAAATTTAGTGAAAAATCATACAGTCTTAGTCAACTAACTCTAAAGCCGCGTACACACGATCGGTTAAACCGATGAGAACGGTCTGATGGACCGTTTTCATCAGACCAAACCAATCGTGTGTGGGCGCCATCGGTTATTTAACCATCGGTTAAAAAAAGGCAACTTGTTTTAAATTTAACCAATGGATTCCTAACCGACAGGTCAAAACCGATCGTTAGTAGGCACAACCATCGGTTAAAAATCCACGCATGCTCAGAATCAACTCGACACATGCTTGGAAGCATTGAACTTTATTTTTTTCAACACGTCTTTGTGTTTTACATCACCGCGTTCTGACACAATCGTTTTTTTTTAACCGATGGTGTGTAGGCGCGACAGACCATTAGTCAGCTTGATTGGTTAACCAATGAAAACGGTCCATCAGACCGTTCTCATCAGATGGACCGATCGTGTGTGTACGCGGCATTAGACTACCCTCTAAATTTAAAGCAGCGCCAGCTAGAAAGTAGCAGGCCGCTACATATGGTATAGACGTTATACTACATATATGTCATGGAATGGTCATTTTTAGGGTTTTTAGTGCAAGACAAAATATATATATTTTGGAACATCACTCTAATGTTAAAATGCTGCATTAATGTTATATGCCCAGATAACTGAGGAGGACATAGCTGGTAATAACTCATTCAAGCACATTTTATTCTTGCTTTAAGCACATCCACACCCTCTATCTTGCTGTCACATGAGAATACATCTTTAGTGCATTTGTCTCCTTCACTTTAGAGATACATATTTTGGCTGCATTTGTATGCATGTTGGTGCTTTTGTTATTCAAGGTCTTTTTTTTTTTTCTTTTGCCTTTCCACAGTCGCTGTAATTTTCATATTTATATCACTGCACGGCTGATGTTTTCATGCAATAGAGGTTGCTAAGCAACTTCTCCAGACTAACTGAAAAGGTTTCTGTACAGAAAAGTAAGTCTAAATTATAAATGCGCTTTACATTTCCTCCTTCAAGCACATCCCCTGGGGTCACATCTTGTGTCAATGATGTCTGCTCCTACTGCATTGTCCACTGATAGGATTGTCAAGAACGGATTGTCAAGAGGATCACTGATGTAGTTTCAAATTTACCTTTCACACATCTCAGAAAATCCAGTCTACATAAGGAGTAGGAAGGTACAATATATGAAAAAAGTGCCTTAATAATTTCACAGCTCACTTCAGTTTACTTAATGCTGCTGTGTCCATAGACAACTATTTTCATTCTGCAAAAAGCAAGATGTAGTAAACATGTGCTATTCATTGTACTGTATATGGACAAGCTAGAGTTAATGCGTATCCATAGAATCAGAAAAGATGAGAGGTTTGTTATTGAAGCAGAACATGGCACTGAGCAAAACAGTTGTGCTAATGCAAACAAAATTATTGCACAGAAAATACTGCAGTTCCAGCTGAAGACCAATTCAATACTGAAGTTGTCATTTAACTCTTATTGGAATTCCTCTTTGGGGGTTTTGGTCAAACAAAAATGTATAGCTCAACTTACCAACCACCTTACAACAAACCAAATTATCCTGTCTATCAGTTTACGTTAAAAATAGGGGTTTCCTTTGCACACATTTGCAAATAAAAGCGTAAGTTGCAGAGCCACTTCACCGCACCCCAGTATTATCTACAGTTCTAACTTTATACATTTTTTTATAGCCTCCATAGTAGAAGCGCATGCATAAAAATTGATAGATAGAGGGCAGGTAAGCCTGGAAGGAGCCCACCCTTCCTTAGGGGCACATGGATGCAATGGACACCCAGCATATAGCACTATGGCAGCAAAGGCTTCCAGTGCATCCCCTCGCCAGTATTCCAATGAAACAAACAAATGGCCACTGTCCCCACCTATAACTGACCTACGCAGCAAGGAGCACATAGAAGGGCGATGCATGTCAAACAAAACCAAAGAAAATTACCAGCTCAACTTACCAACTAGCTTGTAAGAAGCTGAATTAACCTGTCTAACAGTTTGAGTTAAAAACAGGGGTTTAGTTTGCACACATTTGCAAAAATATGTGTAAGCTACAGAGCCACTTCACGGCATACCAGTATTATCTGCAGTCCTAATTCTATTCATTTTTGAGAGCCTCCATAGTAGAAGCACATGCATGATAATTGATAGGGCAGGTAAGCCTGGGGGGAGCCCACCCTTCTTTAAAGGCACAGGGGCACTTTGGACATCCAGCATATAGCACAATGGCAGCAAAGGCTTCCAGTGTGTCCCCTCACCAGTATGCCAACTGTAGAACCAAATGGCCACTGCCACCACTTATAACTTGCCTGTGCAGCAAGGAGCACATGTTTTTAATGCAAACTGTTAGACAGGATCATTTGGTTTGTTGCAAGCTGGTTGGTAAGTTGAGCTGGGAATTTTCTTTGGTATTGTTTGACATGTGTCACCATACCATGTACTCCTTGCTGCATAGGCCAGTTATAGGTGGGGCAGTGACCATTTGTTTGTACTGTTGGAATACTGGAAGGGGTTGCACAGGATGCTTTTGCTGCCATGATGCTATATGCTGGGTGTTCATTGCACCCCTGTGCCTTTATGGACGGATGGGCTCCCACCCCTCCTAAACAATGCAAACCTTTTGGTGCCTATAAGCTAGAGCTGCACGATTAATCATTAAAAACACATGATCTCTATGCAACTCCCCTCACGATCTCTATGCAGAATTTCCCGATTCATTCAAAAAGTGTAGCAAGTTCTTTGCTCACTCAGCTGTCAAAAGAAAAAAACAGGCAGCCTGCCAAGATTTTCACAACATTGTCCACTCTGGTAGATAACTATAAACATTGTAACTTTGTTCTTAGATGAAAGTAATGAACTTTGGTGTGTAGCTGAGGGCAGTTCAACCATTTAAAACTAAACCTTTTTTGTCACCTGTTTCTTACAAAGCTAAAATCTGTATTTTTTGCTAGAAATATACTTGGAACCCCCAAACATTATATATATATATATATATATATATATATATATATATATATATATATATAGCAGAGATCCTAGGGAATAAAATGGCAATTGTTGCAATATTTTATGTCACACTGTATTTGCGCAGCGATCATTCAAATGCAATTGTTTTGGGGGGAAAAAAAACATAGGGCCAGATTCAGCAAAGGTTACGCTGGCGGATCGAGTGATCCGCCAGCGTAACAGTGGCTTTGAGCCGGCGTTTCTGTTTTCTGTAACCAGAAAACAAGAAACGCCGGGTTGAAGTTCCGATGCGGTGAGCGTAACTGAGTTTCGCCATCGCATCGTTACTTCAACTTAAAAATGGCGCCGGGGGCGTTCCCGCCGATTTACGCTCAAAAAATATGTTAATGAGCGGAAATCGGCAATTCACGATCGAAATCCGGCGCGACGCAGTGACGTTACGACGTTTCCGGACGGGATACGCGGCGCATAGTTATACCTACATGGGGCTGGCGTATCCTATGTTAGGTATAGGCGTCGTCATCGCGTCGGGAAAAAAAAAAAAAAACGTCGCTTGCGTAAAACGGTCATGAATGGGAATGTGACGTCATTGACGTTCATTCACAGATTTTGGAGCATGCGCACGGGGATGTTTTGACACTCGACGCATGCGCAGTACGTCGGCGGCGGGATCGCGCGTAGTTAGCATACTACACGCCCCGTACCCGCCCAATTTGAATTCCGCCGGCTCATTTGTGATGCGCTGCCGCAACTTTAGGAGCAAGTGCTTCATGAATGACAGCACTTGCTCCTAAAAAATCGGCAGCGCAACGCAAATGAGAAGCGTTACTCCAGAGCAAAGATGCTCTGGACTACGTGAATCTGGCCCATAAAGTTAGCAATTTTTTTTTATATATTGTGAAAGATGATGTTACGCTGCTAGAGTCGTGGGAGAATCGTGATTTTTATTCTAAGAAAAAAAAATGTGATTCTCATTTTAGCCAGAATCGTGCAGCTCTAGGAGAACTTTAAATACTAGCTCCAGACTGTACATGGGGTCTAAACATCTTCCCAAATTGTGATTAAGCCCCATCTTCTCTGTCATTCAACTGTCAATGGCAGAATCTATGTTATCTATTAACGTTCTGCCATATGTGAGATTGATATTAAGTAATGTGTGTAATGTGTCAAATACCTGGTAGAAGTCCAGTTGATGAGAAGGCATCCCTTTGACTCCCTGTCCAATACCTCCTTGAGTTAATGACAGGGTGTAGCAGGGCGAGAATTTGCACTGGTTTCTGTGGTAAGTCTTGACACAGTGGGTTGTCAGATGACAGTCCAGATACTGCTGGGATGCTGTGGATGCTAGACTGAAACTTAGGAACGTACATATGCAAAAATCAAAGCCATTGTCAAAAAAGCCAGAGTCACCAACAACCAGGTTAAATTCAAGAAGCAGGAGCAGTAACAGAATCCAGGCCAGGGTCAATGTCAAATGGCCAGTAAAAGTAAAAAAAAAAAACAGTAGGCAGAAAAAGGCATGAAAAAACAAGCCAATGTCAGTAACAGGTAATTATGATCAAGCAATGCACTAAGGTGGTATGTAACAGCACACGTGCGGTGACACCAAATGCGCTCAGGTGATATGTAACAGCACACGTTCGGTGACACCAAATGCACTAAGGTGGTATTAAACAGCACACGCACAGTCAGAGCGACTGCGTTTCTGTGCAATTCAATAGCCCACTTGCATTAACAGCAACAGCCTTTCTGTGCAAATAAATAGCACACGTGCAGTAACAGTTAATGCGTCTATGTGCAATTAACTAACACGTGTACACTAACACGTTAGAGCATCAAGCACAATCTCCTGCCTGACAGATACTAATAGCAGAACTAGCTAATATACAGTTTAAATATATTGACAACTCCTAGGGATGTCAATATATTCTCTACAAACTGTACATTTAACTATACTAACTAGTAGCCTCCCTGATCTATCTATCTATCTATGTGAAAAGACACTGTGGGCCAGATTCAGGTAGATGGGCGAATCTTTATTTTAGAGTAACGTTTCTCATTTACGTTACTCCGCCGAAACTTTAGGAGAAAGTACTGTATTCACATAGCACTTGCTCCTAAAGTTGCGGCGGCGTAGCGAAAATGAGCCGGCGGAATTCAAATTGGGCTGGTAGGAGGCGTGTATTATTATAACTAGGCGCGATCCCGCGGCGAACGTACTGCGCATGCGTCGACTGTCAGTGCGCATGCTCCAAATTCTGTCAGGGAACGTCAATGACGTCAATCCCCATTCACGGACGTTTTTCGCAAACAACGCGAAAAAAATTTAATTTGACGCGATGACGACAGCCATACTTAACATAGAATACTCCACTAGGGGGCTGGTTTTTCTTTACGCCGCGTATCTCTTACGGAAACGTCGGAAAGTCACTGCGTCGGGCCCGAATAATCAGCGGGAACGCCCCGAGCACCATTTTTAAAATTGCAGTTCCGATACGACGGCGAAATACAATTACGCCGCTCGTATAGGAACTCCAACCCGGCGTTTCTTGTTTTCTGACTACAGAAAACAGAAACGCCGGCTCAAAGTGAGAGTTAGGCTGGAGTATCACTGATACTCCAGAGTAACTCTACCTGAATCTGGCCCTGTCTGTCTGTCTGTCTGTCTGTCTGTCTGTCTATCTCTCTGTCTGTCTGTTTAACAGCACACGTACAGTGACACTAACTGCGCTCAGGTGGTATGTAACAGCACACGTACAGTGACACTAACTGCGCTCAGGTGGTATATAAAAGCACACGTCTAGTGACACTAACTGCGCTCAGGTGGTATATAACAGCACAGGTTCGGTGACACTAACTGCGCTCAGGTGGTATGTAACAGCACACGTACAGTGACAATAACTGCGCTCAGGTGGTATGTAACAGCACACGTACAGTGACACTAACTGCACTCAAGTGGTATATAAAAGCACATGTCCAGTGACACTAACAGCGCTCAGGTGGTATATAACAGCACAGGTGCGGTGACACTAACTGCGCTCAGGTGGTATGTAACAGCACACGTTCAGTGACACTAACTGCGCTCAGGTGGTATATAACAGCACACGTACAGTGACACTAATTGCGCTCAGGTGGTATATAACAGCACACGTACAGTGACACCAAATGCGCTCAGGTGGTATATAAAAGCACACGTGCGGTGACACCAAATGCGCTAAGGTGGTATGTAACAGCACACGTGCGGTGACACCAAATGCGCTCAGGTGATATGTAACAGCACACGTGCGGTGACACCGAATGCGCTAAGGTGGTATGTAACAGCACACGTGCGGTGACACCAAATGCGCTAAGGTGGTATGTAACAGCACACATGCGGTGACCCCAAATGCGCTCAGGTGATATGTAACAGCACACGTGCGGTGACACCAAATGCACTAAGGTGGTATGTAACAGCAATTCAATAGCCCACTTGCATTAACAGCAACAGCCTTTCTGTGCAAATAAATAGCACACGTGCAGTAACAGTTAATGCGTCTATGTGCAATTAACTAACACGTGTACACTAACACGTTAGAGCATCAAGCACAATCTCCTGCCTGACAGATACTAATAGCAGAACTAGCTAATATACAGTTTATAAATATATTGACAACTCCTAGGGATGTCAATATATTCTCTACAAACTGTACATTTAACTATACTAACTAGTAGCCTCCCTGATCTATCTATCTATCTATGTGAAAAGACACTGTGGGCCAGATTCAGGTAGATGGGCGAATCTTTATTTTAGAGTAACGTTTCTCATTTACGTTACTCCGCCGAAACTTTAGGAGAAGGTACTGTATTCACATAGCACTTGCTCCTAAAGTTGCGGCGGCGTAGCGAAAATGAGCCGGCGGAATTCAAATTGGGCGGGTAGGAGGCGTGTATTATTATAACTAGGCGCGATCCCGCGGCGAACGTACTGCGCATGCGTCGACTGTCAGTGCGCATGCTCCAAATTCTGTCAGGGAACGTCAATGACGTCAATCCCCATTCACGGACGTTTTACGCAAACAACGCGAAAAAAATTTAATTTGACGCGATGACGACAGCCATACTTAACATAGAATACTCCACTAGGGGGCTGGTTTTTCTTTACGCTGCGTATCTCTTACGGAAACGTCGGAAAGTCACTGCGTCGGGCCCAAATACGATCGTGAATTGCAGATTCTCGCTGATTAGCATATTCTCGGCGTTAATCAGCGGGAACGCCCCGAGCGCCATTTTTAAAATTGCAGTTCCGATACGACGGTGAAATACAATTACGCCGCTCGTATAGGAACTCCAACCCGGCGTTTCTTGTTTTCTGAATACAGAAAACAGAAACGCCGGCTCAAAGTGAGAGTTAGGCTGGAGTATCACTGATACTCCAGAGTAACTCTACCTGAATCTGGCCCTGTCTGTCTGTCTGTCTGTCTGTCTATCTCTCTGTCTGTCTCACTTCTCTAAGCAAGCCGAAACACACTACACGAGGCCGCCTGGGAGGCGGCCTTTTATAGTGTGGGGCGTGTGCTAAAGCCCTGAGCCCTAATTGGCCAAAGCACCCAGGCTTTGGCCAATTAGGTCTCTTCGTTTTTTGGGCGCTGTGATTGGCCAGGCATGCAGGGTCATGGTGCATGCTTGACCAATCATCAGCGTGCAACGCCGCAGTGAATTATGGGTCATTCGAATTTGGCGCGAACGACCCGATTTGTTCGTTTTCGACAAACGATCGAACGGCCAATGTTCGATCCGAACATGTGTTCGCATCGAACACGTAGCTCATCCCTACTCTTCTATAAGGTGTTTTAGTCAGTTGTTCTATTCTTTAGAGACAGAGTTGAGAAATACTCAAGCACATATTACTGAGTTTAATTCCAACAATTCAAGGAATATCTGCATAACATGAGTACCTAGCTGGGAACATCCAGAGTTTTTCTTACTTTGTCCATCTTGCCTCCCCAGCTTCACGCTCCTTTTTTATTTTTCCTTCTCCTTAGCACCCTGTCAGAACCCATCCCAACTCTACTATAATTGCCTCCCACCCTGTTCCCTCTCTAAGTACCCCTATAGGTCCCCCTCCCCTATTATAGGGTCTCTTTTGGTTCAATACACCCCCCCTCTCCTTTTAATTAAAAATAAATACATTTAAAAGGTGTTTGCTGGGAACATTGCTTTTTTATTTTTTTATTTCTGTCTTTGTCCCCCATTGATTTTACTTCATTTCCTTTCTGGTAAAACTGTTGTCACAGTGACAGAAAGTGACAGAAAAATTCTCTAATAGAGATTCATATAGCAATAAAACCCAGGAAATTGTTTTATCATTCCCTTTTCTATCCACAACTAGTAAAAAAGTGTATAGTTTTAGATACATTAAAGTCACACCCTTCGTACATCATGTCAGGAAGATCGAGTACATGGCCGTGCCTGAAAATCAGTGCATGCACACAGTACAGCTCTTAAACCAATGAATAGAATTAAGGTTGTGTATGACTCTGCATGTGTTCAGTAATGCACATGTGTATTAGCATGAATTAGTGTGTACATCTAGCACTGGCTTCTGTTACATATCACCTGAGCGCATTTGGGGTCACCGCACGTGTGCTGTTACATACCACCTTAGCGCATTTGGTGTCACCGCACGTGTGCTGTTACATACCACCTTAGCGCATTCGGTGTCACCGCACGTGTGCTGTTACATATCACCTGAGCGCATTTGGGTTCACCGCACGTGTGCTGTTACATACCACCTTAGCGCATTTGGTGTCACCGCACGTGAGCTGTTACATACCACCTTAGCGCATTTGGTGTCAGCACACGTGTGCTGTTACATATCACCTGAGCGCATTTGGGGTCACCGCACGTGTGCTGTTACATATCACCTGAGCGCATTTGGGGTCACCGCACGTGTGCTGTTACATACCACCGTAGCGCATTTGGTGTCACCGCACATGTGCTGTTACATACCACCTGAGCGCATTTGCTGTCACCGCACGTGTGCTGTTACATACCACCTTAGCGCATTTGGTGTCACCGCACGTGTGCTGTTACATATAGCCTGAGCGCATTTGGGTTCACCGCACGTGTGCTGTTACATACCACCTTAGCGCATTTGGTGTCACCGCACGTGTGCTGTTACATACCACCTTAGCGCATTTGGTGTCACCGCACGTGTGCTGTTACATATTACCTGAGCGCATTTGGGGTCACCGCATGTGTGCTGTTACATACCACCTTAGCGCATTTGGTGTCACCGCACGTGTGCTGTTACATACTGTACCACCTGAGCGCATTTGGGGTCACCGCACGTGTGCTGTTACATATCACCTGAGCGCATTTGGGGTCACCGCACGTGTGCTGTTACATACCACCTGAGCACATTTGGTGTCACCGCACGTGTGCTGTTACATACCACCTGAGCGCATTTGGTGTCACCGCACGTGTGCTGTTACATACCACCTTAGCGCATTTGGTGTCACCGCACGTGTGCTTTTATATACCACCTGAGCGCATTTGGTGTCACTGCACCTGTGCTGTTATATACCACCTGAGCGCAGTTAGTGTCACTGTACGTGTGCTGTTATATACCACCTTAGCGCAGTTAGTGTCACTGGACGTGTGCTGTTATATACCACCTGAGCGCAATTAGTGTCACTGTACGTGTGCTGTTATATACCACCTGGGCGCAGTTAGTGTCACTGAACGTGTGCTGTTACATACCACCTGAGCGCAGTTAGTGTCACCGCACCTGTGCTGTTATATACCACCTTAGCGCTGTTAGTGTCACTGGACATGTGCTTTTATATACCACCTGAGTGCAGTTAGTGTCACTGTACGTGTGCTGTTAAATACCACCTGAGCGCAGTTATTGTCACTCTACGTGTGCTGTTACATACCACCTGAGCGCAGTTAGTGTCACCGAACCTGTGCTGTTATATACCACCTGAGCGCAGTTAGTGTCACTAGACGTGTGCTTTTATATACCACCTGAGCGCAGTTAGTGTCACTGTACGTGTGCTGTTACATACCACCTGAGCGCAGTTAGTGTCACTGTACGTGTGCTGTTAAATACCACCTGAGCGCAGTTAGTGTCACTGTACGTGTGCTGTTACATACCACCACCTGAGCGCAGTTAGTGTCACCGCACCTGTGCTTTTATATACCACCTGAGCGCAGTTAGTGTCACTGGACGTGTGCTGTTACATACCACCTGAGCGCAGTTAGTGTCACCGCACCTGTGCTGTTATATACCACCTGAGCGCTGTTAGTGTCACTGGACGTGTCCTTTTATATACCACCTGAGTGCAGTCAGTGTCACTGTACGTGTGCTGTTACATACCACCTGAGCGCAGTTAGTGTCACTGTACGTGTGCTGTTACATACCACCTGAGCTCAGTTAGTGTCATCGCACCTGTGCTGTTATATACCACCTAAGCGCATTTAGTGTCACTGCACCTGTGCTGTTATATACCACCTGAGCACAGTTAGTGTCACTGGACGTGTGCTGTTATATACCACCTGAGCGCAGTTAGTGTCACTGTACATGTGCTGTTACATACCACCTGAGCGCAGTTAGTGTCACCGCACCTGTGCTGTTATATACCACCTGAGCGCAGTTAGTGTCACTGGACGTGTGCTGTTATATACCACCTGAGCGCAGTTAGTGTCACTGTATGTGTGCTGTTATATACCACCTGAGCGCAGTTAGTGTCACTGGACGTGTGCTGTTATATACCACCTGAGCGCAGTTAGTGTCACTGTACGTGTGCTGTTATATACCACCTGAGTGCATTTAGTGTCACCGCACCTGTGCTGTTACATACCACCTGAGCGCAGTTAGCGTCACCGCACCTGTGCTGTTATATACCACCTGAGCGCAGTTAGTGTCACTGTACGTGTGCTGTTATATACCACCTGAGTGCAGTTAGTGTCACTGTACGTGTGCTGTTACATACCACCTGAGCGCAGTTAGTGTCACCGCACCTGTGCTGTTATATACCACCTGAGCGCAGTTAGTGTCACTGTACGTGTGCTGTTATATACCACCTGAACGCATAAATATGTCTGGAAGGACAACAAAGAGAGGCAGAGGGTCAGGAGGGCAAGCAGGCTCTGCATGTAGAGGTAACGCTGGTAGTGTATGTGGTGCATCCTCTTCAGCACGTGGCCGTGGCCGCTCGTCCTTCTTTTCGGGAGCTGGCCGTGTTGAGCCTCAACATGCAGAGAAATTAGTAGAGTGGATGACCAAGCCGTCCTCATCCTCCTCATCCTCTCTCACACAGACTGATCAAAGTTTATCTGGCAAAGCAGCTGCCAAGGCGTCCCCTTCCCTCTGCACAATGGCTTCACACAATACTTCCCTAGTGCCACCATGTCCTCCTAAGGAGTCCCCCGAACTGTTTCAACACAGTGTTGGGTACATGCTGCAGGAAAATGCGCAGCGTTTTGAAGACTCCAATGACGGAACACTGATAGAGGAAGGCATTGATGTGAGCCCAGGGAGAGGGGGTGTCCGAGAGGGACAGCAATTTGTCAGTGATGATGTTCCCCCAGCTGGAGCATACTGCCAGGTTGTTGACAGTGATGAGGAGGGAGGGGATGATGAGGTCACTGACTCTACCTGGGTGCCTGATAGGAGAGAGGAGGAGGAGAAGGAGGAGGAGGACGAGGCACAGGCACATCTCCAAAGAGGCAGGATGCCCTCCAGGGGTCAGCTTAAGGTCACACCCACTGCATTACAGCGCACATCTACGGCGCTTGTGCATAGCGCTGCTGTGTCTGACCGGTACAGCAAAAGTTCTTTGGTGTGGGCCTTTTTTGAAACATGTCCACAAGATCGTACCTTTGCTATTTGCAACTTATGTCGCAAGCGTATCTCGCGTGGCCAAAACATCAACCGCCTGGGTACCACATGCTTGTCCAGACATATGTCGACCTGCCATGCAGCTCGTTGGCAAGCACACCAGAAAGACCCACACCAAAGACAACAGCGTACCCCCCCTTGCCCTTCTAGGACCTCCAACCCCAGTAGACCCCCAGTCCTCTCTGAAGCCTGCAGTGAAGGTGTAGAAATAGGTGTGTCACAAGCTAGTAGTAGCGGTCAATCTACTGATAGTACCAGGCAAATTTCCCTGCCCCAGCTGCTGCAGCACCGAAAGAAGTAAAATCCCAGCCATCCACATGCCCAGCAGTTGAATGCTAGCTTAGCGAAATTGCTAGCACTTCAACTGCTACCTTTTCAGTTGGTAGATTCTGCCCCCTTCCGTGAGTTTGTGCAATGTGCAGTACCTCAGTGGCAAGTACCAAAACGCCACTTTTTCTCACGGAAGGCTAATCCGGCTCTCTACTGGCATGTGGAAGGCAATGTCCATGCCTCGCTGGACAGGGCAGTCACTGGTAAGGTGCATTTTACCGCTGACTCATGGTCCAGCAGGCATGGACAGGGACGTTACCTGTCTTTTACGGCGCATTGGGTGACTCTGCTGGCAGCTGGGAAGGACGCAGGGCAAGGTCCAGTAGTTTTGGAGGTTGTTCCGCCACCACGCCTCCAAAACAATACTACTGCTTCTGACACACCTCTTTCCTCCACCCCCTCCTCTTCTTCCTCTGTGGCCTCTTCCTGTGGGGATGTTTTCTCCGAACCAGCCGTGCTCCGTAGGCGTACGAGGGGATACGCAGGAATGCAGGCCAAGAGATGCCATGCAGTGCTAGAGCTGGTGTGCTTGGGAGACAGGAGCCACACTGGGGAAGAGGTTTTGTCAGCTCTGCAGGGTCAGGCTGAGAGGTGGTTTGATGCCACGCCAGCTGAAGCCTGGAATGGTGGTCAGCGATAATGGCACCAACCTCCTCTCTGCCCTGCGACAGGGAAAACTCACCCACGTGCCCTGTTTTGCGCATGTCCTCAATTTGGTGGTGCAGCGGTTCTTGGGCAGGTACCCGGGCTTGCAGGATGTCCTGAAGCAGGCCAGGAAAGTCTGTGTGCATTTTCGAAGGTCATATAATGCCACTGCTCGGCTGACTGACCTCCAAAGGGAATACAACCTGCCCAAGAACCGCCTAATTTGTGACATGCCCACCAGATGGAACTCAACGTTGGCCATGCTGCAGCGGCTGCACAAGCAGCAATGGGCCATCAATGAGTACCTGTGCCAATATGGCTGCAGAACTGGGTCAGGGGAGCTAGGTTTTTTTTCCCCACGCCAGTGGGCCTTGATCAGGGATGCATGCACTGTCCTGTCACCATTTGAGGAGGCCACGAGGATGGTGAGCAGGGACAGTGCATGCATCAGTGAGACTGTCCCTCTTATTCACATGTTGAAGCACACGCTACGTGGAATAATGGACAGGGCCCTTGAGGCAGAACAGAGGGAGGAAGAGGATGACTTCCTTACCTCTCAAGGCCCCCTTTACCCAGAGAGTGGTCCTGCTTGGGAGGAGGAGGAGGAGTTTTACGTGGCTGGGATGAGGTGCCTGTGGATCCTGTCGTCCTCAGTGACCCAGAGGACTGTGCCCCGAATGCCTCTGCAAACCTACGCTGCATGGCCTCCCTGATCCTGCAAAGCCTGCGTAAGGATCCTCGTGTACGAGCTATTAAGGAGAGGGATCATTACTGGCTGGCAACTCTCCTTGATCCACGTTACAAGAGTAAGGTTGCGGACCTTATGTTGCCATCGCACAGGGAGCAGAAGATGAAACTTCTGCAGGAGGCCTTGCAGAAGGGTCTGTGCAATGCGTTCCCAGAACCGGGGGATTACCAAAACCTGGCTCTGGACAACGTCTTGCTGAGGCTTCGGTGAGTCACAGAAGGGGCGGTGGAGAAGGTGGTTGTCTGACCGATGCATTCAGGCAGTTTTTTAGTCCGCAGCCCCAAGGTCTGACCGGTTCCAGCAACCATCGCCAGCGTCTGGTTTACATGGTCCGGGAATACCTAGGGGCAAGATCCGACTTGGACACCTTCCCCACCAAAAATCCTCTGGCTTACTGGGTCTTGAGGATGGATCACTGGCCAGAGCTTGCCCAGTACGCAATTGAGCTACTGGCTTGCCCTGCATCCAGTGTTCTTTCAGAACGGACATTCAGTGCTGCTGGAGGCTTTGCGACTGATCACAGGGTGCGCCTCTCCACCGGCTCTGTTGATCGACTGACCTTCATCAAAATGAATCAGGCTTGGATCAACACCAGCTACCAAGCACCTAATGCTGAAATTAATGAATAATATCTTTTTGTTGAAATGTCGGATCCCTTTTAGACTGCTGATGCTGAGTGACTGTCCTCTTATGCTGCTGATGGAATATCCTTCTCCTCCTGACTTTTCTTGCTGATAGCTAGTAAGAAATGTTGTGTTTCTGGGCTCCGCCACCAGTGCCTAAGGCACAATTTTTCAGCCCCTGTTTAACAGGGGCGCCTAATAACAGTTTTTGATGCAATACTTTGCACGTGGCTCCTTGTTGTGCTCCAATTGGAGTTATTGTGAGGGGTTGCAGTGTTGTGTTGTGCCCAAGGCCCAATTTGTCTGCCCCTGTTTTAACAGGGGTGCCTAATAACAATTTTTGATGCAATACTTTGCACGTGGCTCCTTGTTGCGCTCCAATTGGAGTGATTGTGAGGGGTTGCAGTGTTGTGTTGTGCCCAAGGCCCACATTTTCTGCCCCTGTTTAACAGGGGCGCCTAATAACAATTTTTGATGCAATACTTTGCACATGGCTCCTTGTTGCGCTCCAATTACAGTATGTTTGAGGGGTGCCCTTTTTTCTAAAAATGTTCTTTCACAAAACAATAATGGCCCCCCCACCACCGCTAAAATATCCGACATAATGTTGCCACACAGAACTTGCGCAAGTAGCATTAATTACTTTTTTTTATAGTCCTCTCATGTTGTGCAGGGACATTTCTAAACACATGCCACTACTATAGACACCCAGCAGGTGTGATATTTATAGGATTTTTTTTTTCACTTTAACCACTTAAGACCCGGACCAATACGCTGGCAAATGACCCAAGGGGTTTTTGCGATTCGGCACTGTGTCGCTTTAACAGACAATTGCGCGGTCGTGCGATGTGGCTCCCAAACAAAATTTGCGTCCTTTTTTTCCCACAAATAGAGCTTTCTTTTGGTGGTATTTGATCGCCTCTGCGATTTTTTTTTTTGCGCTATATACATAAATAGATCGACATTTTTGAAAAAAAACAATATTTTTTACTTTTTGTTATAATAAAAAACCAATAAACTAAATTTTAGTCAAACATTTAGGCCAAAATTTATTTAGCCACATGTCTTTAGTAAAAAAAAAATCGCATTAAAAAAAAATTAGCTACCTAGCGGGAACAGCGACACTAATACAGCGATCAGAAAAATGATCGCTTAGTGATGCTGGCAATAGGGAGTGAAAGGGTTAACTAGGGCAGTGATCAAGGGGTTAAAACTTTATTGGGGGGGGGGTGGGGGGGCTATCCTGACACTAACACTAACTGACTGTCACACTGTCTTTCACACTGACACTAAATACAGTAATCATACATGTATGATTACTGCATTCAGTGACACTGTGACAGGGGGGAGGGGGGGGGGGGCAATCGCGGGGGTTAAATGTGTTTTTGTGTGTGTGTAAGTGTGCTGTTGGTGCAGACTTACTTGTTGTGTTGTGATCTCTCCTCAGCGGCGCTTAAAACAAACGCCGAGGGAGAGATCAGATAGCTTCCTCCTTCCTGCGTTTACACAGGAGGAGGAAGTGACAGGGCGGGCTGGCGCGCGCATTGGCTGGGAGCGATCCGGAGGGGGCGGGTGAAAACGGATAGCCGCCCCCTCTTGTCGGATCCCTACTGCAGAGAGCTTTCTACTATAGCTCTCAGCATGTAGGTGTGGCTGCCGACCTGATCACTATAGTGACAGGTCACCGGCGGCTGCAGCCATTCGTCAATCTCTGCAGAGCCAGCGTTTACCGACGATGATCATTGTTTGATTCAATTTGTGTGCATCCATCAGTGATTTCCGCAGGGAATCGCTGGCTGTACAGAGAGTGGCGAATAACTGCAGCTTTTGGCGACCTGTCACTGTGGTGACTGGGGTCAGCGGCTGCACCTAGCCGATGAAAGCTGATGTGAGCCACAGAAGGAACTGCTACAATTTGCACTGGCCTTAATCATTAGGCATCAATGACAATGTTCTGTGTCTGAGTCTGCCTTCACCATTAGGCCTCCCATGTCTCCTTTTTTTTTTTTTACATTAGGATATATGCAAGGGCAAAAACAAAACTTGTTTACTATTCCACTTCTATCTCACGTTTTATCACAGGTGACTATACTGTAGCTAATTAATAGAAAAATAGCTGAAAAGGCTTACATACAGTGTCTTGAAAAAGTATTCATACCCCTTATTTTTATTTTTTCCACATTTTGTCATGTTACAACCAAAAATTTAAATGTATGTTATTGGGATTTTATGTGATTGACCAACGCAAAGTGGCACATAATTGTGAAGTGGAAGGAAAATGATAAATAGTTTTCAACATTTTTTTACAAATAAATATCTGAAAAGTGTGGCGTGCATTTGTATTCAGCCCCCTTTACTCTGATACCCCTAACTAAAATTTGGTGGAACCAATTGCCTTCAGAAGTTACCTGTGTGTAATTTAATATCATTATAAATACGGCTGTTCTGTGAAGCCCTCAGAGGTTTGTTAGAGAACCTTTGTGAACAAACAGCAACATGAAGGCCATGGAACACACCACACAGGTCAGGGATAAAGATGTGGAGAAGTTTAAAGCAGGGTTAGGTTATAAAAAAAATATCCCAAGCTTTGAGCATTTCACAGGGCACTGTTCAATCCATCATCTGAAAATAGAGAGAGTATGGCACAACTGAAAAAATAACAAGACATGGGTGTCCACCTTAACTGACAGGCCGGGCAAGGAGAGCATTCATCAGAGAAACATCCAAGAGGCCCATGGTAACTCTGGAGGAGCTGCAGAGATCCACAGCTCAGGGGGGAGAATCTGTTCACAGGACAACTATTGGTCATACACTCCATAAATCTGGCCTTTATGGAAGAGTGGCAAGAAAATGCCATAAGAAGTCCCATTTGCACTTTGCTAAAAGCCATGTGGGGGACACAGAAAAGGGTACTCTGGTCAGATGAGACCAAAATGTAACTTTTTGGCCTAAAAGCAAAATGCTATGTGTGGCGGAAAACTAACGCTGCACATAACCCTAAACAACCCATCCCCACCGTGAAACATGGTGGTGGCAGCATCATGTTGTGGGGATGATTTTCTTCAGCAGTGACAGGGAAGCTGGTCAGAGTTGATTGGAAGATGGATGGAGCCAAATACAGGGCAAACTTAGAATAAAACCTGTTAGAGTCTGCAAAAGACTTGAGACTGGGGTGGAGGTTCACCTTCCAGCAGTACAACAACCATAAATATACAGCCAGAGCTACAATGGAATGGTTTAGATCAAAGCATATTCATGTGTTAGCATGGCCCAGTCAAAGTCCAGACCTAAATCCAGTTGAGAATCTGGCAAGACTTTAAAATTGCTGTTCACGGATGCTCTCTATCCAATCTGACAGAGCTATTTTGCAAAGAAGAATGGGCAAGAATTTCACTCTCTAGATGTTCAAAGCTGTTAGAGACATCCCCAAAAAGACTTGCAGCTGAAGCGGAAAGTGGTTCTACAAAAGTATTGACTTGGGGGGCTGAATACAAATGCACCTTTCACATATTTATTTAAAACCATTTATTTTTTTCCTCCACTTCATAATTATGTGCCACTTTGTGTTGGTCAATCACATAAAATCCCAATAAAATACATTTACATTTTTGGTTGTAACATGATTTTCAACGGGTGTGAAAACATATTCAAGGCATAGGGGCTGATTTACTATTGAAGCTGTGCTGCGCCGGTACATGCCTTAATTAGTGCGCTGGATGAAGCCTTAATTGGGCGCATTAACCGGCGTAGCACAGCAGCGCAATGCAATTGATAAGTAAAGCCGCAGCCGAACTCCCTGTTAAAGTCTATAGGGGAAATCTTAAGTGTTAATTTTAAATGCTAATCTGCAAGTTGTGTCCTAAAAAGTGTTTGGGGACCTCAGTCCTGCCCCAGAGGACATGTATCAATGCTTTTTTTTTTTGTTTAAAATGGACGTTTTTTCGGCAGCAGTGATTTTAATAATGCTTAAAGTGCAACAGTAAAAGTGAAATATTCCTTTAAATTTCGTACCATGGGGGGCTCTAATGTCAGCATGTGAAAAAGGGCACTTTTCCCGTGGTTAGAACTGTCCCTGCACAAAATGACATTCTCCAAAGAAAAAAAACTGTTTAAAACTGACTCGGGGCAATAATGAATTGTCGGCTCCCGGCAATTGCAGGAGAATTCATTCATAAACACCAAAAAAAAGCGTGGGGGTCCCCCCAAATTCAATAACCAGACCCTTTAGGTCTGGTATGGATATTAAGGGGAACCCTGCTGTCAATTTAAAAAAAAAATTACGTGGGGTTCCCCCCAAATATCCATAACCAGACCCTTCAGGTCTGGTGTGGAATTTAAGGGGAACTCCACCCCAAATTTTTTTAAAAATGGCATGGAGTTCCCCCTAAAATCCACACCAGACCCCTTATCCGAGCACGTTGACCTGGCCGGCCGCAGAAAAGAGGGGGGGACAGAGTGCCCCCCCCCCTCTCCTGAACCGCACCAGGCCACATGCCCTCAACATTGGGAGGGTGCTTTGGGGTGCCCCCCAAAACACCTTGTCCCCATGTTCATGAAGATAAGGGTCTCTTCCCCACAACCCTTGCCCGGTGGTTGTGGGGGTATGCGGGCAGGAGGCTTATCGAAATCTGGAAGACCCCTTTAACAAAGGGGCCCCCCAGATCCCGGCCCCCCCCCTGTGTGAAATGGTAATGGGCTACATTGTACCTCTACCATTTCACGAAAAAAAAAGTGTCAAGTGTAAAAAAAGACGAGCCGGTTTTTGACAAGTCCTTTATTATCTTCTTTCTTCTTCTTTTCTTCTTTCCTTCGGTTTTCTTCTTCCTTCTTCTTCTTCCTTCTTCTTCCTCTGCTTCTTTCTTGGGTCTTCTAGTCCCGCATCTTGACCGGCGTGTTCTTCCATCTTCCGCTGTCCTTCTCGTCCGCATCTTCTTCTGGTTCTTCTTCGCCGGAGGCGCCGCTTCCAATTGAAATCCCTGCTGTATGCCGGACCACGCCCCCCTCTGACGCCACGGGCAAGCTCTTAGGAAAGTCCCCATGTGGTGCATGTGCGTCAGAGGGGGGCGTGGTCACATATCAGACGGCGGGCAATTCAATTGGAAGCGGCGAATCTGGCAAAGAAGAAGCCGCGCACAAGCTTCCAATTGAATTCCCCGCCCTCTGACATGTGACCACGCCCCCCTCTGACGCACAGGCACCACACAGGGACTTTCCTAAGAGCTTGCCCGTGGCATCAGAGGGGGGCGTGGTCCGGCCTACAGCCGGGAATTCAATTGGAAGCGTCGCCTACAGCGAAGAAGAACCAGAAGAACATGCGGACGAGAAGGACAGCGGAAGGAGAAGAAGATGGAAGAACACACCAGTCAAGATGCGGGACTACAAGACCCAAGAAAGAAGCAGAGGAAGAAGAAGGAAGAAGAAACCCAAAGGAAAGAAGAAGAAAGAAGATAATAAAGGACTTTTCAAAAACCGTCTCTTGTCTTTTTTAACCCTTGACACTTTTCTTTTTTTTTTGGTGAAATGGTAGAGGTACAATGTACCCCATTACCATTTCACACAGGGGGGGGCGGGATCTGGGAGCCCCTTTGTTCAAGGGGTCTTCCAGATTTCGATAAGCCTCCTGCCCGCAGACCCCCACAACCACCGGGCAAGGGTTGTGGGGAAGAGACCCTTGTCCTCATCAACATGGGGACAAGGTGTTTTGGGGGGAACCCCAAAGCACCCTCCCAATGTTGAGGGCATGTGGCCTGATTCAGTTCAGGAGAGGGGGGGGCTGCACTCTGTCCCCCCCTCTTTTCTGCAGCCGGCCAGGTCAACGTGCTCGGATAAGGGGTCTGGTGTGGATTTTAGGGGGAACTCCACGCCATTTTTTTTCAATTTGGGGCGGAGTTTCCCCTTAAAATCCACACCAGACCTGAAGGGTCTGGTTATGGATATTTGGGGGGAACCCCACGTCATTTTTTTTTAAATGACGGCGGGGTTCCCCTTAATATCCATACCAGACCTAAAGGGCCTTCTAATGGAATTTGGGGGGAACCCCCACGTCATTTTAAATATTCCTTTACATTTCGTACCATGGGGGGCTGTAATGTCAACATGTGAAAAAGCGCCCTTTTTCTGTGGTTAGAACTGTTCCTGCACAAAATGACATTCTGAAGAAAAAAATTTGTTTAAAACTGACTCGCGCGTGAGAGATTCATTCATAAAACCCCCAAAAAAATAAAAAAGCGTGGGGGTCCACCCAAATTCCATTACAGGCCCTTCAGGTCTGATATGGATATTAAGGGGAACCCCGCCATCATTTAAAAAAAAATTTACGTGGGGTTCCCCCCAAATATCCATACCAGGCCCTTCAGGTCTGGTGTGGAATTTAAGGGGAACTCCACGCCAAAGAAAAAAAAAATGGCGTAGAGTCCCCCCTAAAATCCACACCAGACCCCTTATCCGAGCACGTTGACCTGGCCGGCCGCAGAAAAGATGGAGGGACATGTTGATGAGGACAAGAGCCTCATCCCCACAACCCTTGCCCGATGGTTGTGGGGGTCTGCGGGCAGGAGGCTTATCGAAATCTGGAAGACCCCTTTAACAAAGGGGCCCCCCAGATCCCAGCCCCCCCTGTGTAAAATGGTAATGGGGTACATTGTACCTCTACCATTTTACGGAAAAAAAAGTGTCAAGTGTAAAAAAAACAAGAGCCGGTCCTTTATTATCTTCTTTCTTCTACTTCTTTTCTTCTTTCCATCGGGTTTCTTCCTCCATCTTCTTATTCCTCTGCTTTTTTCTTGGGTCTTGTAGTGCCACATCAGATTACCCGTGGCGTCAGAGGGGGGCGTTGTCCGGCACACAGCGGGGAATTCAATTGGAAGCGGCGCCTCCGGCGAAGAAGGAGGAGGAGATGCGGACGAGAAGGACAGTGGAAGGAAAAGAAGATGGAAGAACACGCCGGTCAAGATGCGGCACTACAAGACCCAAGACAGAAGCAGAGGAAGAAGAAGAAGATGGAGAAAGAAACCCGCAGGAAAGAAGAAAAGAAGGAGAAGAAAGAAGATAATAAAGGACTTGTCAAAAACCGGCTCTTGTCTTTTTTTTACACTTGACACTTTTTTTTTCGTGAAATGGTAGAGGTACAATGTACCCCATTACCATTTCACACAGGGGGGGTGGCATCTGGGGGGGCCCCTTTGTTAAAGGGGTCTTCCAGATTTCGATAAGCCTCCTGCCCACAGACCCCCACAACCACCAGGCAAGGGTTGTGGGGAAGAGACCCTTGTCCTCATCAACATGGGGACAAGGTGCTTTGGGGGGCACCCCAAAGCACCCTCCCAATGTTGAGAGCATGTGGCCTGGTGCGGTTCAAGAGAGGGGGGGCCGCGCTATGTCCCCCCCTCTTTTCTGCAGCCGGCCAGGTCAACGTGCTCGGATAAGGGGTCTGGTGTGGATTTTGGGGGGACTCCACGCCATTTTTTTCAATTTGGGGTGGAGTTCCCCTTAAATTCCACACCAGACCTGAAGGGCCTGGTATGGATATTTGGGGGGAACCCCACGTATTTTTTTTTTTTAAATGACGGCGGGGTTCCCCTTAATATCCATATCAGACCTGAAGGATCTGGTTATTGAATTTGGGGGGACCCCCACGCTTTTTTTTTTTTGGTGTTTTTTATGAATGAATTCTCCTCCAATTGCCGGGAGCCGACAATTCATTATTGCCGCGAGTCTGTTTTAAACAGCTTTTTTCCTTCAGAATGTCACTTTTCACATGCTGAAATTACACCCAGGGCCGCCATCAGGGGGGTACAGGCAGATGGTAACCCCCCTCTCCTTTTTTTTTTTTTAATATATTTTTTAATATTTTATTTATTTTTCAAATCGCGGCAGCACCCCCCCCCCCCGGTTCTCTGCTCCAGGGGGCCCATGCCTGAAGCTGTGTAAGGGGCCCCATAATTCCTGATGGCGGCCCTGATTACACCCCCCCATGGTATGAAATTTAAGGGAATATTTCACTTTTATTGTTGCACTTTAACCACTTCCATACCTGGCCTATTCTGGCACTTCTCTCCTTCATGTAACAATTATATTTTCTTCCTTGAAAATTACTCAGGACCCCCAAACATTATATATATATATATATTATTACCAGACACCCTAGGGAATAAAGTGGCGGGCATTTTTTATTTTAAATTTCAAACGGTATTTGCGCCAACATTTTTCTAACGCCTTTTTTTTGTTGGCTAAAAAAAAACCTGTTTCATGAAGTAAAAAATAACAAAGCAGTAAAGTTAGCCCAATTTTTAGGGATAATGTGAAAGATGATGTTACACCGCGTAAATAGATACCTAACTTGTCACGCTTTCATATTGCGCACACTCATGGAATGGCGCTAAACTTCGTAATTAAAAATCTCCATAGGCGACGCTTGACTTTTTTTTCAGGTTACCAGTTTAGAGTTACAGAGGTCTAGTGCTAAAATTATTGCTCTCACTCTAACGCATGCTATGATACCTCACATGTGGGGTTTGAACGGTGTTTACATATGTGGGTGGGACTTGCATGCGTGTTCGATTCTGAGTGCGAGCTACTAGGGACAGGGGCATTTAAATTTACATTTTTATTTGTTTTCTTGTATTAGTTTTCACTTTTCTTCCTATTACAAGGAATGTAAACATCCCTTGTAATAGGACTAGTGTGTGACAGGTCCTTTTTATGGAGAGAGGCGGGGTCAATAAGACCCCACATCTGTCCTCCAGGCTGGAAAGCATGGAATTTGAGAAAAAAAACATCTCATGCTTTCAGCTGCGATCATGTTCGTTCAGCACAGTGGTGTAGTGTATAGCACGTTCACCTAGCAGCAAAAGGGTCGCTGGTTCGAATCCCGCCCGTGACACCATCTGCCTGGAGTTTGCATGTTCTCCCTGTGCCTGCATGGGCTTCCTCCCACAATCTAAAAACATGCTGTAAATCGGATCCTGTCTAAATAAGCCCTAATATGCAGTAGGATATTTAGGTTTTGTGCTGCCCTTGGCCTGACCAAATTTCTGCACCCCCTAATATAGGGTGACCAGTCATCCCCAGTTTCAGGGGACAGTCCCCTGATTGAGGACACTGTCCCTGGACCAAGTCTGTCCCTGGTTTTGTCCCCAGATTGGATTTAATAGGGGGCAGGGGCAATTTCAAAGAGAGTCAGTGCAGAATTAAAATAAAAAAATTAGAATTACACCCCCCCGCTCCGCCGTGCCTACTAGCATAGGGGGATTGTACTTTTCCCATTATCTGTGCCCCTTTCTGATGATCATGTGCTGGTGAGGCTGTGAGGCGGGCTGTGAGGCGGGCGGCAATGGGCAGAGAGTCGCTGATTGTTGCCATTACTAGTAAACAAAAAATATGTCCCAGGATTTTATTTTCAAAATCTGGTCACCTTACCCTAATAGAAAAATGACCCACCCTTCCTGTCAAGGCCACACCCTGTTTTTTTGACCCGCCCAGGAATTTTCAGGGGACACACACAAGTTCTGTGGGGGGGGCACAGGAGTCCCTTTATTTGCCTAGTTTTTCTATCACTTCCTGTTTGGCTATGGGGCAGGAAGTGAAGGCCTAACTCCCCAAACAGACAGGGGTAATACAAAATAAACTGACAGGGCTTATAACCCTTCCCCCCCAACTCTATCCAAAATGAAAGAAAACATAAAAAAGAATTGTTGATTATAGTTCCAGTTTAACCCCAAATTTCAGATAATTTTATTTAGAGGGAGGCCTAAGAAAATATAACCATGCCAATAGGCCAGGATCCAGCGTTGCTAATGTGTATGAATGTGTGTTAGGAACCCCCAAAAACACCACCCAATGTTAACCACTTAAGGACCGCCGCATGTACATTTACGTCGGCAGAATGGCACCGACAGGCACATCAACGTATATATATACGTTGGTGCCTTGGGGGGGATCGGGGGTCCGATCGGACCCCCCCCCCGTACATGCGGCGGTCCGCGCGGCTGCAGGAGCGATCCGACAAGTGGGGGCGGCTATCCGTTTTCATCCGCCCCCTCCGGATCGCTCCCAGCCAATGCGCGCGCCCGCCTAACCTGTCACTTCCTCCTCCTGTGTAAACACAGGAAGGAGGAAGCGACGTGATCTCTCCCTCGGCGTTTGTTTCAAGCGCCGCTGAGGAGAGATCACTACAGAACAAGTAAGTCCTGCACCAAACAGCACACTGACACACACATTTAACCCCCGCGATCGCCCCCCCCCCCCTCCCCCCTGTCACAGTGTCACTGAATGCAGTAATCATGTATGATTACTGTATTTAGTGTCAGTTTGACAGACAGTGTGACAGTCAGACAGTCAGTAGTGTCAGGGTAGCCCCCCACACCCCCCAATAAAGTTTTAACCCCTTGATCACTGCCCTAGTTAACCCTTTCACTCCCTATTGCCAGCGTCACTAAGCGATCATTTTTCTGATCGCTGTATTAGTGTCGCTGTTCCCGCTAGGTAGCTATTTTTTTTTTAATGCGATTTTTTTTTTACTAAAGACATGTGGCTAAATAAATTTTGGCCTAAATGTTTGACTAAAATTTAGTTTATTGGTTTTTTATTATAACAAAAAGTAAAAAATATTGATTTTTTTTCAAAAATGTCGCTCTATTTTTGTATATAGCGCAAAAAATAAAAATCGCAGAGGCGATCAAATACCACCAAAAGAAAGCTCTATTTGTGGGAAAAAAAGGACGCAAATTTTGTTTGGGAGCCACGTCGCACGACCGCGCAATTGTCTGTTAAAGCGACGCAGTGCCGAATCGCAAAAACCCCTTGGGTCATTTGCCAGCGTATTGGTCCGGGTCTTAAGTGGTTAAATAAACAATTTTCTTGTTAGTTTTGGGGATGCCTGCACCCCTGATAGAGTAAAGACACCTCACAAATGTTGTCACTTTTTACTCAATTCAGTCACTTCCTGCCACATAGCCAAACAGGAAGTGAGGGAAAAACCTGATTAATGTCTTGTTGGGGACACACAGATCAATCTAAATAGTTTCCCATTATGGAAATTGCATTTTGCTGTGTACACCCCAAATTAGTAGGGATCTTGGACTTTGGGGTCCATTTACTAAAGGCAAATCCACTTAGCACTACAAGTGGACAAGCAAGGAAGAAAAAAAAATTGGCGGGATTGGATGTTAAAAACATCAGTGCTTCCCTTCTGATTTTCATTGACTACGCTTCTACTGCAGAGCGGCTTTGCCTTTACTAAACCCAAAAGTAACTAATCATTTGGGGTGTACACAGCAGTGCAATTTGCTTAATGGGGACACTTGTTAGATTGACCTGTGTCCCGAAGAAAAGACCATTGGTAGGGTTTTAACCTCACTTCCTGTTCAGCTGTGTGACAGGAAGTGAAGTCAATTTTAAGAAAAGGGACACAAAGCCCAACCTAAAAACACAAGCAGGGGTTCTAACAGTCATTTGGCTTCTCTCAAACACCACCAATTAGAATAGGATTGTCTTGTGCTAGATTCAAGCACAGCTCTGAAAATCAGCATTTCAAGCCTGCCCACCAATACACCCCCCCCAACAGGCCTTGTTTGCAGGTTTTCCTTTATCTTGCACATGTGCTTTAAAAATTGGACATCAATTTTAGAAAACAATACTTACCGCTTTGTCTTTCCTTTTCTGGTAAACATGGCAAACATTTCATGCATACACACCAGCAAAGACGTTTAGAGACAAATCACACTTGATGGTTTAGGCCCAAACTATTTCAGCTGCAGCTGTTAAAATCCGTAGCATGAAAAAAATATCACAAAACAAACTTCAAAATTTGAAAGTAATTTTATTGGTCCACAAAACAAGGAAAGCAAAACAAACAATTACAAATAAACACACTAAAAAAAAAAAAAAAAAAACATAAAAAAAAATAGACCTAGATTTAGTTCAGACAGTAATTAGAATATGGTTTTGAAATAACAGGATAGACCCACAGGATTACAACATTAGTCATTAACATCTTGAGAAACATTTTGCTAAATTATGCAGCAGACCAAAACATCAAAATCATTAAATCAATGAAAAAATAATAATAACTTGCTCCAAAACATCTCTGTTTCGCCCCACCATTCCAGCCAGCCAGCAAGTCTGCCCCCTCTCAGGGCAGCTGACATGTGCTCTATCCACGCTTTTTATAACATGTGTGCTAATGAACCAATTGGAAACACATGAAGAAATGTCAGTCTCTAGTTTGTGTGCACTTGTAACTGCTTACACCTGTTAAGGATGTCCTTAACTTACTAAGCCAAAAAACAAGCTTTCTGAGCATGCTCAGAAACATGCAAGTCATTTTGTGGCATCAAAACCCAGCTTACATTTTCTAAGTCTCCGAGCATGCCCAGTTCACTCGAGATGCATTAAGAGAATCAAAGCTGCAATGGCGGATGAAAGCATGAGAGCTGTTTTTTTTCCCCTAAACTGATGCTTTACAACCTGAAGGGGAGGTCTTATTGAATTGTTACGTAACAAACATAAATAATAATAATTAAAACGCCCCTGTCCCTAGTAGCTCGCAGTCAGAAGCGAACACGCACATTTTTTTTAAGTTCCCAGTTTAGATTTACAGAGGAGGTATAGTGCTAAAAGTATTTCTGTCACTCTTACGCACGCTATGATACCTCACATGTGTGGTTTGAACGTTGTTTACATATGTGGGCGGGCCTTAAATGTGTAAGTCCCGCCCACATATGTAAACATCGTTCAAACCCCACATGTGAGGTATCATAGCGTGCGTTAGAGCAAGAACAATACTTTTAGCACTAGACATCCTCTGTAACTCGAAACTGGTAACCTGCAAAGTATAAAAAAGTGTTGCCTATGGAGATTTTCAAGTACTGAAGTTTGGCGCCATTCAATGAGTGTGTGCAATATTAAAGCGTGACATGTTGGGTATCTATTTACTCGGTGTAACATCATCTTTCACATTATGGCCATAAATTGGGCTAACTTCAGTGTTTTGTTAATTTTTAACCACTTGAGCCCCAGACCATATTACTGGTCACTGACCGGGCCAGTTTTTGCGTTTCGGCACTGCGTCATTTTAACTGACAAATGCGCGGTTGTGCGACGTGGCTCCCAAACAAAATTGGCGTCCTTTTTTTTCCCCCACAAAATTTTATTTTTTGTTTTGGTGGTATTTGATCACCTCTGCGTTTTTTCTTATTTTTGCTCGAACCAAAAATATAGCGACAATTTTGTAACTAAAAAGACAACTTTTTTACTGTTTGCGCTAATAAATCTCCCCAAAAATATATATAAATAAACTTTTTTGCCCTCAGTTTAGGCCGATACATATTCTTCGGCACATTTTTGGTTCCAAAAAATCGCAATAAGCATTTGATTGGTTTGGGCAAAAGTTATAAATAGGGGTTCGTTTTATGTTTTTTTTCGGAATATATTTTTGTTTTACTAGTAATGGTGGCGATCAGTGATTTTTATGGCTACTGCGACATTATGTCAGACACATTTTTGGGAGCTTTGGCATTTTTCTAGCGACCAATGGTATACAAATGCATTGCTTACTAAAAAAATGTCACTGGCAGGGAAGTGGTTAACACTAGGGGCGAGGAAGGGGTTGCTTATATTACCTGGGTGTGTTCTAACTGTAAAAGGGGTGGGACTGACTAAAATGACAGATCGCTGTTCCTACATTGTATGAACAGATGAGCAGGCATTCCCCCCCCTGACTGGACCGGGATAAAGGGGAACTCCACACCAAATTTAAAAAAGAAAAGCGGCGTGGGGGTCCCCCTCCAGGTGCACAACAGGCTCTTAGATTTGGTCTGGAACATAAGGGGTTAAACCCACGTCAAAGAAACAGCGTGGGGTTCCCCCTCAGATCCAGACCAAACCCTTATCCCAGGCACGCAGTCTGGCCGGACAGGAATGGGGGTGGGGACGAGCGAGCGCCCCCCCTCCTGAGCCGCACCAGACCGCATGCCCTCGACATGGGGGAGTGTGTGCTTTGGGGGAGGGGGGCACTGCCCCCCACCCCAAAGCACTCTTGTCCCCATGTCGATAGGGACAAGAGCCTCTTCCCGACAACCCTGGCCGTTGGTTGTCGGGGTATGCGGGCGGGGGGCTTATCAGAATCTGAGAGCCCCCTCTAATAAGGGGGCCCCCAGATTCTGGCCCCCACCCTATGTGAATGAGTATGGGGTACATCGTACCCCTACCCATTCACCGGGTGGAAAAGTGTAAAAATAAGACACCACACAGAATAAAATAATTTATTAGTCAGCTCCGGGGGTCTTCTGCCGGTCTTCTGTGGCCACACCCACCGATGCTCTCCGCCATGTTCGGACGGGCCCCCACCCCAAATTAAGCTCTTTTACATCTGGGGGGCGGCCAAAAACGGCGGAGAACAACGGGGGGTGTCGCTCCTCCTCGGTCTTCTAGAGCCGTCTTCTGGGGGGGGCTCCTGCCTCCCGCGGGCTGATGGCTGTCTTCCACCGGGGGGGTGCACCTACCCCCCCGGGCTTCTAGCAGTTTTCCGCCGTCGGGGGGCCACACCCACCGATGCTCTCCGCCATGTTCGGCCGGGCCCCCACCCCAAATTAGGCTCTTTTACATCCGGGGGGGGGGGGCGGCCGAAAATGGCGGAGAACAACGGGGGGTGTCGCTTCTCCTCGGTCTTCTAGAGCCATCTTCTGCGGGGGGGCTCCTGCCTCCCGTGGGCTGATGGCTGTCTTCCGCTGGGGGGGTGCACCTACCCCCCTGGGCTTCTAGCAGTTTTCCGCCGGGGGGAGGGCCACACCCACCGATGCTCTCCGCCATGTTCGGCCGGGCCCCCACCCCAAATTAAGCTCCTTTACATCCGGGGGCGGTCGAAAATGGCGGAGAACAATGGGGGGCGTCGCTCCTCCTCGGTCTTCTAGAGCTGTCTTCTGGGGGGGGCTCCTGCCTCCCGTGGGCTGATGGCTGTCTTCCGCCGGGGGGACACACCCACCGATGCTCTCCGCCATGTTCGGCCGGGCCCCACCCCAAATTAAGCTCCTTTACATCCGGGGGGGCCGGCCGAAAACGGCGGAGAACAATGGGGGGCGTCGCTCCTCCTCGGTCTTCTAGAGCCGTCTTCTGCCGGGGAGGGGCGACAACCCAGCCCGGTCTTCGCTGTCGCCTTCGTCGGCTTCTGCCTGGCTCCTCCGCTGGGGCCAGGGCTTAGCTCCGCTGTCTTCCGCCGCAAGACAGCGGAGCTAAGCCCTGGCCCCAGCGGAGGCGCCAGGCAGAAGAGGCGATCGAGAGCCCCCCCCCCGGCAGAAAACGGCGAAGCCCACGGCCCTCCCCCATAAGCAGGAAGCTTTGTGGTGAAGGGGGTCGCGACGGAAGACTGCTAGAAGACCGGAGGGGGATGTTCGACCCCCACCCCGGCAGAAAACAACGAAGCACGCGGCCCTCCCCCATAAGCTTGGAGCTTCGTGGTGAAGGGTGTCGTGGTGGAAGACAGCGGCGGCGAAGACCGGGGTGGGTTGGCGGAAGACCCCCGGAGCTGACTAATAAATTATTTTATTCAGTGTGGTGTCTTATTTTTACACTTTTACCACCAGGTGAATGGGTAGGGGTACGATGTACCCCATACTCATTCACATAGGGTGGGGGGCTGGAATCTGGGGGCTGCCTTATTAAAGGGGGCTCCCAGATTTCAATTGGCTCCCGCCCGCATACCCCGACAACCAATGGCAAGGGTTGTCGGGAAGAGGCTCTTGTCCCCATCCCCTGGTTTCAAGTTTGAAATTTGGCGCGGAGTTCCCCTTCAGTGTCAGCGCAGGCTGAAAACCGTTCGGAGATTCCCGTGTGCCGCGTCAAGCAGTGCAATTACTGCTACGCCACTTGGGATTTACCAAGAATTTCTCGGCGTACTGACGCGGCGCACGGCATTCCCCGAAATTTCCCTCTGCGCATGCCCAGTATGCAAATGAACCTTTCGAGGTTCTGGCGCACTTTGCAAGCGCACAGGGATCGTTTTTTAAAAGTCACTTTCACTTTCAATTCGGCCCGCCACACACGTTCAAACACATGTCACTACACTTCCCCTGCATCACCCCCCTCCCTCCCCTAATAAACTCCCGCCCAAATCCCCGATATTTACATTACTAAATGCCGTACGCCAGCTCTGTACTGGTGTACCGTGCGCCCTCTCCTGGGCGCATTAGGCATTTTTGTAAATGAGATAACACACTGCACTGGCAGCGTATCTCTTTTGTAAATGTCAAAGACAGTTTTACTCCTGCTTGTGCACCATGAGTCATGGCGCACAGGCTTGGTAAATGACCCCCATAGTATTGTATGCGAAAAACTGCTAGAGTTCCTAGGTCTATGTTTATGCTGTCCATGGTCCTGAAGAAATACAAATTATGGGCAGCAAGAAAAGTTGCTATTTGGACTTTAGCAGGTTTTTAGGATACTCTTTTCTGTGTCTACTTATTTCACATTTGAATCTTCAAAATCTGCTTTCCAGTTTTCTTGTTACCAGACACGTTGCCCTTTTCAAGCAAATGTTGTTGCTGTCAGCATCCTCCCTTTTATGTCTTCCGTTTATCTAGAAGGTCTTAACCTGACCATATATGAAGCTTTCTAATCACTGTCTACACACTGTCAGGTCTCCAGATGATACTGTCATGCGGTCTTCATTACATGTACTTCCAGATGCTTCAGACTAAGAACTCTTGCATTGGCTATCTATTGCTTGGGGACAACAGAAAATTAAATAAAGTTAAAAAAAAAAATTTGAAATGTGCAATCTTTTGAAATGATTTGTGTAATTTACCTAAAAAGCCAAAGTAAACCACTTAAACCCCGGACCATATTGCTGGTCAAAGACCAGGCCAAACAAAATTGGCATCCTTTTTTTCCTACAAATAGAGATTTATTTTGGTTGTATTTGATCACCTCTGCGGTTTTTAGTTTTTGCGCTATAAACAAAAATAGAGGCGACAAATTTGAAAAAAATTAATATTTTTTACCTTTTGCTATAATATATATCCCCCAAAAATATATTAAAACTATTTTTTCCTCAGTTTAGGATGATACGTATTCGTCTACATATTTTTTTTTTAAATCGCAATTAGCGTTTATTGATTGGTTTGTGCAAAAGTTATAGCGTTTACAAAATAGGGGATAGTTTTATGGCATTTTTCTTAATATTTTTTTTACTAGTAATAGCCGCGATCAGCGATTTTTATCAGTACTGTGACATTACGGCAGACACTTCGGACACTTTTGACACATTTTTGGGACCTTGGCATTTTTATAGCGATCAGTGCTATAAAAATGCATTGATTACTATAAAAATTACACTGACAGTAAAGGGGTTAACACTAGGGGCGAGGAAGGGGTTAATCATGTTCCCTGGGTGTGTTCTAACTGAAGGGGGGTTGACTGACATGGGAAAAAGACAAATCGCTGTTCATACATTGTATGAACAGACAATAGGTAATTTCTCCCCCTGACAGGACCGGGAGCTGTGTGTTTACACACGCAGCTCCCGTTTCTTGCTCTGTAACGAGCGATCGCGGGTGCCCGGCTGTGATCGTGACCGCCGGGCACGCTCATCGGCGTCAGAGGCGAGCGGGGGGGTGCGCGGGCCCCTATTGGCTGCTCGGCGAGATGACGTATAGCTACGTGATCTCGCCCAGCAGAGCCAACCTGCCGATGTATAACTGTGGCGGCTGGTCGGCAAGCAGTTAAAATGCATTTATAGCTTGTTGAAACTTACTGTACCTCTTTTGTTTAAAAGAGGTGAATAATTGAACATTGGTGCTACCTTTTTGAGTTATGAAACTGTGGTGGATGTGAATATGGAAAATGAATATTTTTGTGTTATGAATAAGAGCCACTCAGATATTACCTTGTAAAAGTTACCATTTGAAATTAAGTGTGTATGTTCCTTGAAAATATTTGTCCAGATATTATTTTGAAGATATGACTACACATCTGTTTGAAGTGAAGAATCAGATTGTTTTGGAGTTGTGAGCTCAGCATTGAAAATACAAAGGAGCGCTGTTTGTTCAAAAGCCATTTCCTCTCCATTTTACCCTCATGTTACAAATGTGTCCGTCCCCTCCCTTCTACTGCAATTTATCACTTTGCTTCACATACATTCCAAGCCTTTTCGTGGAGAGAAGGCAGATATGGACTTCAACCTTCCCTCCCCCTTCTCTTCACCCCCACCAAAGGAATTTTATGTAAAATGGCGAATGAGTCTGAATAAAAGACACAAGGGGACTTTATGCCACGTGACAAGAAGGGTGTGTGCAGCTTTCCCTGGAATGGACTTGTGAGAAGAAACCACCCTCTTATATGAACTGGCCAATGAGGGTTACATGCTGAGTCCAAGTGGATGGGTGACCTGGGGAGATGGGTGAGAATTATATGGGTTGACCAATGAAATGTATGTACTTGTGATGTCATTTTTTGCAAATAAAAGGAATGGGAGGGCCCCAGGCACTCTCTGTTGGTTCGATGCTGGAGAGGTGAGATGTAAGATTCTGTGTCTGGGCTGCACATTTCATCTTATCATTTTATTCGGGTCAGACGGCATGAGTTAGGGGTTCTCCCTGAGAAATTGAGTCAGGAAATCAAAGTGTCTACAACAAATCGTTTGGAGAATACAGGAATTGTAATGCTGGGTCCTATCTACTGCACCAACCCAACATTGTCTTCAATACCAATGAATCACTGCCATCTATAAGCATACGTCCATCCTCCTTGTTTTTGTCATCTGTAAGGCTGATTTCACACTGAAAGCACCCAGGCATCGGTAGTAAAGCGGCGCTAAGCTTTACCGTCGTTTTTGCTTTTTGATCACTTGGACCTTTTTAACCCCCGCTAGCGGGCAAAAAGTGCCCGCAAAACACAGCTGCAGTGGCACATTGCCAGCAGTTTGGCGGCGCTGCCCATTCATTTAAATGAACAGGGGCTGCTGGCAGCCCCAGTGTGAAAGCTCTCGAGCTTTCACACTGGGTTTTCAGCTGAGGCTTTTTTCAGGTGCTATTCTTAGCGCTAAAGTGCCTGAAAAACGTCTTCAGTGTGAAAGGGGTCTAAGGAGCAAAGAGTTAGTGTCACTCACAGTTATGTTCTGTGGTACTGAATGACATATTAACCAGTCAGCACTAACGCAGGAGCGCCCTGCCATCATAACCAGCAAGCAATATGGAAGCACACAGGACTACAGTAGGCTTGTTGTACTTTTCTGTTTTTAAATGTTTGTTAAACTGAAATAAAATTTAAAGGAGGGTGGACAAAAACAGTTTTGCCTAAATAAACAATAGGCTTCTTTCTACTAACATTTTAGGATAATACAAAAAAATTATTTAGTTTTCAAACCACCGCTAGCACTATCTATGACAGGCGTTGGCCAGGGAAAAGCAACCTCGAAAATTCTCTGTTAACAGCCTACAGCAATTGCTAAGCAGGATGAGTCACACACTGAATGAAACATAACAGAATGCATTTCAATGCTATTGCCAAAACAAAATCGAGCAATATGACAGCTTGTATTAAATATGTTTGCAGACACAAAGCATGGATGGAAGATTCAGAAACAGTCAAAATATTGAAAATAATAATGCAAATGTTACAATAATAATAGCAAATTAAACTTTCTTTTTGATTACAATGTGTTATATGGACATATGGAAAAATTATCCTACGTATTTTGGGAAATCTGTAAGGGTCTTTTGGCATACCATATGAAAAGGGGGTGAGGGTGTTTCTTGCCATCTTTCCTCTGCCATCTCCCATCTCCCTAGTCACTTTCTTTCTATGCTCTCTTAAAATTCAGCTAATATAGTCACTTTATACTTTCTAGCTATGCTCTCTTAAAATTCAGCTAATAATGGTCGGTCGGTGGTCCCAGGCCAAAGGACAAGTGAAGTTAAAACATATTTATCAGGCACTTATTAGTTTATAGACTAATGGTCACTTACAGGAAAAATATAATTTCAGTCATATTTAATAATACACAGAGCATATCCACATCCAGCATAGTTTCCATAAACCTCTGTGCAATTCGGATTAAAGGTTAACTCCATCTTTCTGACCATGTTACAGGTTACACCAGTATGTAGGGTGTTCTTCTCCCTATGCATTCCTGTCAAATTTGAATTAATCATGGCTGTGCATGGCTCTTCCCATACAGTGTAATTATTCATTCAGAGAGAGTTGTGAATAATAATAAAAAAAAAAAAACAAGTCCCATCTTCCACTGCAGTAGAGGGAATGTAGTTCTCAATGGAGCACAATTGCAGTGACTTCACCCAACATGTAGTTCAACTATCTCCTCCAGCTCTGTAGCTAAGGGAAGAGTCTACAAATGGAAAAAGAAAATATGGACAGCCGCACTCCAAAAAACCTTGATGGTTGTCTTTATTTCAAAAAGGAAAAATGCACTACAAGTCACAGCACACTACACAGGAGTAAAACAGTTGATAAATATAAATTAGTGCTTAATCATTAGTCATGAGCGGAATACGCCATATTCGATTTTGTGATATTTCGCAAATATTTCGAAGAATATTCGCGAATATTCGTTAATATCGAATATTCGTGATATTTTAGAAAAAAAAAGAAAAAAAGAAAAAAATTGCGAAATTGATTGCGAAATTGATTGCGAAAAAAATACGAATATTCGAAATAGGGAATATTCGCTGCGATATTCGAGTTATTCGCGAATACTCGAATATGCAATATTCGTAGCGAATATTCGCAATGCGAATATTCGTGAGCAACACTATTATTCATAGCTGGATGACTATGTCCTCCAGCTCTGTAGCTGAGAGATGAGTCTGCAAGAGCTAGAGCATTACACCTACAACCCACTGATCACTGTTACATTTCTTTGCAGGCTCCAATGCAAAAAAAAAGAAAAAAACATTCAAATTTTTGCTTTTTGCAAATAGGCACATTTATTAATTTTATGAAAAAGGTAAAATTCTCTTTAATACCAAAGCATATCTTGGCTAATATGAAAGTCATGACTGGGTTTGTAAATAACAATTAACTAAAAATAAATATAACCACACAACTGTTTTCAGTTCTAGTTGACATTGCCTTCATGGTTCAAGTAATATCTGACAGGTGCATGAAGCAAAGGGATTGGGACATTGTGGGACCTGTGATCAGCTGTCTGTATTTGGCACATTTGAGACGCGACAGACAGTTTTTAGGGGGTATGGAGTCAGACTTTAAAATAAGGTTTATGGAAACTTTGTTGGATATAGAATATTAACATAAGTGACTAGAAATATACAGATTGTTTTTTAGACAATCAACACATGTGGAGGTATAAATATGAATGTACAAGATACAAAAACAAAAAGTTCAGCAATAATTTAAACAAGTGTGCAAATATTGGGATGGTGGCGCTGCTATATGCGTCAAGTGTACAAAGCGTCTAAATAGACAAAGTGTTGGGTAACTTGTAAAAGGGGAGTCCCAAGAGAAAAGGTAGACCCCTTTTTTGGCCTCTCAGAAAGGCTTATATAGTTACCTCTTTAATAATATGGACTGACTAAATGTCCTGTTTTAGTGAGTGCTGGGGACTCCCACCACTAGGTGGTGTCCTCTGATGTGTATGGAGTGATTCCTAAAAAATGAGCATGTGTACCCAAAATAAATAAATAAAAAAGCCAAAATGTTTTGGTCAGGACTCTGTGCAGGTAAATGGAAGAATACCTTCCAATAATAGTGTTGAACTTGTGTCTAATGTGCCAAATATAGATTCTAATAATCCAAGGTGGTGGGTCTGTTGACCGCACTAAGTGATTCCTCCAAATCAAATTAAACAAACACAACAAAACGACAAATCCCAAACAGTGATATATGTCAAGTGATCTAATAAATCACAAATATTCTCCCAACATGTATAACCCAGGTATGATCTACAGTATCGGCAGGACACTGTGCGAGCCACTAGGTAAGATATATGAATGCTATGAGCTTAGAAGGGAATATATATCAGGACACGTATGAACATCAGATATGGATCCAATGTACCTCCCTTCAACAGGGATTCTGCTGATATATATATATATATGCATATAAAAAACTTCAAACAAGGAGAATCATTTGCAGACCATACATAAAAGAAGAAAAAGAGGGTAAAAGTCTATAGGTGACTTGGTGTAATTATTTTCCTATTAAGATGCTGCTTCGTGACTTCAGTGCTCCCCCACGTGGATCCCCACTCACCAGATGATGGCACCCTCCAGGGGCTAAGGGCAGATAGTGGTGGTACCTTAGGTGTTACTATTCCACGAATCCCTTTATCCGCGTAGCACCTGCTGTCAGCTGTAGGGGTATCCTCACGTTATTTGCAGTGATGAACTTCCGGTGTCACTCAGAGAGACAAAAAGTGAAGTATCCACATAGTGTAGTATGTTTCCAAAAGCACTGAGTGCATTTATTATAAAAAACTGCTATAAGCGGTCATTTCCACTTAAAATCCCAGAGGCACCTGGGCTGGTTAAAAAATATGAAACTAAAAATAATAAACTTAAAACAAAACTAAGTTGGATAGTACGAGTGTAAGCCGCAGCTATCTGTGCTGTCCACCTGCCCCTAAGCCGGGCTGCTATGGAAACGAGTCCGCCGTTGCACCCGGAGTGTGTAATCCGTGGGTGGTGGTGTCCTGTCCTCGGTAACTCGCTAACCCGCAGCACGGCGTGTGGATCAGCTGTGTAGCTGTGTAGCTGAGCGTACTAGGCGTGCGTACGTTCTGACGTGGTGGTCACCTGACGCGTTTCGTCGTATGACGTTTTCAAAGGTGATGATCACCTTTGAAAACGTCATACGACGAAACGCGTCAGGTGACCACCACGTCAGAACGTACGCACGCCTAGTACGCTCAGCTACACAGCTACACAGCTGATCCACACGCCGTGCTGCGGGTTAGCGAGTTACCGAGGACAGGACACCACCACCCACGGATTACACACTCCGGGTGCAACGGCGGACTCGTTTCCATAGCAGCCCGGCTTAGGGGCAGGTGGACAGCACAGATAGCTGCGGCTTACACTCGTACTATCCAACTTAGTTTTGTTTTAAGTTTATTATTTTTAGTTTCATATTTTTTTTTTTTTTTTTTTTTTTTTCAAATGATTTTTATTAAAGTTTTCTTCAAATAACATATATAAGCCGAAGTACAATAACGGCACATACCGCATCGACAACATGTCTGTACAGAGTAGGGCAATTAACAGAGATGAAAAGTAAAAACACAAATGATGAACAAATAACTAAAACAAAAAAAAAAAAAAAAAAACATATCTTTAGGGCTATGTCTGTAAATCCGATATAGTAGAACGGGCCTAGCATCCTACGTCTACATGTGGATGCGTCGGCCCTAGGAGCCGGTAAGAAACAGACAACATTATATCAATCTCCACTTATATCCAGAAACACTGGGCTTGGAAAAAATAAAGTAGAGCAGCACAGGATAAACACAAAAGGGAGGGGAAAGGAAAACAATTAAACTAAAATATAAGAAATATAAGGAACAAAAAAAAAAGAGAAACGTCATAACATGAGATAAGTCCCAAATCAGTACAAGTGGGAGAAGGCGCACGTACAACCGGGAGATTGAGAGTATCAAATCACAGTATATACAAATATGTCCTATTGTTCAAGATGTCAGGCAATTCATGGGGTGGCACCTAACCCAAGGGATTAAATTTGGATAGCCATGGAAGCCACCAGGTATTAAATATTTGTAGTTTTTGGGATTGAATGGCAAAATGTTTCTCATAAGAATGCTGGACATTGACCCTGCGGATGACCTCAGATACCTCAGGGGCCAGATTAGATTTCCACTTAGAGGTGATCGTTAGTCTTGCGGCTATCAGAACATGAGTTACTATAATTCTAAATTGCTTAGGGACCCTGTTGATCGACAGGGAAAGGAGAGCGAGTTGAGGGGAGGGCGCCACTAAGGTGCCAGTAACAGAGGACAATAATTTGAAAACATCGCACCAAAAGTTGCGCACTACCGAGCATTCCCAAAGAATGTGGTATAAGTTTCCCCTTGAACCACATTGTCGCCAGCATAAACTGGAGTCCAGTCTAAAGATCATAGAAAGTCTTACTGGAGTAAGATATGATCTGTGAAGTATTTTTAGTGCAAGATCCCAATGGTTAGTGCAGTGGGAGTACTTGAAGCAGGAGCCTATGGCTGCTTTCCATTCTGCTGGGGAGAATGTAGAACCTAAATCCTTTTCCCAGTTAGACATGTTAGAAATTTTGAAAAATGTATCACGTTGCTGGAGTAGAGCGTAAAACCATGACAGCCCATTAGGCCTATCATGTTTAGACAATAGATAGCTCCATGCGCCGCTATGGACATCGTACGAGCAGCTAGGGTGCTTAGATCTAAAATGAAGTATTTGCGCTTTAGCATATGCATGTGAAGAGGGGTTCCTGAGGAGCAGGTCTCCCCATGACTGAATACCCCCTTCCAGCCACAAATGAATATTGAGGTGCGGAATCAGAAACTCATAAATTTTGATGTTAGTGACTTCCTGATGCAATCTAGAGGCAGAGTCCGATATCCTATGCAGCGACTCCCAGACTGAGAGAGTCGCCACAATGGAGGGCAGTGAGGGGGAGGTAAACGCTATACCGGTCAGTTTGGCAAGTAATAATGAGGGAAGGTCCCTGTTTTGCACTATGGCCTTTTCGATCTGAACCCAGAGCTTCTCAGACTCCGGCTCAAACCATGCTTTCATCTGGTCCAGAACAGCGGCTTTGTAATAAGCGCTAATGTTTGGAAAACCCACACCCCCATTGGATCTATGTCTTTGGATAGAGGAGAAGGTAACTCTGGGTAGACTGCCTTTCCAAATGAATTGCCTGAACAGCTTGTCAATTGAATTGAAAAAAGCGCCTGGTAAGCATATGGGTATAGTCCTGAAATAATAAATTAGCTTAGGCAATAACAACATTTTCAGAGCCGCTATCCTCCCTAACCAGGATAGCTCATATGATGAGATATGTTGCAAATCAGCTTTAACAACAGCAGTCAGAGCAGTAAAATTAGTATCATACATGGAAGATACCGGCGATGTCAATCTAATACCAAGGTAGGGGATGGACTTAGACACCCATTGGAATGGGTATTTTTCCTTTAGTAAAGAAATGTGAAGTTTGTTAATATTGATAGGCAGTACGCATGACTTAGTGATATTGAGTTTATAGTAGGACACTGCGCTATATTCCTGGAGGATCTCAGTAAGTCTATTTAGGGATGAAGTCGGGTTGGATAAAGTAAGCACCACATCGTCGGCAAATAACCCTATCTTGTGGGAGTGATGAGCCACTTCTATTCCAGTAATAGCAACGTCTGCTCTAATTGCCTCCGCTAGAGGTTCCATTAATAAGGTGAATATTATGGGCGATAAAGGGCACCCCTGGCGCGTGCCATTAGTAATAAGGAATTTGTCAGATAGAGCGTTAGAGGTGAACACCCTTGCTGACGGAGATGAGTATAAAGCTAAGACCGCTGAAAGGATCATCCCATTGAGACCAAACTTCTGAAGAGTCGCACTGAGATAACCCCAATGGACCCTATCAAAAGCCTTCTCGGCGTCAAGGGCTAGCACCACAGTGGGTATCTTCTTGGTTTCAACTATGTGGAAAAGGTTAATTAGTCTCCTAGTGCCATCAGGGGCCTGCCTGCCTTGTACAAACCCAACCTGATCTGCCTTAACCAGTCCAGGAGTAAACTTGGCCAACCTATTGGCCAATATTTTAGCATAGATCTTCAGGTCCGTATTCAATAGAGATATGGGCCTGAAGTTCTGAGGTGAGTCCGGTTGTTTACCCGGTTTAGGTAAGGTAATGATTGTGGCCTGCAACATTTCCTCGGGAAACGCAGCTGCGGTAGCAGCGTTGTTAAACAGCAGACATAGGTAAGGGACCAGGGTATTGGAAAATGTCTTGTAATATTCCGATGAAAAGCCATCGGACCCAGGGGACTTATTATTAGGCAGGGCCTGGATTGTGTCAGTAATTTCTTTGGCCAGTATGGGAGCATTAAGTAGGAGTAGGTTCTCCTCTGACAAAGATGGGAGGGAGACCGAATCCAAAAACGCAGCGATGGAGTGTGCCGTAGGCTGGGGCGTGGAACAATCAGCTTTTAAATTATATAGGTCATTATAATACTTCATGAATGCATTCGCTATCTTAACCGGATGATGTTCTGCTATCCCTGTATGAGGGTCTTTAATGGAATGAAGGTTGGACCTTCTCTGTCTTTTAGATAAATAGTTGGCTAACATCTTGCCTGCCTTGTTACTCTGAGCATAAAATTTAGCTTTGGAACGCCGAAGCAAATTCTGATGGTCAGAGAGCAATAATAAACGCACCTTCTGCCTACAGTCAAACAAGTCCTGTTCGAGAGTACTGGAAGGGTTCTGTTTGTGAGAATTTTCCAAGTTTGCCAGTTCCGTAAGTAAATTTTGCAACGTTACCTCCCTACTTTTCTTCTTTCTGGCTGCTGCCTGAATAAGTAGACCTCTGCAAAAAGCCTTATGAGAGCACCACAACATATTGATATTGACATCACCGGTATCATTTAGAACAAAGAATTCGAGAAGCTTCTCATTAATTGTTGAGGAACTGACTGGGTCTGCCAGGATCCCTAGGTTGTTCCTCCACAGGTATGCCTGCGGAACGGAACCCTGACCTCTAATCTGAATGGAGATCGGAGCGTGGTCCGACCACGTGATAGAGTGGATTTCAGCAGACTCAGTCCTTTGGAGCAAATTAAGATCAGTCAAAAAAAAATCTATTCTAGAATACACCCTGTGTGGAGATGAATAGTAAGTAAAGTCTCTTTCTGAAGAGTGTAGACACCTCCACGGATCGTATAGGCCTCTGTCCAGTAGGATAGACTGAAGTTCCTGCCTATTAGCAGGATTGGTTCCCGTACAGTCCATGTGTCTGTTGACCACAGAGTTGAAGTCCCCACATAGAATAAGGGAGCCTTTTTTAACCTTGTCCACCTTTTTAAGTAGAGATTTCAAAAAAGAGCTTTGCCCCTTATTAGGAGAATATAGGTTCACCAGGGTGTAAGTGCTTCCGTTTAGGTCACAAATCAGAATGATATACCTGCCATTCGTGTCCTTGATATATTCATGTAGTTGAAAAGTAATGGAATGTCTAATGGCAATGAACACGCCTCGTTTTTTCACCGGGGCAGGGGCGTTGAAAACATGGGGGAAGGCTCTATGTGAGCACTTTGGTAGGTTAGTAGCCATAAAGTGAGTTTCTTGCGCACACAGAACTTCCCCTTTAAGCTTGTTAACCTCTCTCCACATTGCGGACCTTTTAAAAGGGCTGTTCAAGCCATGGACATTCATAGAAATTATAGATAACGCCATCATCCTGGAGTGAAGGGAAATGCTGAGATTAACAATGGACTGATGTGACAATTATGTAATACTGATTTGTTACCTTTAGGTGGCGGCAGAGGATCAAAAACGGGCCACCAAGTCAATGTTGAGTTGAAAGCCAAATTAGAAGTAGACTGACTGACTTTAAGCATAGATGCATGACTCCGGAGATCCTCAGGAATGACGTGGAAAAAAAGGAAAAGCAAAAAAAAACAACAAAAAGTAAAAAAGATAAAACCAGAACATAAAAACAAAACGTTAGAACCAGTCACAAAGTGCGAATAAATTCCGCATAGGTACACCATAGGGGGTAATGAACTCCACGTGAGCCTCACTGAGCTTTTCTCATAACCCAAAAGAGTAGGACTCATAAATAGCCAGTGCTCTTTGCCCGTAGAACAATTTAGGTAGTAGACCACTCAGGGGATAGCCTAGCAGGCGCTTGTTTAGGTCTGGGGTCAGGATCATCTTCTGGCAGCAGGTCCCACCTTTTAGCCAGAGTGAGGCCCTCCTCCAGACTCTTGATAACGAAGGTGCGATTCTCCTTGACTATCAGTAGCTTAGTAGGGAACCCCCACGAGTACGGAATCTTATGATTTTGAAGAAGCTTAGTGATGGAGGACAGCTTCCTTCGGGCCTGCATAGTATGCTGGGATAGGTCTGCGTAAACCGAGATATCTGAGTAGGGAGCTGGCAGGGGGTGGTTTTTCCTTGCAAACCTCATTAGATCGTCTTTGATGTGGAAGAAGTGAATACGAGCAATCACGTCTCTGGGAACAGCGTCAGGAAGGAACTTGGGTTTAGGAAGGCGGTGTGCCCTGTCTACAATAACTTCTCGCTCAGGGGCCTCAGGCAACATGGCGGCTATGAAACGCTGCACATAACGTCTTAGTTCCTCTGGGGGAACAGATTCTTCCACCCCACGCATCTTAATGTTATTGCGCCTAGATCTATCTTCGAGGTCCGCGATCTTGTCCCTCATATCTTGCATATCCCCCTCCGTGTCATTGTAAGCATCAACTAGCTCGTTGTGAGCAATAGCAAAATCCCCCATTTTCTCCTCCACATGGCAGACTCTTTCCCCAATAGAAGTGACATCAGACCTGATCTGCGCTATACAATGCATCATGTCCCTATGCAGGGACCCCCTCAGCGTCACTAGCATGTCCTTCATCACAGTGTCACTCAATGGCAGTCCAGAGGTAGGGAATTCATTGATTTGTTCAACAAAGACCCTCGTGCTGTCCTGCGAATCATTGTGGTCATCTTGCTCACCTGCGTATGTATGGTTGGTGGAGCGCTTCTGCGAGGATTTCTGCGGGCTGGATATGGGAGAGGAATCTGGGGTAGAGCCTCCGCTGCCCGTACGGGATGTTGCCGCCGCCTGTACACCTTTCGCTGCTGCTGCGGGCTTTCCGTTCCGCGGCGAGTCACGCCGCGAGGCTGAGGCTCCGGCGCCATCTTGAGGCCCAGGCGTGCTTGTCGGCGGGTAGAAGTCCGTGAGTTTACGAGGCTTCTGCTCGTTTTTCCTCTTCCCCATCGTGTCACCGTGCGAGTGGGGCTCTCTGGCTGTCTGATGCGGGTCACCAGGGTTAGAGATGTCGCTATTAGCCGCAAATTTCTGGCTCACTGAGCGGAGCTCTCTCCTCACACGACCGTCCTCATCGGATGCCGGCCACGCCCCCAGTTTCATATTTTTTAACCAGCCCAGGTGCCTCTGGGATTTTAAGTGGAAATGACCGCTTATAGCAGTTTTTTATAATAAATGCACTCAGTGCTTTTGGAAACATACTACACTATGTGGATACTTCACTTTTTGTCTCTCTGAGTGACACCGGAAGTTCATCACTGCAAATAACGTGAGGATACCCCTACAGCTGACAGCAGGTGCTACGCGGATAAAGGGATTCGTGGAATAGTAACACCTAAGGTACCACCACTATCTGCCCTTAGCCCCTGGAGGGTGCCATCATCTGGTGAGTGGGGACCCACGTGGGGGAGCACTGAAGTCACGAAGCAGCATCTTAATAGGAAAATAATTACACCAAGTCACCTATAGACTTTTACCCTCTTTTTCTTCTTTTATGTATGGTCTGCAAATGATTCTCCTTGTTTGAAGTTTTTTATATGCATATATATATATATCAGCAGAATCCCTGTTGAAGGGAGGTACATTGGATCCATATCTGATGTTCATACGTGTCCTGATATATATTCCCTTCTAAGCTCATAGCATTCATATATCTTACCTAGTGGCTCGCACAGTGTCCTGCCGATACTGTAGATCATACCTGGGTTATACATGTTGGGAGAATATTTGTGATTTATTAGATCACTTGACATATATCACTGTTTGGGATTTGTCGTTTTGTTGTGTTTGTTTAATTTGATTTGGAGGAATCACTTAGTGCGGTCAACAGACCCACCACCTTGGATTATTAGAATCTATATTTGGCACATTAGACACAAGTTCAACACTATTATTGGAAGGTATTCTTCCATTTACCTGCACAGAGTCCTGACCAAAACATTTTGGCTTTTTTATTTATTTATTTTGGGTACACATGCTCATTTTTTAGGAATCACTCCATACACATCAGAGGACACCACCTAGTGGTGGGAGTCTCCAGCACTCACTAAAACAGGACATTTAGTCAGTCCATATTGTTAAAGAGGTAACTATATGAGCCTTTCTGAGAGGCCAAAAAAGGGGTCTACCTTTTCTCTTGGGACTCCCCTTTTACAAGTTACCCAACACTTTGTCTATTTAGACGCTTTGTACACTTGACGCATATAGCAGCGCCACCATCCCAATATTTGCACACTTATGATTTGATCTCCAAGGAGATCCTTAGGGAGGCAGCAGCTACATCACACATCCAAAGCGCGGATTCTTCATTTTATCAATAATTTAAACAAGATTGACTGATTTCAATATTCTTTGTCCGCGTCATGTAAAGCTTACTAGAAGTAAACTAAAAGGTTTGAGAAGTGCTAAAATAAGTTGTGTGTGCTATCGCTGCTGCTCCTGGAGGAGGCTAGTGGATGTAAAGCTTTTTTATGGAATCCTATTAGGAATACCAACTTCAGACACAATTCAAGCTTTTGGATAGAATGTGGAAGGGTTAGAACCTCTGTCAAGTTTTAGAAGCTAACTGTTTTTCATCTGAATATATTTTTACAAATTTCCTGTTTTTTTTGACACTCCATCTAAAATTAAAAAAATAAACTTTAGCTTTAGCAGCAACAGTACTTAATAAGTAGCAAACTGTGGATGCACACGCCAGCGGGGGTGGGTCAAACAGACACAGATTGTCGCTCTCCAACCAGAATTCCTGTAGAGGGAACAGTGTATGCCTACACGATGCAGCCAGCGATAAACTAAAGGCTTAGACTGTAGTAACGATGTTCACGGTGTGAATAGTTCTCTTTATATCCAAAGAGGCAGCATGTATCATATGAGAAAAAGAAGGCCTCCAGTGCAGATGAATCCAGCGTATAAAATGTATTTAAATAAAAACAAAATAAAATCGTACAAATGTCACATCAGAGGAGTACACAGCGAGATCACACAAAAAAAAACCGATAAAAAAGCGTGGTATATAGAGCCAACATAGCCATGTACATATAGGATATAAAGAGAACTATACACAACGTGAACATCGTTACTGCAGTCTAAGCTTTTGGGTTATCGCTGGCTCCATCGTGTAGGCATACACCATTCCCTCTACAGGAATTACGATTGGAGAGTGAGTCCCTGATGACAATCTGTGTCTGTTTGACCCACCGCCTCTGGCGTGTGCACCCACAGTTTGGGGTAAGAGTACCCATCCTCCTTGCCTGGTGTAGGTTTCACGTTCCTGGGTGCTGTGTGTGAAAACTATCTTGTATATCGCAGTCTTGCTGTTCCATCTTATGAATGTCATCATCTATATCTATGGGAATGAATGTAATGTATTGAACGCTTTTTGGGACTTTTTTAGTGGTTACTTTTACCATTTTTCCACAGTGTATTTTTTTATATAAATCATTGTGTGTGCAATTTGTGTTTGAATTTACAATATGCACGTAGCACTTTATTTTTATACTTTTGTATATTTCCATTCAATTCACTATTTACGATTTTACATTGTACAATAACCCCTGATACATTCTGTGGTTTTGCACATTCTCTATAGTGCTGCATTTTTGTATCTTTTTTTAAAACCTATGGTACAAATCATTAAAATTGATCACACCTGATCACACCTGGTTTACTTACAGCCTATGGGTCCTTTCACATTAGCGGACCATTCATCCGTTCATTACAAGTCCGTTTACGGACTTGTAATGAACCCCTATGGGAGCGGATCCGTTAGCGGATGATGCATCCGCTAACGTCCGCCAGATCCGCATCCGTTTTTGCGGACGGAAGAATGTCCTATTTTTCTTCCGTCCGGCCAAACGGATCGGATGCAAACGGACAGACGGTCCGTTTCCATCCGACTCCCCATAGGGGAGAGCGGAGGAGAGACGGGGCGGTCCCTGCACAGTGTGCGGGGACCGCCCTGTCCGCCTGACAGCTCAGCGGAGACCCCCCGCTGAGCTGACGGACACACGGAGCAGACCGAAAAACGGACCGCTCCGTGTGTAAGGAGCCTAACTCTTTTCTTGAGGCCCTGAAATATCAGGACAATACAAATACCCCCAAATGACCCTTTTTTGGAAAGTAGTCAGTAGCGGCCCATCCATAGGGGGTGCTCGGGTGCCGCCCCCCCAAGCTGTAAAAAAAAATGTCACTTTAAGAATGACCAGGTACTGGACATGCGGCGGTCTATGAGAAGCTGATTCGCCTGTGTTTAGGGCGTATGCAGGGCGCAAGCTGTGCGGCCGCACACACTCCCACTCCTCACTGATTCGTAGATGGCCCCCTTTCTGATTTTTTAATTGGCAGAGATGAAGCAAGACTGGGTGGTGCTTTTTGCAGCCACTGCCATATCACTTCTGGTTTCCTGACTCACTGCTGTGTGAAGAGTAGTGGCATCACTCTATGGTGGTACCGAGCAGCTCTTCCTCCTCCTGGCTTACCTCCTCCCTATCTTCCAGTTCCTACACATAGGCAGGCTGCAGGTGGACATCTCTCGCATTGTGACTGCCCCCAGGTAAGCAGTAGTGTTGAGCGGAATACGCCATATTCGATTTCGCGATATTGCGCGAATATATAGAAGAATATTCGCGAATATTCGCTAATATCGAATATTCGTGATATTTTATCCAAAAAAAATTTGGCGAAATTTCGCTAATGCGAAAATGATTGCGAAATTCTCATAAACGGAAATCATTTCCTGTATTACTAAACTAATATGCACTAAACACTAACTCTACACTAACTCTACTTAAAAGAAAGGAGAATAAGGGGGCAAAAGAAGGGCGGAGAAGATATCGCGCAATATTCCTATTGCGCGATTATCTTCTCCGCCCTTCTTTTGTATCAGAGCCAATCAGAATAACTTGAATATTCGGCAAAAGGAATATTGCGCGATATTCCTTTTGCCGAATATTCGAGTTATTCTGATTGGCTCTGATGCAAAAAAAGGGCGGAGAAGATAATCGCGCAATATTCCTTTTGCCGAATATTCAAGGTATTCTGATTGGCTCTGATGCAAAAGAAGGGCGCATCAGAGCCAATCAGAATAACTTGAATATTCGGCAAAAGGAATATTGCACGATTATCTTCTCCGCCCTTCTTTTGCATCAGAGCCAATCAGAATAACTAGAATATTCGGCAAAAGGAATATCGCGCAATATTCCTTTTGCCGAATATTCGAGTTATTCTGATTGGCTCTGATGCAAAAGAAGGGCGGAGAAGATAATCGCGCAATATTCCTTTTGCCGAATATTCGAGTTATTCTGATTGGCTCTGATGCAAAAGAAGGGCGCATCAGAGCCAATCAGTATAACTCGAATATTCGGCAACAGGAATATTGCGCGATTATCTTCTCCGCCCTTCTTTTGCATCAGAGCCAATCAGAATAACTTGAATATTCGGCAAACGGAATATCGCGCAATATTCCTTTTGCCGAATATTCGAGTTATTCTGATTGGCTCTGATGCAAAAGAAGGGCGGAGAAGATAATCGCGCAATAATCAGTTTGTCGAATATTCGAGTTATTCTGATTGGCTCTGATGCAAAAGAAGGGCCGAGTAGCTGATGCGATTCTTTTATGTTGCCGAAAAGTCGCAATGCAAATTTTCGGCAACATAAAAGGATCGCCTCAGCTACTCGGCCCAGGGTCTCTAATCATACCAGCAATGCTTTTAGACGTCGATGGAGATCACTAGGATGTGATCTGTTTTAAAAATAAATTTGAAAAAATACGAATATTCGCCGCGATATTCGAGTTATTCGCGAATACTCGAATATGCAATATTCGTAGCGAATATTCGCAATGCGAATATTCGTGAGCAACACTAGTAAGCAGATTCAGACCTCTCTCTGGGAAGCTTGCAGTGGCCTGGCTTGACTTCAGTGACTCATTATGGGAGTGACTTTTCTTAACTCTGCCGTTTACACCGTCCTTGCTGTGTACAGGTGGGGTAATATGTACAGGGGGGGTAATATGTACAGGGGGTTAATATGTACAGGGAGGGGGGGTTAATATGTACAGAGAGGGGGTTAATATGTACAAAAGGGTTTAATATGTGCAAGAGGGTGTAATATGTACAGGAGGGAGTAATATGTACAGGAGGGTGTATATCTGTGACTGAGGCTACACTATATAACCTGATCTGTGACTGCACTATATACCCTATCTGTAATGCTGAGCTATATACCCTGATCTGTGAGGCTGAGCTGTACAATTACAATTACGCCGCTCGTATAGGAACTCCAACCCGGCGTTTCTTGTTTTCTGGTTACAGAAAACAAAAACGCCAGCTCAAAGTGACAGTTAGGCTGGAGTATCACTGATACTCCAGCCTAACTCTACCTGAATCTGGCCCTATGAGGCATTATGGGCCAGATTCAGGTAGAGTTAGGCTGGAGTATCAGTGATACTCCAGCCTAACTGTCACTTTGAGCCGGCGTTTTTGTTTTCTGTAACCAGAAAACAAGAAACGCTGGGTTGGAGTTCCTATACGAGCGGCGTAATTGTATTACGCCGTCGTATTGGAACTTCAATTTTAAAAATGGTGCGCGGGGCGTTCCCGCTGATTAACGCCGAGAATATGTTAATCAGCGTGATTCGGAAATTCACGATCGTATTCGGGCTCGACGCAGTGACTTTCCGACGTTTCCGTAAGAGATACGCGGCGTAAAGATAAAGCAGCCCCCTAGTGGAGTATCCTATGTTAAGTATGGCCGTCGTCATCGTGTCGCAAAAAAAAAATTTGAGTCGTTTGCGTAAAACGTCCGTGAATGGGGATTGACGTCATTGACGTTACCTGAAAGAATTTGGAGCATGCGCACTGACAGTCGACGCATGCGCAGTACGTTCACCGCGAGATCACGCATAGTTAACATAATACACGCCCCCTACCCGCCCAATTTGAATTCCGCCGGTTCATTTTCGCTTCCCCGGCCGCAACTTTAGGAGCAAGTGCTTTGTGAATAACAGTACTTGCTCCTAAAGTTACGTAAATGAGAAACGTTACTCCAAAGTAAAGAAGCGCCCATCTACCTGAATCTGGCCCTATGAGTCTTTTGAACATGTCATTTTTTTCCACAAGTTTTTTTCATGACGTGAAAAATGTTTTTTTTTTTTTTTAAATGTCATTAAAAACGATTGTGTGTGCGCTCCAGAGCATTTTTCATGACTTGAAAAATGGGCATTAAAAATGTAGAACATGCTCTATTTTTTCACGTCGTTTTTCACTTTGTAGTTTTTTATGTCGTAAAAAATGGTCGTGTGTAGGCTTTAACAACGTGAAAAAAACATGCATGCTCAGAAGCAAGTTATGAGATGGGAGCGCTCATTCTGGTAAAAATAGCGTTCGTAATGGAGATAGCACATTCGTCACGCTGTAACAGACTGAAAAGCACGAAGACCGAAAAACGCGAATCGTCTCTCACCAAACTTTTACTAAGACGAAATCAGCAAAAGCAGCCCCAAGGGTGGTGCCATCCGAATGGAACTTCCCCTTTATAGCGCCGTTGTACGTGTTGTACGTCACCGCGCTTTGCTCAAGCATTTTTTTTTCACGATCGTGTGTAGGCAAGGCAGGCTTGACAAGAATCACGTTGAAAAAAACGTCGGGCCAGATTCAGAGAGCCGTAACTCCTGTCTAACTGGTGTTAGACTGGAGTACTTTCTAATTACGCGCGTTTTTTCACTAGTTTGAATCCTCAAACCATGAAAAGATGGCTTTGCGCTTCAACCCGACTGGCTTACGTGTTCGTACGCCTTTGGATCTACGCTGCAATAAAATTGTGGCCGCTGGGTGGAGTTCCCGTTGTTTTCCGCGTCGGGGTATGCAAATGAGCTTTTGCCGACTATCCACGAAATTACGAACGTCTATCGCAATCTCTTACGGCATCCTTAGTCATCTTTTTGCTGCGTCAAACTATACCAGCTTTTTGCTGGTCTAATATTCGACAGCCCATGTTAAGTATGGCCGTCGTTCCCGCGTCGAATATCAACGTTTTCCAACGTCTTTTTTTATTTTTGATGTAAAACGTCCGGGAATAGGAATGTCCGTAAACTACGCTACTCAAACAACGAATGACGTATCAACGTTATTTCGCGCAATGCACGGCGGGAAATTTCTGAACGGAGAATGCACAGTTCGATCGCCGCGGGGACGCGCCTAATTTAAATGCTTCACGCCCCCTAATCGCGTATTTCGATTACGCGGCCAGAAATAGACTACGCCGCCGTATCGTACGGGCAAAAATCTACCAGGATTCGGTGTAGAGCCTGGTAAAATACGGCTGCGTAGCGTATCTCGGATACGCTGCGCAAATGTACGTGTACCTGAATCTGGCCCATTGTTTTTTCTAGACCATTAAAAATGGTCGTGTGTACGCCGCATTACAGTTATCATAATAAAAAGAGGGAAGGAGAAATCTTCCAGTAGTGGGATCTCTTCCAGTGACAACAGTCTAAGAAGGGAATTAATCTCACTTTGTAAAGATTTTCTCTCACTAACTGCTGCATCTCTGATGGGGGTTAAAATCCTCCTTACTCAAAAGCAAAAAAAAAAAAAAAGTTTGGGCTATACATATACTCTAGACCACTAAGAAAAGCAAAAACGTTTTGGCTATACATACTGTACATGCTAGACCAATGTAGTCAGTGCACCAACATCTTTAATCCTAAAAGCCCCTGTGGAACAGGAAGATAGTTCATTCTCCTACCATTTCCAGACATCCATCAAGGAATAGCTGCAGTTCTTTAAAGTCATTAAAAAGCCAATTAAATTGTTCTATTTAATGAAAAGTGTGATTTGCTGGTGAAAGTAATGCTGCAGTTAGATCATTCAGGATTATATAATGTAGATAAGATAAAATTAGATAATGTGAAGACAGCTTCCAGTCCCACAGAACTGTCTATTTATAAGAATGATTACGTCTTTAATGTTTTTAGACTTACTCATTACTATTAATGGGCATTTTTGTGGAGTTGCTTGTTGTAGTCACATTATATAATCTTCTTTTATCTACTTGTACTGTATAATCCTTTCTCTGTAAAACTCTCTCTTTTCAATGCTCCTTTCCTTTTAGATCTTCACAAGATTTTTTTTCACATAAAAAAAAGAAATCTTCAAAAAAGCAAAAAATGATTTCCTCATCACGTTTAGGAAATTGCTACTTACATATTTTGTTTTATGTTCTTTTTACGCTAAACACGTGCATTTTTTTTCCCAAACTGTGTAAGTATTTCACTGGTATGTAACTACACTAGATGGAGCTATCAATTCAGGACAAATTTTCTGCATGTACTATTATGCATAACAATTGTTCTGTTTGAAATCGATAACAGATGTGGAAGGAGTAGGCAGATAATAGACAAGGATACATGGAAAGGTCACCCTTTCTCAGGCTGAATATGCACCGAGGAAGACTTGTCTAGCTAGAAACCCTGTTATAAAGCAGAAAATAAATATATAAACGAAAAAACTAAAATAAGGACAAAGTCCAATCCATATTTACAATAAAAACTCCATTACCATTGTCATGACAATGAATAGTAAAATGGATAATATTGCACATGTAAAAATAGTAAAACAGCATAGATAAGCAACAGCTCTTTTCTTTTATAGGTAGGCATTTTCTATCACATATTATAAATCTTGTATTCCTTAACCACCTAAGCCCCAGACCATTTGGCTGGCCAAAGACTTTTTGCGAATTCGACTTTTTGCGATTCGGCACTGCGTCAATTTAACTGACAATTGTGTGGTCGTGTGACGTGGCTCTCAAACAAAATTGATGTCCTTTTTTTCCCCACAAATAGAGCCTTCTTTTGGTGGTATTTCATCACCTCTGCAGGTTTTTATTTTTATATAATAAACAAAAATAGAGCATCAATTTTGAAAATAATTCAATATTTTTTACTTTTTGCTATAATAAATATCCCAAATATATATATATATTTTTCTTTTAGTTTAGGTTGATATGTATTCTTCTACATATGTTTGGTAAAAAAAATAAAAAAAAAATCGCAATAAGCGTTTATTGATTGGTTTTCTCAAAAGTTATAGATTCCACAAAATAGGGGATAGTTGTATGCCATTTTTATTAATATTTTTTTTTTACTAGTAATGGTGGCAATCAGCAATTTTTATCATGACTGTGGCCTTATGGTGGACACATCGGACAATTTTGACACATTTTTGGGACCATTGTCATTTTTACAGCGATCAGTGCTATAAAAATGCACTGATAACTGTAAAAATGACACTGGCAGTGAAGGGGTTAACTTGTGGGGGGCGCTGAAGGAGTTAAGTGCGACCTAGGGAGTGTTAGGGGGCGTGGATTGCCGTGACACGTCACTGATCACTGTTCCAGACATGTCACTGACATCTCCTCGTTCTTCAGCTCTGTGACCCGATCGCAGGACACCGGCGGACATCGAGTCTGCGGGTCCTGTGGACAGGCCAGGGCTTTCACACTGGAGCGGTGCAATAGCAGGACGGTAAAAAAAAGTCCTGCTAGTCACATCTTTGGAGCGGTGAAGGAGCGGTGTATTTACCGCTCCTCCACCGTTGCTGCCCATTGAAATCAATGGGACAGCGTGGCTATACCGCCCGCAATGCGCTGGTTTCTCGGCTGCAAGCAGGGGTTAAAAGGGCTAGCGGCCGAAATGCGCCGCAAATCCACCCATAGCATTAGTGGTAAAAATAGCAGCATTTTACTGCCAACGCTATTGGTGTCTCAGTGTGAAAGGGGTCTTACAGACCATTTTGACCTACAGGTAAGCCTAGATTAAGGCTTACCTGTAGGTGCAAGAAATATCTACTTAACCTACATCAGGGGTGCCCAACCAGTGGCCCGCGGAGACCTCTGATGTGGCCCGCGACCTCCTGCTCTGGGATGGAATAGAATTTTATTACTAAAATCACAGGGTATATATGGGCATATATTTTCTGCAGTTGTTATTGGGCTGATTTCAAACTGATCCACAGAGCAGTGCACCTGCGGGTTACCTGCACTAAGCCATAGACTTATGAGAGTTTGGTGCAGGTAAACTACAGCGCATTTGTGTGAACGCAGCCTTGGGCCTCTTTCACACGGTCAGTCTGACCCAATTGGACTCTCCATTCACCTCTAAGTAGTGGCAGATTTAAACCGACTTGATTCCTACCTCCAATCCAATCCGCAAAAAAAAGTGTAGTGGACTGTGTCCGTGTCTGCTCTGCAAATACAGAGCAGACATGGACCTGCCATCCGCCCGCTCCGCTCATTGTGGCCCACGACCGGTTACCAAGTCGCTTAAGTGGCCCTCTCTCTTCAAAAGGTTGGGCACCCATGACCTACATGATTACAGGGGTTGTAAAGGTAATTTTTTTCCCTACATAGCTTCCCTTACCTTAGTGCAGTCCTCCTTCACTTACCTCAATCTTTGATTTTGCTTTTAAATGTCCTTATTTCTTCTGGTGTGGAGAAAGCCTCTTGAGGGGGCGAGCAGGAGTGTCAGGACACTCTCTACTTTGCAGATAGAGAAAGGAGCTATGTGTTAGTGGGCGTCCTAATACTCCTGCTCGCCCCCTCCCCCTCTCAAGAGGCTTTTTCCACACCAGGGAGAAAGACTTGCTTTACTGTGTGGAGTTACAGACAGAAGAACAGGAAGTGAGGATTTCTCAGAAGAAATAAGGACATTTAAAAGCAAAATCGAAGGATGAGGTAAGTGAAGGAGGACTGCACTAAGGTAAAGAAAGCTATTTAGGGGAAAAAAATACCTTTACAACCCCTTTAAGGAGATATTACCAAGAAAGACGGCACCAAAGTCTACAGCGCATGTGCTGTAGACAACGGCGCGTAGGCGCACTGAGCTTGCCGCTACTAACGGCACCATGTGCTGAAAACTACAAAGCTGTGATGTACTCATACGTTTGGAGACTGTCACCACGAGCAGAGGTCGCTCCTAACATATGAAAGGTCAATGATCTTTTCGATTGGAGAGGCTTGTTTTGGAGCATCTTTGGGGTTGTCTGTCCGTGCTTTCTGGGCTCACCAGCCAATTGGTTATCAGCGTTTTAAGGCTTTTTTGAACTCGCCTCTTTGCACGCCTGAATGATTAACCACTAAGTACTGTCCTTGTACTGGTTACATCTGGAGCACTTAAAAAGGACCCCATTCCTCCACTCCTCTAACTGCTGCAACCCTGATCATGACCATTTAAATGACCTCTGCCTTTATTGTTTCTTTTTACTTTTCCCGATTGGAATAAATTATTGTAAGCTCCTGAAGAAGGGTTTTTCCAATGCGCAACATGTCGGGCTGAACACCGCGTGACACCCCACCTCCTGAAAACTTCAATGATCTTCAATGATCTTCCACTTTTTGTCAATCCTTTGTAATTATATATGTAGTAGGTGGTTTGCCATGCTAATGTGTTTGCAATTTTGGCCCTATTTATGGCACTTTCTCATGTAACTTTTGTTTCATATTAATTTTGTATTTTATATTAAATATCCATACTTTTTTAAATATACTACGCCTCTAAAGTCCATTATCTATTCTATGCATGTACGTATCTTTTTCCATACATATGTGTATATACAGTTTTTTTACAAAGCTGTAAAACCCACCAGTCACAGTGCCGGAGCAGCGATACCTGAAAGTCACTTCAGGTATCATAGCAGAGACGGAGAAGGTGTCCGAGGACCGCTGCGGGGGGTTTGTTCTCAGGTATATAATTCACAATTCCGTATGCCTTTGCCTTCTTTCTTTTTTTTTGAGGACTCAGGTGCAGGGAGAGCCCTCTCATCATGTTGGCTTCAGGACCAGGTACGTGACATCTGGCTAACAGTATTTAAAGCGGATCTCCACCCTAAAGTGAAGATCCGCTGATCGGAACCTTCCCCCCCTCCGGTGTCACATTTGACATCTTTCAGGGGGGAGGGGGGTGCAGATACCTGTCTAAAAACAGGTATCTTCACCCACTTCCAGCCCGCAGTCTCGGGCAAAAGTCGGGTTTTTCCCGTTGTGTGCTGGGAACTCTCTGCTCCCAGCACACAGCGGGAGCCAATCAGCGGGCGCAGCGCGACTCACGCATGGGTCGTAGGGAACCGGGCAGTGAAGCCGCAGCACTTCACTTCCTGGTTCCCTCACTGTGGATGGAGGGGGGAGCAGCAGAGAGACGAACGAACCCTCATCCTCTGCTGTGGACGCCGCTGGACTCCAGGACAAGTAAGTGTCCTATTATTAAAAGTCAGCAGCTGCAGTATTTGTAGCTGCTGGCTTTAAAAAAAAAAATTGAATGGGCCATCCGCTTTAACAGAATTGAATTGCCTTTACCTAGCAACAGTATAGAAATCAGTCTTAACTTGTTATAACAGTCCCTGTTTTTTAACACTGGCTGTAATGCCGCGTACACACGATCACTTTTTGTGATGAAAAAAAATGACATTTTTAAAAATGTCATTTAAAATGATGGTGTGTGGCAAAATGTCATTTTATGTCTTCTGAAAAACCACCAAAAAAAAATTCGAACATGCTTTTTTTAAATGTCATTTTTTGTGTCATAAAAAATGATCGTGTGTGGGCAAAAATTACGTTTTAAACCCGCACATGCCCAGAAGCAAGTTAGGAGACGGGAGGTAAAACTACCATTCATAATGGAGTAAGCACATTCATCACGCTGTAACAGACAAAAAAGCAGGAATTTACTAACAAGTAACCAGCTAAAATCAGCCTGAAGGCAAATAGAACTTCCCCTTTAGAGTGCCGTCGTTTTGTTCATCATTTTCCAAAAATGATGGTGTGTGGGCAACATAATTTTTAATGATGAAGTTGGAAAAATTTCGTTTTTTTTCATGAAGAAAAATTACATTTTTTTTTATTACAAAAAGTGATCGTGTGTACGGGGCATAAGGGTCTTGTAAAGACCCCCTTAATTATGTACTTACTTTGTGCTTTATTGTGATTTAACTAATGCCTCGTACACACGACAGGTTTTCCCGACGAGAAAAATTGCATTTTTTAGATTGGTCGGGAAAACTGGTCGTGTGTATGCTCCATAGCAGTTTTCCCAAGAAACTGTCCGCCAAAAAATTCGAACCTGCTCTATTTTTTCCCGTTGTGTTTCCCGTCAGTCTTTTTCTCATCGCGAAAACCGCTTATGTGTATGCTTTTCCAAGGGGAAATAAACGCGCATGCTCAGAATCAAGTATGAGACGGGAGCGCTTGTTCTGGTAAAACTAGCGATCGTAATGGAGATAGCACATTCGTCACGCTGTAAAGGACTGAAACGCACAAAACTGAAAAGCGCAAATTGTCTCTCACCAAACTTTTACTAACATGAGGATCAGCAAAAGCAGCCCAAAGGGTGGCGCCATTTGAATGGAACTTCCCCTTTATAGCCCCGTCGTACGTGTTGGACGTCACCACACTTTGGTCGAGCATTTTTTTGACTAGGCAGGCTTGAGAGGAATCATGTTGGGGAAAACGTTGGGTTTTGGCATGTCAGGAAAACCGGTCGTGTGTACAGGGCATTAGAGTGAGTCTAATGATTTTTTTAAGCTGACCAGTTTCATATGTGGTAACATTGTTATTATACGAAACATGAGAACTAGAAAAACGCTTGTAGACAGCTTGGCGATATGCCCAGACTTTGTCTATAAATATAATCATAAATACCGATAAATATGTCTGGGACATAATGGGAACTAACATTAAGTTTGTACAATAACACACATATATATATCCTTTAATAATATGTATATGTGTATTAAATTAAAACAGGTGTTATTAAGGGAGACAAACATATGTATATTAACAATTCTATGAAAGTGGGTTTGTCTCTAATGATGACAAGCAATAAGTAGACATTTTATTTATTGGTTTCTATTGGTGTAATGTTGTAAATATCACTTGGTCATATCTTGACAATATATTGTATTTAACCACTTGCTTACTGGGCACATAAACCCCCTTCGTGCCCAGGCGAAATTTCAGCTTCCGGCACTGCGTCGCTTTAACTGACAATTGCGCGGTCGTGCGACGTGGCACCCAAACAAAATTAGCGTCCTTTTTCCCCCCACAAAAAGAGCTTTCTTTTGGTGGTATTTGATCGCCCGTGCGGTTTTTATTTTTTGCGTTATAAACAAAAAAAGAGCGACAATTTAAAAATATATAAATATTTTTTACTTGTTGCCTATAATAAATATCCCATTTTTTTTTTTTTTTTAATATTTTTTTTTCTCAGTTAAGGCCGATACGTATTCTTCTACGTATTTTTTGTAAAAAAAAAAAAATCACAATAAGTGACTGCTTTGTGCAAAAGTTATAGCACCTACAAAATAGGGGACAGAATTATGATTTTTTTTTAATATTTTTTTTTTACTAGTAATGGCGGCGATCTGCGATTTTTATTGGGACTGCGATATTGCTGCGGACACATCGGACACTTTTGACACATTTTTGGTGCCATTTACATTTATACAGCGACCAGTGCTATAAATATGCACTAATTACTGTATAAATGTGACTGGCATTGAAGGGGTTAACACTAGGGGGTGAGGAAGGGGTTAAATGTATTGCCTGGGTGTGTTCTAACTGTGTGGGGGGGAGGGGGGTGACTGGGGGAGGTGATCGATGCTGTCTCCCTATGTACAAGGGAAACAGCATCAGTCGCCTCTCACTGACAGGACGTGGAGCTCTGTGTTTACACACAGAGCTCCACGTCCCTGCTCTGTCACCGCCGATCGTGTGTACCTGACGGACATCGCGACCGCCGGGTACACGCATCGAATCCTCGGTGATGCGTCGGGACTGTTTTTCCCCGCCGCGCACCACCCTGTGGCGCGCTCGGGGAATTACAAGTAAATCACGTCCAAAGACGTGACCCCGGCGCCTCAGGTCCGCGCTGTTGACGTGTTCTGTCAATGGCGCGGACCCGAAGTGGTTAATATACTGAACCAGGAAATAAAAGACAAGTGATGCATTATTCTGTGTCCGTGTGTTGATTTCAGTCTGCATTGCTCCCTGCAGAGCTCTGTGTGTGTTTGTCTGATGCCGCGTACACACGACCGTTTTTCGGGTTGTAAAAAATTAAGTTTTATTTAATGTCATTAAAAACTATCGTGTGTGGGCTCTAGAGCATTTTTAAAAAAAGGGCATTAAAAATTTACAACATGCTCTAATTTTTCACAACGTTTTTAACATTGGTGTTTAAGCATCGTAAAAAATGGTCGTGTGTGGACGTGAAAAAACATGCATGCTCAGAAGCAAGTTATGAGACGGGAGCGTTTGATCTGGTTAAACTAGCGGCCGTAATGGAGTAAGCACATTCATCACACTATAACAGACTGAAAAGCGTGAATCGTCTTTTACTAACACAAAATCAGCAATCTCTCTTTCAATCCTGCCGAGACAGTCCCTCTTTTCCTTCCTTACAAGCGGTAGGAGAGCTCTCTAGTACAGTCTGATCACATCAGGCATCCAAATCACACTTCACACCCTCTCAGGGAGAAGCTTCTGGTCTCTGATTAACCACTACAGATCTGCGCTATTGACAAAAGACGTCAACAGCGCGGACCTGAGCTGCCGGGGTCACGTCTTTGGACGTCAATGTTGTTGTAATTCCCCGCGCACGCCACTGGGTGGCGCGCGTGGGGAAAAACAGTGCCGTCGCATCGCCGAGGATTCGATGCATGTACCCGGCGGCCGCGGTGTCCGCCAGGTACATGCGATCGGCGGTGACAGAGCAGGGACGTGGAGCTCTGTGTGTAAACACAGAGCTTCACGTCCTGTCAGGGAGAGGAGACAGATGCTGTTTCCCTTGTACATAGGGACACAGCATCGCTCACCTCCCCCAGTCACCCCCCCCCTCCCCCCACAGTTAGAACACACCCAGGATACACATTTAACCCCTTCCTCACCCCCTAGTGTTAACCCCTTCAATGCCAGTCACATTTATACAGTAATTAGTGCATATTTATAGCACTGGTCGCTGTATAAATGTGAATGGCGCCAAAAATGTGTCAAAAGTGTCCGATGTGTCCGCCGTAATGTCGCAGTCCCAATAAAAATCGCAGATCGCCGCCATTACTAGTAAAAAAAAAATAGTAAACAAAAAAATCATAATTCTGTCCCCTATTTTGTAGGCGCTATAACTTTTGCGCAAAACAGTCGCTTATTGCGATTTTTTTTTAACAAAAATACGTAGAAGAATACGTATCGGCCTTAACTGAGAAAAAAAAATAGTTTTTTTTTTTTTTAAATTGGGATATTTATTATAACAAGTAAAAAAATATATATATTTTTAAATTGTCGCTCTTTTTTTGTTTATAACGCAAAAAATAAAAACCGCACGGGCGATCAAATACCACCAAAATAAAGCTCTGTTTGTGGAGAAAAAAGGACGCCAATTTTGTTTGGGAGCCACGTCGCACGACCGCGCAAATGTCAGTTAAAGCGACGCAGTGCCGGAAGCTGAAATTTCGCCTAGGCACGAAGGAGGTTTATGTGCCCAGTAAGCAAGTGGTTAAAGGTCCTTTGCAATGAGAAAACTCATTGCTTTTCTGAGGTCTCCCTGATTGTGGTCAGCTATGGCAGGGTACCATTCAGCCAGTCTGCAGACAGACCCACTTCTCCTTGCTCTGCTGCATCAGCCAATCACTGTCCTCCATGATCGACCCAGACCCAGCCAAGATGCCTGCTGCCTGCACTGAAGACTTTCCATAGCCGAGAATTTCAAGTGGTCTCCTTAAAGTGGTTGTAAAGGTAGAAGGTTTTTTACCTTAATGCATGCTATGCATTTGGCAGAGGGGAGCCAGAAGTGCTGGCAGGGGACCTAAGAAGAGGAAGGTCAGGTCTGCTCTTGACATGTTTACTATGTAAAAATGGTAGGTGTACCATTATTGTAAAGGGTAACTCCACTTTCATGGGGGAAAAAAATAATATAGCATATACAACTACGACACAAGTCATATTGTCATTGGCTGTTATTAAAAATTACCTTTTCTTTTTAACCTCTTCCCATCTGCTCTATAGCCGAAATACGGCTACAGCGCGGACCTAAAATGCCAGGAGGCCGTCTATATACGGCCTCCTCTTTACTCGTTTCCCACACGTGCTCTGTGCCGCCTCATTAGGGCCATCTGTGCTGCCTCATCAGTGTACATCTTTTCCACCTCATCAGTACCCATCTGTGCCACCTCAGTACCCATCTGTGCCATCTGTGCCACCTCATTAGTGCCCATCTGTGCCACCTCATTATTGCACATCTGTGCAATTAATCAGGGCCTATCTGTAACGCCTCATCAGTGCCCAACTGTGCCACCTCATCATTGCCATCTGTGCCACCTCATTAGTGCCACCTGTGCAGCCTCATTAGTGCCATCTGTGCCGCCTCATTAGTGCACATCTGTGCAATCAATCAGTGCACATCTGTGCTGCCTCATCAGTGTACATCTGTTCCACCTCTTCAGTACCCATCTGTGCCACCTCAGTACCCATCTCTGCCCATCTGTGCCATCTGTGCCGCCTCAGTGCCCATCTGTGCCACCTCAGTGCACATCTGTGCAATCAATCGGGGCCCATCTGTAATGCCTCATCAGTGCCCATCTGTGCTGCCTCAACGCACATCTGTGCAATCAATCAGTGCACATCTGTGCAGCCTCATCAGTCAATATCTGTGCCACACACCTGTGAAGACGAATCACCACCGCCAGCAACCATGTCAAAAAGATGCTTTCCGCCGGAGAGGCATACTAAATTCTTTCCACGCCTGACGAGAGCAACGGGGAGCTCTCTTTTTCGGATTCGCATTCGGATTCTGAGTCCGATGTAAACTATGAGCCAGTCTTTAGTAGTGGAACACTGACAGGCCCAGAGGAGGAAGATAGTCGGCCCCCCAAACAAAGGCACTCTGGTGAGGAGGCAGTGGCATTCACCAGCACCGCAGTGTCATCCACCAGCACCAAAGTACCATCCACCAACACCGCAGTACTGTCCACCAACACCGCAGTACCTCAGCAAGAAAGGCCAAGGGACCCATGCCAGCCTTCCCTATGCCCTTCAGAAACTCTTATGGCTATCTCCTAATTCAGGAGAAGCCAAAATTCCCCCTTTCACTGCCCAGCCAGGAATCCAGGTGGACACAGACAATTTTTCCCAATCAATCAATCAATCAATCAATCAATTTTTGGATTTAATTTTTACTGAGGACATGCTATCTAGAATTGTGACCCAGTGCAACCTATATGCCCAACAATTTATTTCAAATAATCCAACATTTTATTATGCCTGTCCCTTCGAGTGGAGAGACCTAACGGTGGAGTAGTTGAAGGATTTTTTAGGCCTCACATTTTGTATGGGACTCAACAAAAAAAATGAAGTGCGATCCTTTTGGTCAAAACACCCCATCTACCACATGCTAATCTTCTCCACGGCAATGCCAGGGCCAGATACCTTAAAATTCGGCCATTATTAAATTATTTTTAGAAGTATTCCCCCAGTTATATACCCTGGACCAACAAGTATGTGTGGATGAGTCCCTTGTTAAATGTAGTGGCAGACTTAAAATCAAGCAGTTTATCCCCAGCAAAAGGCCCCACTATGGGGTGAAGGTATACAAACTATGTGACCGAGCCACAGGGTACCTGTATCCCTTCATAGTGTACAAAGGGAAGGACACCCAGCTGCATCCCTCCAATTGCCCAGACTACTTGGGATCAAGCGGGAAAGTTGTTTGGCAGCTCATCAACCCCCTACTGGACAAAGGCTACCATTTATACATAGAAGACTTCTACAAATCTCTTCCCCTGTTCCACAACCTTTATCGGAAGCAGACGCCAGCATGTGGCACCGTCAGAAAGAATCAGAAGGGCTTTCCTCAAAGTCTTGTCAATAAGAAGTTGAGAAGAGGAGCATCTGCAAGTTTGCGAAACAAAGAGGTTCTGACAGTGAAATGGAGGGACAGAAGGGATGTGTACATGTTATCTTCCATCCACAACAATTCCTTTGTGGAAACCCCCAGAAGGAATGGCACCACTGTCCAAAAACCCACATGCATCCAGGACTACAATTAGTTCATAGGGGGAGTCGACTTTAACAACCAAATGCTGGAACTCTACCTTGCCACAAGACGGACATACCATTGGTACAAAAAAGTAGCAATTTTTTTTTTTTCATTTGGCCTTATACAACTTCTATATTATTTACGGCAAGTCCACCCAAAACCCCAACCCTTCCTTGGCTACCAGGAGGAAATCACCACTGCCCTGATATTCCAGAATGGCCCACCCCGAAACATCCGATCAGATGTTCTAAGTCAACTCTCTGAACGTCACTTTCCAGATAAAGTCCCTCCCACAGCAACAGGCCGACGAGGTTAAAAAAATGTAAGGTGTGTGCCAGTGGAGGATTTAGACGAGACACAGTTCATTATTGTGCCCAATGTTATTCCCAACCAGACCTCTGTGTAATTGACTGATTTCACTGTTACCATACTTCACTAAATTATTGGTGAAGTATGGTAAATGTAATCCTCAGTTCCTGCCTTCACACACCTTCACACCCCTTATGCGACTGCCTGCTCTGTAACTGACCCTGGCTTGTTATTCGACTACGCTTCTGCCTACCGATTCTGTACATACCTCTGCCTGATCTGAAACTGACCCTGGACTGTTTTTTGACCATGCTTCTGCCTAATGTCCCCATTCTGTCCTGAATGGGGCTCTACTTCTGCCTGCTGCCTGTAGGACCTATGCCATCATGACTCTGCCTGTCGCATGAACTGACCACATGACATGGACCTGCCTACTACCAGGACCAATATTTTTGGCACTGCTGACAATATCTCTGCCTGAACCTGAAGCCGTGTACACACGATCGGTTCAAACTGATGAAAACGGACTGAAGTTCGTTTTTATCGGTCCAAACCGATCATGTGTAGGCCCCATTGGTCCGTTAATCTTTCGGTCCAAAAACAGAGGGCTTGCTTTAAAATTGAACCGATGGACGGCTAACCGATAGATCAAAACTGATCGTTAGTACGCACGCATGCTCAGAATCAAGTCGACACATGCTTGGAAGCATTCAACTTCATTTTTTTCATCACGTCATTGTGTTTTACGTCATCGCGTTCTGACACGATCGGTTCATGAACCGATGGTGTGTAGGCACATCAGTCCATCAGTCGGCTTTATCGGTGAATCAATGAAAACGGTCCATCAGACCGTTCTCATCGGATGGACCGATCATGTGTACAGGGCTTGACAGGACAGTATCCCTGCCTGCTGCCTGGACAATTGTGTTTGCCGTTGATGACCAAGTCCCTGCCTGCTGCCTGGACCAGTGCTATCCTGCTGTGTACTACTAAAACCACAGTTAATATTTTGTTTATGCTCCAGGACCTTCAAAACTGTAATAGGTGGTTGAGAAATTAGAAATTGTAAAAGTGTAATTTATGCTCAAAGAACGTCTAAAGGTGCTACTTCAATGTAGGTCCTCTGTATGTAGCCAGGCTGGGTAAAAGTCTCACACAAAAGTGTAATAGGTATTCAACTAGTTAGATGTGTAATTTATGCTCCTAGAATACCTGATGGTGCTCCCTGAATGTTGGGCCTCTGTATGTGGTAAGTCTCACACATGGAGTATCGTTATACGTAGGAGGAGTAGCAGAATGTATTTTGGGGTGTCATTTGTGGTATGCACATGCCATGTGAGAGAAATAAGCTATTACGATGACAATTTTGAGAAAAAATGTAGGTTCAATAAAGGTTTATTGAGTTTTTAAGACAGCAAAAACGAAAGAATAACATTTTTCAACCGAGCGTCCAACAAAGGGCGACCCGGGCAGACTGACATGGAACATACACAATCCGTATTACAAAAATTAAGGAAGCACAAACAGTTACTGCAACGAGGGTTGGGCATAGGGAGTTGCTATGTTTACAGAATTCGTCCACAAACTGCAAAGTCCTCCCCTGGCCCGGACGCCCCAATGGGATCCAGCTGCGCCCAGGACACAGGGGAGGAAGGGGGATTAAACTGCCTCAGGTAGGCAGGTGATGTGGACATCCATATTTATTCATTCCTCGCGCAATGAGTTGACAAGAGCCATAATAATAAAACATAGAGTTAACTGGTCATGTAAAATGGTCAGATTGTGCAGAAATAAAACCTGAGACCGGCTGGAGAGAGCCAGCCAGAAGGAAAAAACGGAAAGAGGAAAGTAGAGAAGAAAGAAGATTTGAGACGGAAAATGAGAGGGAAAAAACAGGAGGGGGGGGCAGGGGAAGGTGGAGGGTGGAGGGTGGGGAGCAGGGTAAAGGGAGCGGCGCGCTCACCCCTCATCAGGAGTACATCATTTTGTCTTGAGTAAATTCAGCTAGAGGCAATGTGATTAAAAAGAAAAACAAATAAGTAAATAAGTAAAAATAAAACAAAAAACTTTTTCCGCTAGCCACCGATCTCAGCCAGTGGGGTTGGAAAGCAGAGCCACCGGGGTGTGAACCACCAGTGCTTCAGGGATTAGGGGCCAATGCCTACCGAGTATCAGGGGTCACCACGGCTGGGAGACGGTCTTTAAGTTTGTCTGAAGTGGAGTAATGCCTCCAAACACTCCAGGTAAAGGAGAATTTAGCATATCTATCAAGGGATTTGGCTTGCAGTTCTTCCATGAGCATAATGCCATTCATTTCATTTATCCATTCAATAATAGTTGGGGGAGCAGTCGACTTCCAGTGTCTAGAGATCAGCTGCCGCCCTGCACTTAAACAAAACTTTAGAAGGGAGTTTTTCTGAAATTTGGTAGCGCCAGGAAGAATGGAGAGAAGGGCTATAAATGGAGAGGGGGTGAGTGGTTCAGCGTAGAGGTCAGAGTAAATTGAGAAAATTTGGGACCAGAACGGGCTAATTTTGTCACAGTCCCACCAAATGTGAGCATACATACCCGTGTCCGAGTCACATCTCCAGCAGGAGTCCTAGGCAGAGGGAAACATGATCCTAAGGGTGGTCGGCACACGATACCAACGCGAAAGTACTTTATAAATTTGGGAAGGGCGCGGGTGTGTATGACCTAGTACCAACTTATAGATCAAAGAGAGAGTGTGCCGTTGAAATGAAGAAAAGGAGCAAAGTTGTTCAAACCCCGTCATTGGTCTGTGAACCCGTCGAGAGTCGTGAAGCGTCCTACAGTAAGCCGTCAGATGTATGTGTGTAAGCCAAGTCACTCTTGGGGAAGCCGATGACGGGCCCAGTACGAGGGATCCTGAGGTGGCATGAACAAAACTTTGTGCAGTGGGCCAATTCTCGCGCTGAAGTCCCCTACACTCTGGGAGGTCCGGGTTATTGAAAAGGGGGGTCAATGGACTCGGGTCGGTAGAGAGGGCGTAGGACTCCCTCCTACGGTACCATATTGCCAAGGCATCTTTGGTAAGGGGAGATATCCCTGATGGCCACCTTACCCAAGGGGTGGGGGAACCACTCCAGCACTCGGGATAGAACAGCTGATATGTGGTAAAGTTCAAAATCAGGGAGACCCGTTCCTCCGTTCGAGATGGGAGAACAAAGAAGCTTATGTTTCAGCCTGGGTCGGCAGCGCCTCCATACAAACTGAATGGCCATGGAACGCACCGTGCGGAAGAAAGTGGAAGGGAGGGCTATCGGGAGCGCTTGGAAAAGATACAAGAGTTTGGGCAAGATATCCATTTTGAGTGTGTTCATGCGTCCGAACCACGACACTGGCAGATCCATGCTGGTTTCCGTGAGACGCCAAAGTTTAGTCAGTAGCGGGCAGTAATTAAGAGCAAAAATATCTGACAGCTGGATGCGGGATTGCTGTCCCTAAATAAGAAATGGATTTTTCCCTCCATTGGAAGGAGAAATTTGACTTGAGGGTATTAAGGGTGGGGAGAGGGAGGGAGAGATTCAAAGCTTCAGTTTTAGACAGGTTCAATTTGTAGTTACTCAGCCTGCCAAACCGATCGATCTCAGCTAGAAAACAGGGAATGCTGATGTGGGGTTGAGTGACATAGAGGAGCAAGTCATCCGCGTACAGTGAGAGTTTACAATGGGAAGAAGGCGTTTGGATCCCGTGTATGTTCGGATTTGCTCTAAGCGCCTGGGCCAGGTGTTCGATTACAAGAGCGAAGAGGAGGGGAGAGAGGGGGCACCCCTGTCTGGTGCCGTTTTTAATGGGTAACATGCTCGATTGAATTCCGTTAACCAGAACGGTGGCGGAGGGGGCATAGTACAGAGACATAATGCGAGCAAGCATCTTCGGGCCTAGACCTAATTGGGTGAGGGTAGATTGCAAAAATGACCAGCTGACCCTATCAAATGCCTTCTCACAGGAGAGAAGGCAAGCAGGGATTTGGTGGCGCTGAGCATAGGCTATGAGATGTATATTCATGGTGGTATTGTCTCGGGCCTCGCGGCCCGGGACAAATCCCACTTGATCCCCGTGTATAACTTCGGGCAGTAGCCGAGAAAGGCGATCGGCTAAGACCTTCGCGAAAAGTTTCAGGTCGATATTTAGAAGTGATATGGGCCTATAATTAGAGCAACAGGATGGGTCCTTGCCTGGTTTGGGGAGGACTGCTATCTGGGCTAAGGGCAGAAGAAGGGGAGGCACCATCGTCAACGGCGTTAAAAGCTTTAGCCAGGAGAGGGGCCAATTGGGAAGCAAATGTCTTATAAAAACACGAGGTAAACCCGTCTGGGCCAGGGCTCTTACCATGTTTGAGTTTTTTAATGGTGGAAAGAAAGTCCTCCGCCGAGAGGGGAGTTTCCAGTTCCTCAACGGAGGAAGCAGGAATGGTTGGGAGAGCAGTCTCTTCGATGTAGGAGGGCAAATCCCAAGGGGGTTCACCAGTCTGGGGGGGGGGTGTGGGGGGCAGAGAGGGAAGGTCGTAAAGACCTGCATAATATTGGCGAAACTCCTCCGCTATAGCAGAGTTAGCCTGTAGCTTGCCTTTGTTAGGAGAGACAATCAAGGGGATGTGCTTTCTACTTAGGCGTGGCTGCAAGGTATTAGCCAGCAGCTTGCCACATTTATTTGCCTGCGAGTAGTGGGTAAAGTGCCCCTTATCTCTGGCCACCAATGAGCGTTCAGCGAAGATTTGCAAAAGATCCCTTCTGGCATTAGTCAAATCAACAAGTGTGGACGCGTTCGGGGGAACGCTTGTGTGATTCCTCGAAGGCCGCGATAGAGGCCAGGAGACGAGTAATGTCTGCCGAGCGGGCTTTTTTAAGTTTAGACCCGTGTTGGATAAACTTTTCCCGAAGGACACATTTAAGTGCCTCCCACTTCGTGAGCGAATTCGTGTCGTCTTGGGCGTGATCCGAGATGAAATGTGTGATGGTCTGGGTAATGTCGTCAGTACACGTCAGGTCTGAGAGCAAGTTGTCATTAAGCCTCCAAGAGGCTCTAGGTTTGTGGGAAGGAATCCTCACCAAAGTGACGTGTACAGGATCATGGTCCGACCACAATGTGAGCCCGATAGAGGCACTAGGGGTGAGGTCCAGTAGGGATTGTGAGATGAGTATGTAGTCCAACCTACTATATGAGGAATGTGTGGGGGAGTAATATGTGTAGTCCCTATCTGTTGGGTGTAGGACCCTCCACACGTCTACAAGGGAAAGATCCGTAAGGAGAGAACGCAGCTTGGTCAGACTAGCCAGGGAGAGCGAGGACTTACCAGTTGACGTGTCTAGACGGGGCATCATAGGAGCATTGAAGTCACCACCCAGGATCATGTTATTCGCACCGAACTTCTGCAAGTGGGAGACCACGGAGGAGAAGAACTGCAGTTGGTTTTGGTTAGGAGAATACACATTAGCAACGATGTAAATTACATTCTTATATGACAATTTAAGAAAAATACATCTCCCAGCGGGTTCTAGATAGGAGTCTAAAACATCAGGTCTGAAAGAAGCATGGAAAGCGATAGAAACCCCCTTCGACTTTGCGGCTGGGTTAGTGCTGTGGTACCAGGTAGGGTAATGTTTACAAGAAAGTTGCACGACAGAGTCGGACCTAAAGTGGGTTTCCTGGAGGAGGGGAATTTGGGTGCGGAGTTTGTGAAAGTGGAACACAATCTGCCTCCGTTTCTCAGGGGTATTAAACCCCCGACAGTTCAGGGACGATACCGTCAAGAAATCAGGCGTAGCCATGGGGGTACTGCAGAGGTAGAGAGCAAGTACTTACCAGGAATGAGCGCACCGCTTCCAGGGGAGGGGGAGGGGATGAAAGGTTGCACAGGGAGGAGGGGTACAGGGTAAAGAGAGAGGAGAGTAGAAAAGAAAAAGATGAAAGGAAAGTTGGGCCAAAATGGCCACACTAACTGCGTTGCAAGCAACGGTTCAGTCAGTACCGTAAAGGTAGCTGAAGGGCCTAGGGTGGGGAACATGGTCACCGCACGGAGAGATCCCTGCACATATCACAACTTTGCATTTAAACATTTAAGCAGCAACAGCAAACTAAACAAACAGTTCAAGTTAAGCCAGGGCCCCATGGGACTGTGCAAATAAACAGAGTTTGTGTGCAGAGCAGGGATGTTACCCCCCACCAAGCACTCCAGAATTCGGCGTCCCATAGATTGCTGTCCACAACAGATGGACACACCAGAAACATGTGGGCAAAAAGTAAAAAAAAAAGGGGGGGGGAATACAACAACATGCTCAAAAGTCAGGGGAGGGAGAGGGGCGAAGGGGGAGCCAGTCCAGTGGGAGAGTGCAGGCCCGGGAAAAGCCAGCAGCCGAACATCCCAACAAGGGAGTGTGTCCACGGGCCGGAACCTGAAAAAAGAGAAGCCAGTGATACCAAATAGGCAATGTCACTTCATCCAGCAGATGACTTGGAGGCCTCCGGCTTGGAGAGTTTGGGTTTCTTAGTCTGCCTATTCCAGCCAGAGGAGAGTTGAAATCCGGGGTGGCAGAATGCAAGGGCCAGTCTGGGATAGGTATCAGTGGAAGTTCGAAAGTCCCCAAAAATTTAGGGAGGTCACCCAGCGTGCGGAACACCGTCGTTTTACCTTCGTGAGAAGCTGACAGCTGAAAAGGGAAGCCCCAATGGTATTTTATCTGCTTGGCCTGGAGGGCCCCCGTGGGAGGTTTCAGGGCCTGGCAAAGATCCAGGGTAAGTTTGGAGACGTCAGGTAGTAAGTGTATGCGAGTCTCTTCCTGAGCACGGGCAGCTTGCATAATGGCGTCTTTGACGGCATAGAAGTGGACCCTGCATATCACATCTCTGGGGTAGTTCAGGTTGGGATTTTTGGGTCCCAAGGCTCTGTGGACCCGGTCCAGTTCTATAGCTGATTCTTTGTCTTTGAGAAGCAGTTCGTTAAATATGACGGTGACCACGGGGATTCAGGGAGGCCACGGACACGAATGTTATTACGTCTGGCCCTGTTCTCTTGGTCATCTTGGGACAGCATTAGCTGCTGGATCTGGATAGTGTGGTCATTTAATATGGCATCATGGGTCTGCAGGGTAGTGGCAGTCTCTTCCACACTGCGTTCCACCTCCTCCACTCTATCTGTGACATCTCTACGTAGCTCTGAGATCTCCTGCTTGTAGGAGCGCTCCATTCTCTGCACACAGGCCTCAAAATCATGCCTGGTGGGTAAGGCCTTAACCGCTTGCCGACCAGCCGCCGCAGTTATACGGCGGCAGGTCGGCACGGGTGCGCGAGAGCCCGTAGCTCTACGTCGCGCCTTTCGCGGCCACTAGGGGGCGCGTGCGCGCCGCCGGCGGCCCGCGCGCGCGCCCCCCGCTCGCCCCCGAGTCCCGTGCGTGTGCCCGGCGGGCGCGATCGCCGCCGGGCACACGCGATCGCTCGTTACAGAGCGGGGAACGGGAGCTGTGTGTGAAAACACACAGCGCTCGTTCCTGTCAGCGGGGGAAACGCTGATTTTCTGTTCATACAATGTATGAACAGAAGATCAGTGATTCCCCTAGTGAGTCCACCCCCCCCCATACAGTTAGAACACACTAGGAACACACTTAACCCCTTCCCTGCCCCCTAGTGTTAACCCCTTCACTGCCAATGGCATTTTTATAGTAATCCAATGCATTTTTATAGCATTGATCGCTAAAAAAATGCCAATGGTCCCAAAAATGTGTCAAAAGTGTCCGAAGTGCCCGCCATAATATCGCAGTACCGAAAAAAAACGCTGATCGCCGCCATTACTAGTAAAAAAAAAATAATAATAAAAATGCCATAAAACTACCCCCTATTTTGTAAACGCTATAACTTTTGCGCAAACCAATCAATAAACGCTAATTGCGATTTTTTTTTACGAAAAATATGTAGAAGAATACGTATCGGCCTAAACTGAGGGAAAAATATTTTTTTTTAATATATTTTTGGGGATATTTATTATAGAAAAATGTAAAAAATATTGCATTTTTTTCAAAATAGTCGCTCTGTTTTTGTTTATAGCGCAAAAAATAAAAACCGCAGAGATGATCAAATACCACCAAAAGAAAGCTCTATTTGTGGGAAAAAAAGGACGCCAATTTTGTTTGGGAGCCACGTCGCACGACCGCGCAATTGTCAGTTAAAGCGACGCAGCGCCGAATCTCAAAAAGTGCTCTGGTCTTTGGACAGCAATATGGTCCGGGGCTGAAGTGGTTAATGTAAGCCTCCAGGTCCCAGCCAGTGTAGGAGCGGTGGGAGTCTGGGGAGCGACAGCCAGATTGCACAGAGCCTGCATCCGATTGCCTGGTTTTCATGGCAGAAGCAGAGCGCTGTGATGAGGCTCCGTGCAAGGCAGCGTGTGTCCCAGAGGAATGGGACGCCGCCATCTTGGATGAGGTGGTGCCGCGCTGCTCCGGGTGGATTTTAGGGAAAAAACGGCAGATTTCGCTGGCCCGGCCCGGGTCCGAGTGATGGTGAGTGTCTCCCCCTCCCTTGCGACCCATCACTGACCTGTCTGGTGTGTCCGTGCAGCGATTAAAGCTGTTGGTCCAGCTGTATGTGCGGGAGCTCTCAGCACACACGTCTCACTCCTCCATGCGCCAGGCCACGCCCCTTTGAGAAAAAATGTTGATAAAAATAAAAATCTTAATTTTGCAAAGTATTGTGGGAAAAAAAATACAACTTCAAATAACTCAACATGCCTCTTACTGAATACCTTGGAATGTCTACTTTTCAAAAAGGGGTTATTTGGGGGGCATTTTCACTTTCCTGGCTTGTTTGGTTCTCAAAAAATGATATAGGCTGCCAGTACATCAGATGTGATAATTTTTTTTATGATTTGCACTATAGCCTGTAGACTCTAAAACCTTTACACAGACCAAATAATTTCCACAAATTGTGGGCTATTTTTACCAAAGATATGTAGCAGTATAAATTGTGGCCAAAATGTATGAAAAAAAAGTACTAATTTGCAGAAATTAAGAATTTTTCGGTGTTTTTTCATTTATAGCGCACAAAATAAAAAACCCAGAGGTGATCAAATACCACCAAAAGAAATCTCTATTTGTATGAAAAAAAGGACAAAAAAATTATTTGGCTACAGTGTTGCATGAATGAGTAATTGTCATTCAAAGTGTGTGAGTCCTGAAAGCTGAAAATTGGTCTTGGCAGGAGGGGGGTTTAAGTGCCCAGTCAGCAAGTGGTTTATTGTCAGCCACAGTAATTTCCTGAAAATACAATGCAATATGGCTACCTGGAGTTGTTCTGTACAAAGAATGTGTACTGACCACCCCCCAGAAACATAATTTTCTCAGATGTCAGGCATCCCCTGCAACAAAAATTTAATTTTTAGTAAAATACTTCCAGTAGGAACACATCGAAAGGGATGCAGGCCTAGCATGCTTTCCTCATTAGTGCTCTGCAGCTGCACAGCTGACAGATACTTATGAAACCACTCCCATTAGACCCATTTAGCCCAGAAGCACAGAGGAACAAACATTGATTTCTTCATAATAACAAAAGGTAGGAATCTGCAACAAAGGTTGTTATAATCCTTGCAATGTACATACATCACCCAGAGGGGAGAGTTATGTTTTAAAGATGGCTGCTGCACTTCTGTAATAACGACACTTCAGTTTAACTCTCTCCACACTGCAGAAAGCTAACGCAACAAAAACAAAGAATGGTTACCATCAGGTTACAATAACAATCCCAGTAAATGTGGTTTTATAAAAATGCTTTTACTTGCAATGGATAGAGGCTAAGACTGACACTTTTAGCGCTGTAAGCACTTGGTCAATAAATTGTATGTGGCATCAATATAGCTGATGTATTTATGTCTGCCATTTAAACAGTTATTTGATGTATTTCATGAACGTTTTCAGGAAATGATGTTAGACCTGGAAAGCTTTTCTAGCACTCTTTCCAAAAATAACCTGCTGCAGTATACATGTAGCTAACAAAAATTTGCAGCATTTCTGTTTATGAGGAAAACAATTATTTTTTGGAGCCATAATAAAATAAATAAATACATTAGACATCTTAAGCACAATGGCATTACTATAGTGCAGTATATGCATTACTGCCAGGTAAAATAAATGCAAATTCTTTTTATTTCTACAATGCCATTTTTTACGTATTTATCATATTATATTTTTTGTGTTAAAGCTGAAATAAACGTACAGTTGATTCTATCTTCTCCCGTTTTTATTTCTGTGTTTAATCTGTTTGGCTAATTGAATGGATGGGCCACAGAGTCTTCACTTTCATGAATGCGCATATGGGTCACGTGATCATGACACAGAGGGGATGCCATGAATGCACTACGAACTGCACATTTGTGGCTCAGTGTGCATTACTACTGACAGGCCTGGAGAACCACAATAGGGTCTCTTCTGTCATAAAAACCCTACCAGTCAGTGTTTTTTTTTTTTTTTTTTTGGAGTTCAATTCCACTTTAGGAGCAAACATGCTAAGTACTGTGCAAGTGTTACACTTGCAGGCACTAAATACTTCCAACAGGCATCACAGTACTCCCTCTGACATCTGATTTTCTCCCAAGCAGAACAGCATCATCTTTGTTTAGGTATTGTCTCGTGTCCTGGACTAATATGCTGTCTCAAAGATGACACATCTTGGTGCTTGTGCAGTTTATGGATGTGTTTACAATTGTCTAACTCAGATCCGGTAGGCAAACTGAGCCCTCCAGCTGTGGTGAAACTACAAATCCTATCATGCCTCTGTCTCTAAGGGCTCATTTATACTTGTTTCGGCTTCAACAAGGCTTTGGACACACCTTGTTAAAGCTCTGCTTTTGCTTTGCTTTGGCTTTGCTTCAAAAATGTTACCCCATGTAGCTTCAGTGATACTTCAAAGCATCTTCAAAGCCTCCATAGAAGTCTAGTGCAAAGCTCACTGAAGCCCCATTGAAGCCCCACAAAGCCTCATCGAAGCCCCACAAAGCCTCACTGATGTCTCATCGAAGCCCCACTGAAGCCTCATCTAAGCCTCATTGAAACACCACCAAAGACTCATCGAAACCCTACTGAAGCCTCATCGAAGCCTCATCGAAGCACCAAGCAAAAGCAAGGCTTTGACTGGCATTCAGAGCCATGTTTTGAAGATGTTTTGAAGAAAGTGTAAACTACAGAATTTCCGATAACAAAAATTTGAGAGCTGGTTCTTCATTTTTCCGACAACAAAAGTTCTTGTCGAAAATTCCGACTGTGTGTTAACAATTCAACGCACAAAAATCCTATGCATGTTTGGAATCAATTAGACGCCACCATTAAACTTCATTTTTCTCGGCTCGTTGTAGTGTTGTACATTCTTGGCATTTGGAATGTCCGACAACATTTGTGTGATCGTGTGTATGCAGGACAAGTTTAAACGAACATCCGTCGGAAAAAAATCCACGGTTTTGTTGTCGGAATGTCCGATCGTGTGTACGAGGCATTAGAGTCATGTCTCTGATTGTCAGGGTCTTACAATGTCTCATGGGACTTGTAGTTTCACCACAGCTGGTGGGCTGAGGTTGCCTACCACAAACCTTGATTACTGTGAGAAGTAATACAGATTCAATTTTTCCACTTACACGTAGCAGACTCAGAGCTCAAGCACTGCTTTTTAATATTTTTGATAAGTTTGGTTCATGCACATTGTGACAGGTTAGAAATGTATCTGTGCAGACTTGTAAAATTAGGGTACAACAAGAATTGTGAACAGGCATTATTTTAAAAAGAACCTGTCATGGCAGCTATTGCTTGCTACTATCAATGAATATATCTAGCCCTGGAGCCTGTCAATACCTGGTTCCCAAATTGGGGCAGTGTCATAACGTTGATTTTATTGCTTAGTTAGCATTGTGGAATGTTGACTAGTAAGCTGCAAATGCAGAGGAAGAAATTTAGGTTTTTACCAATCTAGTTGTTCAGTGTGTCAGAAGCTTTATGTGGTCCTGTATTGTATGTGAGGATGTCAGCTGTTGGAGCAGTGAGGAATAAGAAAAATGTCATGCTTATTACTATCCCCCTAGACAAAATTAGCATTTAAAGCGGGGTTATGGGTATAATTTTTTTTTGCAAGTTAAAATTAATTACATTAAACATTCCATTAAACATATTAATAGCTCCCCAATCGATCAGAAAATCATTGTAATCACTTGTCTTATATGCTCTAGCTCATGCTGTGGCCGTTTCCATTATATGTGTGGGCATCTGAAGCCCAGTTCCTGTTTCTTCTTTGTTTTCACGGAGAGGTGCATGCTGGGCGATTTTTAGGCACAGTAATGCAAGCTGTTCATAGTAAGTTAATTTTTAAGTTTAGCTCTAAGATCTATTTTAAACTTTGTCATGCAGCAAATTAAAGTGTTCGCTTTTCTGCCTTTTGGCTAAGATCAAGTGTAGTATCTTACTATCAGATGTCACAGGAGAGCTGAAGCACCTCCTATCCTCCTATATGGGGAGGGTGGATGCAATTCAATTACGTCATTTTTTTTTTTTTTGAAAAGCCTATGGCGTGTGAAACACACTCAAAAAACTCCACCCGGTGCAGAAAAAATGTGCACACACATAAAGAGTGTTCACAAAAACGTGCAGACGGGTGCAACGTCAAGTGGTCCTCCTGTGCAGAAGGGACCCAAACCCTGATCCCCCGGGGCGTTAGGCTCCAGACGGGGACTGAGGTACTGTGGTCCGAGTAACCGAAGCCGACACGGACCCAACTTCCTTGGAGGGACTGCTGAAACAGAATCCACCAAGTACTAGGTGGGACTCCCCCGAAGGGAGACCCCATGAGAGCGGGCGAACTAAGCCAGAAGGCCATGTCCACCCACTCCCAAGACATTCAGGGCTGGCCCGAGGACCGGCACCCTACTAATCACACAGTGAACAAAACGTGCACAAACAAAAAAAGACAAAAACGTGACAAACATAGGCAATAAATTAAATAAAGTGGGGGGAAAGGGATAGTGGAGAGGAGAGTGATAGAAGCGGTCATTGTGTTCAACAATGACCAGGCCCTCCGGCCAGGAATAAAAAAATTCCTCCGGTCCCGGCCAAAAGGCCCGGCACAGGAGGCAGGTGCTAAAAAAAAAAGCGTGTAGCTGGTGCAGTGACCGTGGTGTCTTTAAATCATAGTGACCCTCACTCACAGTGATTCTCAGACACCCCTGGACTGCCACTCCAGGGGCACATGCACCATAGGCTTTTCCGTTCCAAATCCAACCCCCCGACCGGCCAGTGCAGCCCTCCACCCCTGCCAGATAGAGAGCCCTTCAAGGTTTTCTTGGGGGAAAGCTGCCCCCATCTAGCAGCCTCCACCAATACTAACCCTTCCAGACTCCCTGTCAACCCAGCAGGATTTGCATGGCCCTACCCCGTCTCATCCCAGGGCAGTTCCAGCTCCTCCTACCAGATCTCTGACAGGGACAGCACTTGCACCAGCCAGCCAGAAGGCCAGACTAGAACCCGGCAAAAAGACCAGACCAGGCACAGCCACCCATCCTCACCAGAAGCACCCTTCCAGGTGACTCAGACGCAACCATTGGCCGGCCCCCAGTATCTGTCGGGCAGCACGGCGTAGTCCCTGCTGAAACCACCCTTCCAGGTGCAATGACGTTATTGGATTGCATCCACCCTCCACAAATAGGAGGTGCTTCAGCGCTCCTCTAACAACTGATAAGGACGGGTACCACACCTGATCTTAGCCAAAAGGCCGAGCAATGGCAGGGAAAACACCACGATCAGCACAGCCGGAGTGCAATGGCCGAGCCTCGCCCTGGGAGAACCACCTTCATGATCATGGTGTCTCCCCTGCCAGGTAAGTATCGTTCCAATCTTCTCTCCTAATCTTCTCTGTATTGTTCCAATTTTAGTATATGTGCTGCGGAAGCGAGCACAGATCTAAAGCACCGCCCGGAATGATTATATACCGCGGGCCATTCCTCTGCCTGCAACTTAGGGAGAGTGGCACATGAAAGTTTACGTCATTGCACCTGAAAGGATGGTTTCAGCAGGGACTACGCCGTGCTGCCAACAGATACTGGGGGCCGGCCTATGGTTGCGTCTGAGCCATCTGGAAGGGTGCTTATGGTGAGGATGGGCAGTTCTCCCTAAGAATACCTTGAAGAGCTCTCTAGCTGGCAGGGGTGGAGGGCTGCACTGGCCAGTCGGAGGGTTGGATTTAGAATGGAAAAGCCTATGTTGCATGTGCCCCTGGAGTGGCAGTCCAGGGGTATCTGAAAATCACTGTGAGTGAGGGTCACTTTGATTTAGAGATACCACAGTCACTGCACCAGCAACACGCTTTTTTTTTTTTTTAGCACCTGCCTCCTGGACGGGCCTTTTGGCTTGGACCGGAGGAATTTTTTATTCCTGGCCGGAGGGCCTGGTCATTGTCCAACACAATGACCAACACAATGACCACTTCTTTCACTCTCCTCTCCACTATCCCTTTCCCCCACTTTATTTTAACTAGGCCAATGTTTGTCTTATTTTTGTTTGTGCACGTTTTGTTCGCTGTGTGATTAATAGGGTGCGGGTCCTCGGGCCTGCCCTAAATATCTTGGGAGTGGGTGGACATGGCCTTCTGGCTTAGTTCACCTGCTCTCATGGGGTCTCCCTTCGGGGGAGCCCTACCTAGTACTGGGAGAGTTCTGTTTCGGCAGTCCCTCCAAGGAAGTTGGGTCCGTGTCGGCTTTGGTTGCTCGGGCCACTGAGTACCTCAGTCCCCGTCTGGAGCCTAACGCCCCGGGGGATCAGGGTTTGGGTACTTTTTTCACAGGAGGACCACTTGACGTTGCATCCGTCTGCACGTTTTTGTGACCACTCTTTATGTGTGTGCACATTTCTTCTGCACCCGGTGAAGTTTTTGGGTGTGTTCACACGCCATAGGTTTTTCAAAAAAAAAGTGTTTGTAACCTTAAAAATAAAAATGCATTTATCTACCTCTTTAGGGCCCAGTCATACCAGAAACTGCACATACTGTAACTGCATGTTTTTTACTACATGTTTACATGCATTTGAAGTGCGCTCGTTGCGTTCTCCCCCAACGCTTGATGTGCTTTAGACACGTGCATGAATGCATTTTGCAAGCGTTCTGTGCTGTGTTTAGCACTGCGTTTGCAGTGCGTTTTTCTAAACATTTTTGGGCTTTGCTTTCTTGGCTTAAAGGGGTGCAGTGCGATGCATTTGAAGAGTGTTTGTAGAGCGTTATCTTCATAGAGCAGTATGCTTTACTCCTTTTTTAACTGTGTTGAACTGCACTGCAATGATGCGAACTGTGCCCATAGGATTACCTTCATTTTGGGCTGTCTATGCAGTTGAAGTTCAGTTCAAAATGCATCCAAACTGTGTGAAAAGGCCCTTGAGGTATTTAAAGTGTTACTAAACACACAACAGTATAATTAGTCCAGGGATCTTCAAACCATGGCCCTCCAGCTGTTATGGAACTACATGTCCCATAAGGCATTGTAAAACTCTGACATTCACAGACATGACTAGGCATGCTGGGAATTGTAGTTCCTGAACTGGAGGGCCATAGTATGGAGACCCCTGAATTAGTCTGTATAAGCGGTAAAGCATGTTCATTATACTCACTGTGGAACCTAAGGAGTTGATCACAGAGGGTCAAGAGTCATGCAGCCTCATAGGAAAATAAGAGTAGAATAAAAACTCCTCCTACAAGCTTTAACTAGTCACAAGACTGCTATATACTGCTAATGAGAAAAAGGTATTTAGAAGTTTATATTTACTAAAATAATTTCCATGTTTGTGTGCTGTGGGAGATCAAATATAGTAAATGCAGAGTCCTGGTTTAGTAACACTTTAATTGTGATATTTCCTATTAATATTGTATTTGGCCTTTCAGTGCTTTTATATTACTTGGTTAAACTTACAACCAGTTCCACCCTCCCTGGTAGTAAACTGAACACGGTCAGTCATCCTATTGTTAGATACAGTGGGCCAGATTCACAGAGCCATTACGCCGGCATTACAGGAGATGCGCGGCGTAAGTCTAAATGTGCGCATGCGTATCGATGCGCCGCATCCCCAAAACGATATACGCATGAAATCTACTTTTTTTTGGACCGGCGTAATTTTGATAGACCGGCGTAACCGTCCGCGCAAAACTGCGCTAGACACACCATTGATTTGCTATTCAAATATGCAAATGAGGGAGTTACGGGGATCCACAAAAGTAAGTTGGTGCAGCGCAGGCTACACGCTGTGCGCAACAGCTGCACGTCTTGTCTAAAATTAGACCATATAAAAGGTGGACTAAAATTAGACAATCCATCTACATGTCAGCTAAAGCAACACTGTTAGTGAGGAGCTGAGCAGTCACACTTGCTGGACAACAAATTTTTTGCCAACATGCCAGGGGCATCCTTGCTCATAGCTATACTAATGACTTTGGAGGAGCAAAGAAGGAGGAGGGCATGGAGGAGGACACGGGAGAGGAGATATCGCACACGCATAGACCTGTTTGGCATGAGTGATTCTGAGGTGTATCGCATCTTCAGATTCACCCCTCATGCCATTCTGGAATTAACCACAACCTTGCAGGAGGACATCACCAGCCCAACACACATGCAGTGCAGCCACTGGTCAAGGTCCTGGCAACACTCCATTTCCTTGCCAGTGGCTTTTTTCAAAGAGTGGTGGCTGGGATGTCACAATCCTCCCATGAGCAGATGTGTGCACCAGGTTATCCCTGCAATCCTCAGACGCATGGCCAACCAAATCATCAAACCCGCCACTGAGGAGCTGTGGCTGAAGGCAATGACAGATTTCTACAGAATTGCCAGATTCCCACGCACCGTGGGGGCCATTGATTGCACACATGTGGCACTCCAGCCCCCCCATGAGACAGAGCACATATACCGCAATCGGAAGCATTGGCATTCCATCAACGTACAGGTGATAGTCGATGCCCAAGGACTCATATGGCACATCCATGCCAAACCCCCCCCCGGATCCAGCCATGACAGCTACATATACAATCAGAGCCCCATCCCAATGGAATTCGAACAGAACATGTATGGGTACACCTGGCTGGTTGGTGAGTGACATGGGTGGCAGGCATGACTGTCCCCCCCCCATGATGCACACATCACAACGGGCACATGCATGACTAACATCCTCCTGTCTTTTCCCTTACAGGTGACTCTTCATATGCACTGGAACCCCATCTTATGACTCCTATCCGGAACCCCCAAACCCCAGGAGAGGAAAGATACAATGAAGCCCGCGCCCAAACCCGTGCAGTCGTGGAGCGCACTTTTGGCCTCCTGAAATCACATTTCCGATGCCTGGATAAGTCTGGGGGTACCCTGTTGTATTCCCAAAACTTTGTGTGCCAGATCATCGGTGCATGTTGCATGCTGCACAACTTCACAGTGAGAAAGGGCCTGCAGATTGATGACATACGTGATGACCTGACCCCCGAACCAGACAATCCCCCCCCTAACCGAGGCTACCCCGTCTTCTGAGGGAAGAGCAGCCAGGAGACAGCTCACATTAGGCATCTTTGCACGTTAAACACACACATTAATCATGGCACAATGAGAATGCATGCATGCACACCACTGTGGTCCCTAGATCACACACACCACATCCTCATCAAATTGGATTTGCACTGACGACCCATGCGCTCTCGGTCTGGGATAGGGTTAATTCTCTGCTAAAACTGGCCCCCCCATGTCCCCCCTGGCACCGCTGGGTGGCTTTCTCTGGTTCCCTCCGGGTGAACAGACAGCCTTTTTTGGGTCGTGGGTAGATGATGGTAGCGCCAGTTGCGGCAAACTCATGAAGGACGGTAAACTTATGGAATATGAGGCCCTTCCTGTGGGGCGACAGGGCCCTCAAATGAATTATTGGCGCTATAGGCAACTTCACCACTTCTTTATGAAGCATGGCCATACGATTAGGGACCCCTCCTCCCTCACCCCGTTTGAATGCCTTTTTGTTAGCGAAGATCCTGTCCCTCACCTAGTTTCAGAACTATACCGCCTGCTGGGTTCCGCTGCCCCTCTGTCCACACCCGCCTACATACGGAGATGGGAGAGGGATCTTGATCAGGTCTTCACGGACGCACAATTGACCCACCTGTACCACCTTACTCACACTTCCTCCATGGATTCCAAAACCCAGGAGACTAATTTTAAAATTCTGTCCCGCTGGTACCGTGTACCTGCGGACATGGCTTGTATTTACCCCGCTGAGTCGGGGCTGTGTTGGCGTGGTTGTGGACACAGGGGTACGCTACTTCATATATGGTGGGACTGCCCCTTAATAAAGCCCTTCTGGGCGGACGTAATAGACCAGATATTGATGATCACGGGACTTGATATTCCCCTCTCTCCGGTGCACTTTCTCCTCCACGTCCCGACTATACCTCTTAGTCATTATAAGAAGAGTGTACTGCCACATCTACTTAACGCGGCCAAGAGGCTGCTTCCGATTTACTGGAGACGGACTACGGTTCCTAGTCGTGAGGAATGGATCCGGGGGGTGAGTGCGATCCGAGAGGCGGAGGATTGGGTAGCGACCTGTCGTAATCGCCGTGAACAATACTTAGCAACATGGGCACCTTGGACTGATTATGTCTCAGACCCTAATTTTGTTCCCTCTAGCTTAGACGTTGCTCTGCCGGAATTGGCGGAGCCTTCCCTTAGAGCTTGTAGGTTGCAGGCTCTCGACAGGTGAGGAGTTGGCCCTCTTAGTGGTTCATGGCTGGAGTGACAGGACGGTGCTGGTACTTCGGACTGGAGAGATGCGCCCGACGTGGAGGTGGACACTTTTTCCGTTAGCTTAGAGGTATGCACCGCTCTCCTTCTCTTCCTCCCTCTATCCCCCCCCTATCTCTCCCCCACTCTCTCTATCTTCCATTTCTGGCTGCACTATACTGAGATCTTTCCTCCCCCTCTTCTTTTTTGTTTTACCCCCCTCCTCTTCCCTTTACTTTTATATTATTTATTGCTGATGGGATTTATTTGTTGATATGTGGTGGGTGTTATGGGGAGCTACTCGGAGCACATAGCTGGACCACTGTTGGTCCCATAACCTAACATGGGGGCATTGTGTGGTCCCTCGCCCTTGGTCCCTCTGGCTCACGGGGGGTGGAGGGTGGTAGTTGGAGGCCTTGGTGCCCCCCCCTCCGCCCTGACCGTGGGTTATGGGCCCGGGCTCGGGCTCCGATGTTTCCATTTTAGTATTTTTTTATTTTTTTTTACTTCTTTTTAAAGCTCCCCTTCCATGATACCTGCCCCCGTCTCTTATGAGGCTGCCGCCCATCTACTTATCATGCTACCCCATCGCTTTGAGGATCGCTGTAGCTGCTAGGGCCTCCTTAGGTGGTTGGGTGCTGTAGCGGTCCTTTGAGTTATAACCGCAAGTGTTATTGTTTATACACGCGTGTTCAGTGTGATCTGTTTAAGATTTGCTTACGACTGTTGGCAGCCCTGCGAGGCTTTCATTTTAGCCACTTGACCACTGGGCACTTAAACACCCTTAATAACCAGACCAATTTTCAGCTTTTGGTGCTCTCACATTTTGAATGACAATAACTCAGTCATACAACACTACATCCATGTGAATTTTTTGTCCTTTTTTTCCCACAAATAGAGATTTCTTTTGGTGGTATTTGATCACCTCTGCGATTTTTAACTTTCTCGCTATAAATTAAAGAATAACGTAAATTTTGTAAAAAAATGAATTTTTCTTACTTTTTCGCGAAATTTTATAATAGAAATTAATTTTTCTTCATAAATTTGGCCTAAAATGTATACTGCTACATATCTTTGGTAAAAAAAAAAAAAAATTGTGGATAAAATTTAGTCTGGGTGAAAGTTATAGGGCCCTCAAGCTATGGTGCCAATTACTGAAAATGTATCAATTTGATCACATCTGATGTACTGACAGCTTATCTCATTTCTTGAGACCCTAACAAGCCAGTAAAGTACAAATACCCCCCAAATCACCCCTTTTTGGAAAGTAGACATTCCAACGTAGTTAGTAAGAGGCATAGTTAGTTTTTTGAAGTTGTCATTTTTTCCCACAATTCTTTGCAAAATTACGTTTTTTTTTATTTTTATTTTTTTTCACACCAAATTGTCATTATAACAGGGTATTTCTCTCACATGGCATGCACATTCCACAAATGACACCCCAAAATATATTCTGCTGCTCCTCCTGAGTATGGCGATACCACATATGTGAGACTTTTACATAACGCCGCCACATACAGAGGCCCAACACTGAAGTAGCAACTTCAGGCGTTCTAGGAGCATAAATTACACAACTAATCTCTCAACCACCTATTACACTTTTGAAGGCCCTGGAGCACCAGGACAATGGAAACGCCCACAAAGTGACCCCATTTTGGAAAGCTAACACCCCAACGTATAATTTATGAGGCATAATGAGTCTTTTGAACGGTTATTTTTTTTCCAGATGTTTTTGGAATATGTGGAAAAAAAATGAAAACGCATTTTTTTTACACAAAGTTGTCCATTTATAGGATATTTCCAACACATAGCATGTACATGGCAAACAATACACCCCAAAATATATTCTTCTGCTCCTCCCGAGTATGGCTATACCACATGTGTGAGACTTTTACATAACCTGGCCACATAGAGGCCCAACATCCAAGAAGCACCATCAGGTGTTCTAGGGACATAAATTACACATACAATTTCCTTACAATTTTTGAAGGCCCTTCATATTTCTAGCACATAGCATGTACATATCAAGAATTACACCCTAAAATACATTCTGCTGAGTAATAGGTAAAAAAATAAAAAAGATTACCTGTGGTTTTAGTAGTGCAATTTTCCACAGGAGGAGAGCCCTGATCCAGGCAGCAGGCAGGGACGTGGTCAGCGACAGTTTGTCCAGGCAGCAGGCAGGAATATTGTCCATAGTCAGTGCAGGCAGGGATACTGTCCATTTATAGTCCAGGGCCAGTGCAAGTAGAAACATTGCCAGCAGTGCCAAAATATTGGTCCTGGTAGTAAGCAGGTACATGGTCCAAGTAGCAGGCCAGGAAAGAATGGGGACAGGGGTAGAGGCTTCTCCCACCCAAATCTCTTTGAAGCCTCCGGGCAACCAGACCCTAATCCGGAAATGAGAAAACTAAAAAAAATTGTTTTCTTCATCCAGAAAAACTATTCTGGAGCCCCTCACATATGTGAGACCCCTGTGTTCCCACTAGCATAGCAAGATCAATCCAAGGGGCAGGCAAAAAACGTGGTCAAACAGTCCAGGGTCAGTTCCAGAGCAGGCAGAGGTAGGTACAGTTAAGCGTTAGGCAAAAGCGTGGTCGTATAACAGGCCAGGGTCAGTTCCAGAGCAGGCAGAGGTAGGTACAGTTAAGCGTTAGGCAAAAGCGTGGTCGTATAACAAGCCAGGGTCGGTTCCGGAGAAGGCAGAGATATGTACAGTACAGTGCAGTGGCATAAGGGGTGTGGAGGAAAATGACAAGAAATGAGAACTACCTAATAATTTTGGAGGGTATGGTAACGGCGGAAACATACACCTATACAAAGGCCTGGTTGGGAGGGACAATCGGGACAATAATACACAGTGTCTCTTCTGACTCCTCCTCTGGCGCACACACGGCATTTTTTCTGGCGTCTGTAGCCTCTTTCAGGGGAGGGGGTTTTCTCAGGAAAGTGGCGCTCGTGGAGTCTGCTCACGGAATCAGAGCGAATATTTTCTGGTGGGTTTTCAGGGTACACAAGGGCGGTGATGACTTCTTCTTGGTATTGCAGATAGGATGTGGGGTTTTCTGTCGATTTTTTGTAAATAACATAACTGTTATACATGGCCAAAGTGAAAAGATAAATGGAAACTTTTTTATACCAGTGACGGGATTTTCTTGTGGGAAGGTAGGGTTCAATCATCTGATCGTTGAAGTCCACTCCCCCCATAAACAAATTGTAATCATATATGCATGTTGGTTTTTGGATTGGGCCTTTTTTTTGGGGAACTTCCACGTAGGTGTCATCGTGGATTGTGGAAAGCATGTGGACATTTCGTTTGTCCCTCCACCTGACAGCCAATAGCTCCTGGTTTCTCAATGATGCCGACTCCCCTCGTTTGAGCTTTTCATTGACCAGTTTTTGAGGAAAGCCCTTTCGATTGGCTCTTACTGTGCCACATGCTGGGGTGTCCCTCAGGTAGAGATTGCGAAACAGGGGCAGGCTGGTGTAGAAATTGTCCACATAAAGGTGGTATCCTTTCCCAAGTAGTGGATAAATCAGATCCCAGACCACTTTTCCACTTGTTCCGATGTATTCGGGGCATTCGGGAGGATGCAGTTGGGAGTCCTTCCCTTCGTATACCAGGAAGGAGTAGAGGTACCCCGTGACTCGGTCACATAATTTATACATTTTCACCCCATATCGGGCCCTTTTGCTGGGGATGAACTGTTTGATGCCCAGCCTGCCGGAGAATTTGACCAGGGACTCATCTATGGAGATATTCTGTTCGGGGATATATAATTGGGGGAATTTTTCAGAGAAATAATTTAGGAGTGGCCGAATTTTAAATAGTTTGTCGAAAGCTGGGTCATTACGGGGAGGGCACTGGGTGTTGTGGAGGAACCGTAAAATCATGAAGTATCGGGATCTGGGCATACGGGATGAGAAGACTGGCATGTGATGGATGGCTTTGGTAGACCAATAGGAGTATGATTGTTTTTTTTTTGAGAGACCCATATTCAGAGTTAGGCCCAAGAAAATTTGGAATTCCTCTACGGTAAGTTCTCTCCACATAAAGGGGCGGGCATAGCTGGAACCAGGGTTGCTTTCAATGAACTGCTGTGCGTAGAGGTTGCACTGGGCCACAATAGATGATAAAAATTCTTCAGTGAAAAATAAATGAAAAAAATCGAGAGTGGAAAAATTTTCGGTGTTCACCTGGACACCTGGCTGGGCGGTGAAAGGGGGGATATTTGCTGATCCAGAATTAGGGGGAAGCCACATGGGGTTTTGAAGGCCATAGGGAAGGCTGGCATGGCCCTGATCCCTTTGGGGCTGAGATGACATCCTACTGGTGCCTGGCCTTGAGGTGGACGGCACTGCTCTTGAGGTGGACGGCACTGCTCTTGAGGTGGACGGCACTGCTCTTGAGGTGGACGGCACTGCTCTTGAGGTGGACGGCACTGCTCTTGAGGTGGGCGGCACTGCTCTTGAGGTGGGCGGCACTGCTCTTGAGGTGGGCGGCACTGTGCTTGAGGTGGACGGTGCTCTGCTGGTAGTAGGCTGCTGGCTTTTTTTAACGGGCATACATTCCTCTTCCGATTCTGTATCAGAACCACTGCTTATAACGGGTTCATAGTCTGAACCGGACTCGGAGAGCTCCCCGCTGCTCTCATCAGTCATGGATAGGCGTTGGTAGGCCTCCTCGGTAGAAAAAAACCTTTTTGCCATACTGGTGGCAGGTGGCACTGATGGGCACTGATGGGCACAGGTGGCACTGATGGGCACAGGTGGCACTGTAGTGGCACTGGTGTGGTTCTGCTTGTACAGGTGGCACTGGTGGGCACAGGCGGCACTGGTGGGCACAGGCGGCACTGGTGGGCACAGGCGGCACTGATGGGGCACAGGCGGCACTGATGGGGCTCTGGTGTGGCTCTGGTAGCACTAATTAGCGCACAGGCTTTACTCGTGGGCACAGGCGGCTCTCGTGGGCACAGGCGGCTCTCGTGGGCACAGGCGGCTCTCGTGGGCACAGGCGGCTCTCGTGGGCACTGATTTGGCGCAGATAAGCACTGGTGGGGGCAGGTGGCACTGATGGGCACAGGTGTGGCACTGATGAGCACAGGTGTGGACTGTAGTGGCACTGAGGTGGTACAGGTGGCACTGAGGTGGCACAGAGGTGGTACAGGTGGCACAGAGGTGGTACAGGTGGCACAGATGGCACTTTGGGGCACAGATGGCACTTTGGGGCACAGATGGCACTGATGTGGCACTTTGATGCACTTTAGGGAACAGATGTGGCACTTTTGGGCAAAGATGTGGCACTTTGGGGGACTTTGGGGCACAGATATGGCACTGGGCACTGCACAATTGCTATCACTCACTGTTGGGGGTCACAAATCACTCTCCTCTCCTCTCACGCTGGATCGGTGTGAGGAGACTCAGGAGAGGAGAGTGATAAACTTCAAATGTCCCTGTTTGTTTACATTTCAGATCGCTCCGTCATTGGACGGAGCGATCACATGGTAAACGGCCGCTGTCATTGGCCGTTTACCGAGATCTGTGTTGCTACGGGTCCCCTGGACCCGGCGTGCACGGAAGTCCCGGCGTGCGCGCGCGCCAGGAGCGCGCGCAGGAACCATTCCCTTCCAATGACGCGGATTGTTTACATTTCGGATCGCTCCGTCATTGGACGGAGCGATCACATGGTAAACGGCCGCTGTCATTGGCCGTTTACCGAGATCTGTGTTGCTACGGGTCCCCTGGACCCGGCGTGCACGGAAGTCCCGGCGTGCGCGCGCCAGGAGCGCGCGCAGGAACCATTCCCTTCCAATGACGCGGATTGTTTACATTTCGGATCGCTCCGTCATTGGACGAAGCGATCACGTGGTAAACGGCCGCTGTCATTGGCCGTTTACCCCGATCCGTGTTGCTACGGGTCCCGTGGACCCGGCGCGCACGGAAGTCCCCGCGTGCGCGCGCCAGGAGCGCGCGCAGGAACGATTCTCTAGGAGGCCGTTAATTAACGGCTACTTAGAGATGAGCAACCGCAGAATCCTGTTGGACATGCTTGTCCTTTGTTTGTATGATTTTCTCTTTTATTTGGTTTAATAAATACTGATTACACAAAAAAAAAAAAAAATTGGATTTGCACAAGCCCACCATGCAGGACTTGTGAGCAGCAACGCCACGCCACGGCTCCAATTATGTCACTATACATTCATAGTATGCATGAAATAGGGGCGCTAGAAAGTTAAATGAAATAAATAGGTGAATAAATACTACCTATCCCAATAGAACATAAATCCTTAATTACAAATAATAACATAAATTGTGCAAGGTGCATATAAATTCAATAATAATGACAACGCCTGCAGCGAAACAGGTGTGCAATGAATGGGTGAATAAAATAAGACAATATACAATACACGGTGAAATATATAGTGACCATGAATAATATAAAAGTGCTCCGTGCTCAAAAAAGTCCTTGTGGTAGGTTCCACCTTCACCAATGGGACACCTCAAGTGGGGATGGATGGCTCCTTACCAAATGAAGTTGACCTAAACTAAGGTCAAAAGAGCTTGGGTAACACCACCTTGCGTATGAGGGATTCCAATGAAGTTGAACGGATAATGCAGATGTCATAAAAAAGGAGAAAGAACAGCTCCCATAGTGTAAAACTGTTTAATGAAAATATAAAAACAGATACACAGTGCCAAGTGGCCCCTTACCTGAATGGGTGCCCGTATCCCGGCACTGAGGCTGTAAGCTTGTGTGTATGGAGAGACAAACGAAGCCCGGCGTGCGCTCCACTGCTGCGCGCGAGGAAACCAGACGACCGGAAGTAGGCAATCAATGCGTGCCCAGGCACCGCCTCGACACACGTTTCGCACGCCGGGCTTCGTTTCTCTCTCCATACACACAAGCTTACAGCCTCAGTGCCGGGATACGGGCACCCATTCAGGTAAGGGGCCACTTGGCACTGTGTATCTGTTTTTATATTTTCATTAAACAGTTTTACACTATGGGAGCTGTTCTTTCTCCTTTTTTATGACATCTGCATTATCCGTTCAACTTCATTGGAATCCCTCATACGCAAGGTGGTGTTACCCAAGCTCTTTTGACCTTAGTTTAGGTCAACTTCATTTGGTAAGGAGCCATCCATCCCCACTTGAGGTGTCCCATTGGTGAAGGTGGAACCTACCACAAGGACTTTTTTGAGCACGGAGCACTTTTATATTATTCATGGTCACTATATATTTCACCGTGTATTGTATATTGTCTTATTTTATTCACCCATTCATTGCACACCTGTTTCGCTGCAGGCGTTGTCATTATTATTGAATTTATATGCACCTTGCACAATTTATGTTATTATTTGTAATTAAGGATTTATGTTCTATTGGGATAGGTAGTATTTATTCACCTATTTATTTCATTTAACTTTCTAGTGCCCCTATTTCATGCATACAATTTTTATATTTCAATTTATTTGATTTATCCAGGGAGCAGCTTTTCTAATATTTTTATCACCCCTCCCCCACTTTGGCGCGAGATTTTCCACCCAATTACCTACTATACATTCATACACCATTCACACGGACCTGGGGATCACTTCTTCCTGGTCCTGGGGAGCCCTTCTCCACCATAAATGAGGATGACACCCCTTTTCCGGCAGGAATGTCACCCCCACATTCAAACATCATTCACAACACAAAAAAAAAATTGTCCAGCAAAAAAAATTGTCCAGCAAAAAAGAAAAAATCCCCCTCCCCCCAAAAAAGTCCAAAAAAAAAAAAAGGGGGGAAACCAAATTAATGCCGCTGGCGTGACCCACTCCTGGGGTGCCCACGGCCCGGCTCCTCAGGGGAGACTCATGGGGGGGATAATCCAGGGAAGGAGGAGCAGCCCCTGGTCTCTGCCCACCTGGCGGCCTGCCCTCCAAGGCCACGGCAATTCTGGTTCGGTTCAGCGCTTAGTGTTGCCGTATTGGCCTGGATAGCCTGGGTGAGGGCCCTCACATCCTGCCCAACATCTGCAGTTCGCCAGGGAGTGGCAGTCCAGGTCCCCAAGCGTATATTTTATGGAGGACAGGCTCTCCTCCATCCGCCCCAAAGTCTGGCTGACCTGTCCCAGATGGTGAGTCTGAAGGGCCTGGTCCCTTCTGAGATTGGCGGGCAGAACCTCGGCCACCCCCCTGGTCTTCTGGGACGACTTCCTGCCTCCAGATGATGCTTGTGGCAGGGGAGAAGGGGAGGCCGTTGGGAGGGGAGCCCTGTTGGGGGAGGAGTGGGAGGGGCTACCCCTTATGGAGAGCTGGCTGCTGCCAGCCAGAGGGGAAGACTCCTCCAAAAATAACAAGCCACTGGCTGACATGACATCCTGCTCCTCCTCCAACTCCTCCTCCTCCAACTCCTCCGAGGACTCCGGCCTTGTCTGGGGGTCCTCATCAGGCTGGTGTCCCGGGGATGGTGCAGTCAGGCCAGATGGCCCAGCACCCTCCTGCACATCTGTGGATGACACAAAATATTCACAGGTTGGAGGATCCACACACTTGCCACATATAACCTCCCCCCCCACACATGCTACACACCAGATAGGAAAAAAAAACCTTACCTGTCCTCACGGCCTCCTCAATGGAGTCATAGTCAGGCAGGCCCTCCACTTGTTGCCTATTAAAGGTGTGGGCCACCGCACGCTCCTCCGCTGTCAGACTAACAGGGCATGGCGGGCCCCCTCCAGTGACCCTGGCATGGGCTGCCATTTTGGCCAGCTTCTTTCGGACCAGACGCCGGAGATCATTGATCTTCTTTACGATCCCCTCGCGTGTCCAGGTCTCCCCCCCCCCAAATGCATTTACCCGGTCGGTAATCAGCTGCAATCATCTGCTTCATCCTTCTTCCTGGCCGGGGTGGTGTTGGCACTCTCCGGGCTGTGAAGGAAACGCCCATATTGGGTAAGGGCCCGGGCAATAATTTGTTTCTCCCCAAAGAAAAATTGGTCTTGCGCTTCCTCTCAGTCATACTCATACAACAACTCTCTCCCAAACAATCACCAAAAATCACACACAAAAACAAGCAGGAAAATCAAGCAACAAAACAAACAAACGAAATCTATCAACCAAAAAGTCTCACAACCAGTCACCAAAAAACACTATCAAATATATTCTACAAAACACTAGCTCAAACAGTCAACAAATATCACAAAGACAAGTCACAACGCAACAAACGCGAACACACAACAGAACAAAAGCACCTTGCTGTATAGGAAGGGATTACAAAGGGATGTACTTTTGCAAAGGAATGGCGTTTGTGTCTGTTAGTGATGAGCAGAATACGCCATATTCGATTTCGCGATATTTCACGAATATATAGAAGAATATTCGCGAAATATTCGTTAATATCGAATATTCGTGATATTTTATCAAATGCGAATGCGAAATTTCGCTAATGCGAAATTGATTGCGAAATTCTCGTCAACACGCGAAAACGGAGATCGTTTCCTGGATTACTAAACTAATATGCACTAAACACTAACTCTACTTACACAAACTTATATGACTAAACTAAAGCTAATTTTTTATTTTTTTTATACACAAAACACAGAAGAGAAGAGAAAGTATTCGCGAATATTCATAATACGAATATTCGCATTGCGAATATTCGGCAACATAAAAGGATCGCCTCAGCTACTCGGCCCAGGGTCTCTAATCATACCAGCAATGCTTTTAGATGTCGATAGAGATCACTAGGATGTGATCTGTTTTAAAAATAAATTTGAAAAAATACGAATATTCGCAATAGCGAATATTCACTGCAATATTCCATTTATTCGCGAATACTCGAATATGCAATATTCGTAACGAATATTCGCAATGCGAATATTCGTGAGCAACACTAGTGTCTGTCTATTTAAGCTGTCTGTGTAGTTCACTAAGTGGCCCGGGTCCACTTCGAATTTCACTGATTGCGCCGTTCCCGAGTTGTGAGCATGCGCACAGAGGTGCTGACCATGGTCTGCTTCATGTGAGCATGCGCGATCCGGCCGGCGCCTTCATTTGCATGGGGTCACGGCTTATTTCAATGTAACACGCCCACGTCCTTCCCAATTTGAATTACTCCGCCTTACGCCTCGGAATTTGCGTTACACCGGCGCTAATTTCTGCGCAAATACTACGAGGATACGGTGATTGCGCCTCAACATTGCGCCGGTCTAACGTAAAGGAGGTGCGCTACGCCGGTCAAAATATGCCCAGTATCTGTATCTTCAGTGGCCAGTGAAAAAGCCACAACCCTGCCCACCCATCCTCCATTTATTAAAAGTGGCTTCCCCAGATAGCCGATCCCCAGTCCCTAGCCACAGCCCCAGTCCCGATGTAGACACGTCCACCCACACATCCATGAAACATACGTGAGGCAAAATAAACTAAACATGTGCAGTTTGTTTAGTTCTGAATTGAAATTCAGGCAAATTTTTGTATCCGAATTTCCAAATTACAATAGTACCAAATTTAAACAAATTCAAAATAACAAGAAAAAAAATGTTGACAAAATTTGAATTCAAATTGATTTGAATTATTTTTGAATAGTTTTCGAATATTTTTCAAATTCAAATATTTTCAAATTCAAAAAGTTTTCCAATTTCCAAAGAGAACAAAATAGAATAGAACATAAAGAACTAGAACAGAAATAAAAACAATAGAATAGAAAAGAATAGAACAGAAAATAAAATCATATAATATAATAGAGTAAAACAGAACAAAATAGAATAGAAAATAAAATAAGAGAATAGACTATATTCGAATATTGAAATTTTGAATTTGAATTTCAAATAGAATAGAAGAGAATAGAACAGAAACAAATAGAATAGACTATAATAAAATAGCAAAGAATATAATTAAAAATCAATGAAAAAAGAATAGAACGAATATAACCATTTCCCAAAATTAAAATAGAATCTATCTGAATTTGAATAGAAAAGAATATATTAGAATATAATAGCAGTAATAAAATAACAGAATAGATTAGAATGAATATAACCATCTTCCAAATTAGAATTTTGAAAGTAATCAATTTTAATTTGCATAGAAAATAATATAATAGAATAAACTACAAAAGGATAGAATTGAAAATAAAATAATAGAAAAGAATAGAATAAAATAAACAAATAGAAAAATAATAGAATAGAATAGAAAGAATATAACAATTTTCAAAAATTCAAATAGAGTCATTTTGAATTTGAATAGACTAGAAAGGAATAGATTAGAATAGGAAGATGGTTATATTCATTCTATTCTATTCTGTTTTTTTCTATACTATTCTGTTATTTTCTTTATTTTTTTTGTTCAATATATTTTTATTAAATAAGAATAGGCAATCAACAAGCCAAAAAAAATCAAGGAGGTCAGCATGACCACATGTAACATAACATAGAATACACATAACAAAACAATACAATTATACCGCTCACAGTACGTACTAACTGGCTGGTAGCAGTTTCGGGTCCAGGGGCCCCAGGAACCCGTGACTCGCAGCTCTGCAGATAACTGAGCGGAGTGGGCGGCTGATCCTCAAAGCACGCCTCACAAGCATATGAAAACAAACCCGCTCATGAGGAGCGTTAGAATTAACAATCAAAATTAATAACGAAAAATACCAGAGAAAAAAGGGAAGAGTCCCTGAGGGTGGCTCCCTTCGCCCAGAAACGCTCCACGCACACATTACGGTCCTCCCCAAGCCGGGGAAAGACCTGTGTTGTTGTGAGAGCTACCATCCTATTTCTCTTTTGAATTTAGACGCTAAGTTGTACTCCAAGGTTATAGCAAAGTGGCTCCTTCCTCTTGTCCCGAAATGGGTGTCTGGAGACCAGACCGGTTTTATTCCTGGCAGGGAGGCACGGGATAATTCCCTCCGCACACTGTCCCTAATTGCACATGTTAATGAGATCCTCCCAGCCCACCCTTTTGTTATCAACTGATGCTGAAAAAGCGTTCGATAGGGTGGACTGGGAGTTTCTTATGGCTACTCTCACCTACTTGGGTGTCGGCCCCTCTCTTAGGTCCCATATCTCGGCTCTCTACAACTCCCCCACGGCCCAACTGTGGGTTAATGATGTGTTGAGCGACTCTTTTACACTCCACAACGGTACATGACAGGGCTGCCCTCTTTCGCTCATTTTATTCGCCCTCTCTCTTGAACCCTTTCTGTCTTCGATCAGGCACAACCCGGACATCCACGGGATTATGGTTGGTAACCACGAACATAAATACGCCGCATATGCGGACGATATTTTGTTTTATGTGCAGCGCCCGACGCTGACGCTTCCGGTTCTGATGGCCGCATTTGAGGCTTATGGAGCGGTTTCCAATTTTAAAATAAATCTGAGCAAATCTGAAATTTTGAATTTGACGGTCTCCCCCCGGGTTGTGCCTCATTTGAAAACGTCTTTCCCCTTTAGTTGGCAGGCCAAAACGATGAAATACTTGGGTATCTTCCTTACGCCTAATCCTGCATCCCTATTCCGCACTAACTTTATCCCTTTATTAAATGTAATTAGGTCTAAAATAACAGAGGTGGTCGCAGCTTGCTCACTCATGGTTGGGAAAGGTAAGCATTCTTAAGATGAATGTCTTACAAAGATTGCTGTTTTTGTTTCAAATGATCCCTTACAGAATACCTGTGGGTTATTTTACGCTATTAAGATCACTGTTTGGTAGATTTGTCTGAAACAAGAGACGGCCCAGGGTTGCAAGATCTTTACTGACTAGGCCTAAGAGAGAGGGTGGCCTGGCACTGCCCGATGTTAAACGATACTTCCTAGCCACGGTCCTCACTAGGATTTTTGATTGGAGATACCACGTTAAATCCAAGCTGTGGGTGTCCCTTGAGGCGGATCCCTATACTCAAATTTGGATTCCACGTAAATTTACATCCCTGATAGCTAGGATAACTTGCCACAAATTTGTGGCAGTGTTGAATTGTAAGTCTGTTAACTTGCTGAACATTTTCACTGGCAAGTTGTACACTTACAGAGCACTTGCAGCTAAATTTCTAGTTGACACTTTTCCAATTTGTAGTAAATTTGCATTTCAAGTCTCTAGCAAGAACAAAGTTGCTGTGGTGAGTCCACAGCAAGAGTTCTGCAAGTCTACAGCATGAAAATTCAGACACAGTGACCCCGGTGGTGGGATGACTGTAGCACAACATAAGTGAGCCAGAACTTGCAGCAGACTTGCAGAAAAGGTTGATTTGGAGTAGGGCTGTGGAAATTAACTATTAATTCCTTGAGTAATCGTTCATTTTTTGGATCAATCAAAACTCTTTTGATCGGTACTCACCTCTCCGCCGGCTTCCGGGTCTTCAGGGAGTTCCGGCGGGGTTTGCCGTGTCCGTCTGAAGGGCTCCTTTGCTGTGCCTTCATATCTGCATGCCGGTGGGACCTTACTATCTGCCACACGCGTGGGCTATTACACTTCCCTCTATCACTTCCCTCCCACTTTAACCTGGGATTCTACAGCCATCCACTGGGAGTTGTGATAGTTCCCTTCACGGGACATCTACATGCCGACAGACTGATGTTAACCCCTCCTCATCTGGATTCAGCAGTGGTATAGTTGTACAAATTTTTATACCAGTATCATACTTGGCTACATGTTTTTTTGACCGCTTTTGCTACCATTTGGTATCACTCGCACCATTTTTACAGTTTATGTAGCTGCATCGATTTTTATCTCCAGTGCAATATTTATTTTGTTACCTACTTGAAGACTATAAAAGTTTTAATGCTATTCCCATCAAGCGCTGACTTTGTGTGTTTTTTCTATCCTGTTATCCATTTTTCCAGTGGTTGGTAGCTGCACTGGGAATCAGCCTGCAAGGAGATCAGCTAAAAGTAGTTAGATTTGTATGTGCATTATAATTAATTGAAATTAGTCGATTAATCGATTAAAAAAAAAAAACTATTAATCGAACACGAACATTTTAATCAGTAACAACCCTAATCTGGAGTCATGCAATGCAGACTTGCTGCAATTGTGCAACAAACTTGTAAAGTCTGACAATAGCTTAGCAAGTCATTTTCAAACTTGCCGCACAATTGCACTTATTTATTCATTTAAAAAAAAAATGTATATAGGATAAGTAAAGTTCACAACTACTTTAAGTCCAATAAATTATGGTTATTACTTATGTGAAAGCAGTCTATTACAGTAGATTGCAGGCATTTACTTGTAACAAAAGGGAAGATAATAAATGGGAATTTTGGACATATTTCTGTGTTTAGAGCATATACGCTAAGTAATGTGTACGTTTTTATTAATTCTAACAGAGATCACAATCTTCCCCCATGTCAATGCCTCCCATCTACTTTTATTCTCCAGAGGGACAGCATTGTTTTTGTTTGAGAACCATGTGTTTTAAAGAGGTAAAAGATACCAAGATATCATCACCTTTTCCTCACTTAAGGGTTAGTGAATGATTATTGGCCAATCTTACAATGAAATTAAACTACAAAACTCTTGGATGAAGACGATAAGTGGCCTCAGTTTGATCATAAAAAAATCTTTGAAAATAATATTAATTCAGAGGAGACTCATCTTCTCTTCTTATAACGCCATCATTTGGTTTTCTCTTAGAAATGTTCTGTTTATCTGCTATTCTTCTGCCCTAATGATTTTTTGGTACATTAGTACCTTAAGGGCTATTCATTATGCAGTGACATTGTAAATAGCCTGCCTGGACACAACACATACATTTAAAAATATGTATGTACCCTGAGCACATCTTGTTAAATGTAGTAAACAAGTTCCACATTAGAATGTAAATTAGGACTTCATTTTTTCGAATGTAAAATTAAGAAACATTTTCTTGCCAGGCAAAAAGCTCACATGGGTATTTTTGCATTAGACAAACCCTTTTTGTAATTTCACTGATTTATTCAGGTTTTTAAATTATGTTTTTGGTACAACAGATTTAAAGGGTCCCTAAAGGATTTTTTTTTAGCTTCCTTTACCTTACTGCAGTCCTGTTTTTATGTCCTCATTGTTCGTTTTTGCTATGATGTTGCTGTAATCCTTCTCTGTTCTGGACACTTCTTGGTTGTCTGTTTCCTGATGAAAAAAGTCATGGGAGCTTTCTCTATGTGGTCACTAATCAAGGAGGTGTGATTACTGTGTGTCTAAAACCCCTCAAAACCAATCACTTTCGTTTTACAAACCATCACTGCCCTCTATTGGCTCTATGTCTCTGTACATCACAGAAGCATTAAAAAGCATGCAAAAACAAAACTAAAACTGCAGGTACATTATATGATTGATTTTTATCTATTTTTAATCATTTTTAAAAGGAATCGGTTAACTATTATGTCTCTATACCCTGTAAACAGTCATTTCAGCAAAACATATTTTTTTCCTTTACAACTCCTTTAAACAACCAATGTGTAAGGCCTCGTACACACGAGGGGATATGTCCGCTGAAAACGGTCCGATGGACCGTTTCAGCAGACATCTCCACTCGTGTGTATGGGCTAGCGGACAGATTTCTCCACCCGACAGATTTCAAAGCATGCTTTGAAATCCATCCGGTGAAATCTGTCCGCCCGACATGTCTGCTGGTTAGTACACTTACCAGCAGACATGTCGTGCCCCACCGCCGCCGCGCCGCCGCCGAATGGATTCGGCGCATGCGCGGAAGTGTTTAACTTCCTGGTGCGGTGACGTGGCGGTGACGTGGCGGCGTCAACGTCACCGCGCCGTCCGGCGGCGGGGAATTTGATCCGATGGTGTGTACACGCCATCGGATCAAACTCCCGATCGGACATATCAGATGTAAATGGTCCGCGGACCGTTTTCATCGGATATGTCCGATCGTGTGTACGAGGCCTAAAGTCTTCAAATCAGCAATTCGAAGCTAGACAGACAGTAGCAGTTTTTCTAAGCCATTTTGTGATGTTTGCAATGTAAGAAAATTGGCTTATTTATTGAAGGAATAAACAATGCATGAAGTACAGTAAGCCGAACAACACCGCCCCCCCCCCCCCGTTCGGTTCACACCAAAAACTTTGAACGGACTGAACGTTCTCGCAAACATTTAGAACCCCATTGACGTCAATGGGACTTGAACATTCGAATTCAAAAGTGCACATTTTAAAGCCCAATATGCAAGTTATTGTCGGAAAACGTCTTTGAGAACCCGGTCTTGCCCCAGGGAACATGTATCAATGGAATTTTTTTTTTTTAATGATTTTAATGATGCTTAAAGTGAAAAAAAATGACAAATTTCTTTAAATATCGTACCTGCTGGGTGTCTATAGTAGTGGCACGTGTTTAGAACTGTCACTGAACAAAATTAGATTACTATAAGAAAAAAGTAATTTAAGACTGCTTGCGGCTTTAATGTAATGTTTGGTCCCTGCAATATGGATGAAAATTACTGAGAAAAATAGCATGGGTTTCCCCGCCCCCTCCCCCAGGTCATTACAAGCCCCTTTGGCTCTATATACTTTGAACAGCAGTATACAGGCGGTGCAAACAAGACAGGGGCTGTAGGTTTGTTGTTAAGAAGAATCTGCTTGTAATTTTCAACTGGTACTTCTTTAAAGTGTAGCTTCAGCCATAAAGTCTTTTTTTAAGCTTTTTTGAAAACATAGAGAAGGGTTATCACCCCTGTAACATTTGTTTTGCTGTCTGTGCGCATCTGTTCCAAAGATTGCACCTCACTTTCTGTCCCAATGACAAATGATTTTTTATTTTTTTTGTGAAACAAGGATTGTGATAAAGCATCAGTGGATCACATCAAGTAGATTTAGGTGCAAACTACAGAGCACAAGTGCAGTACATACCAAGTAGATTTAAGTGCAAACTACAGAGCACAAGTGCTTCTCAGCCTTTTGGCTAAGATCAAGTGTAGTTTCTGTTCTTATCAGTTGCCAATAGGTGGTGCTAAGCTGACTGTCCCTGGTACTCGGCGAGGGGGAAAGGCATTGCAGTCGGCGGACGCTAAGCCTGTTGGTGTGGAGGTGAAAGCCTTCTGATCGGGGCAGAGAGGCATGAGATCGAAGCTGAAGGGTCGGGCCCCTGGCCTTCTGGCCTGGATTTGATGCGGTTCCTAACCTGACCCTGCTAGTTGCTCTAGAGGGAACGTGGACCTCACTCCTAGGGGTGAGGTCTGTAGGGTTCGCTAGTACCTCGACGAGCATAATTAGGTAAGGAGCGAATGGGGCGTAAGGTGCACACTTATGCCTCCAGTAGCTCCTGATCCTTCCTGGTAGGGTTGGGGAAGGGTGCCCGTGACTGTCCGGGCCGTGGACCAGGGTCCATTGAAAAGCCTTTGGAGATAGTGCCCCTGGAGTGGCAGTCCAGGGGTGCCATACATTGCACTGAGTGTGTGAGGGGCACTTAACGTGTGGCACCTTTTGGTCACTAACCTCCACTACACACTTTTCACACCTGCCTCTAGGGCCGGGCCTTTTGGCTAGGACCAGAGGAATTTTTGTTTCCTGGCCGAAGGGCCGGCCAACGTATTGCACGTTGGTCACTTTCTACTCACCTCTCCCACCTTCCTTCTCCCCCACTTTCTATTTATTTTACCCCGTGTGTCACGTTTCTTCTTTTTATGTTGGTGCACTGCACTTTTATGTGTGACAAGTAGGGTGCTGGTCCTCGGGCCTGCCCTGAACGTCTTGGGAGTGGGTGGACATGGCCTTCTGGCTTAGTTCGCCCACTCTTATGGGGTCTCCCTTTGGGGGAGCCTCACCGAGGAGGGTTCTGTCTCGGCAGTCCCTCCAAGGATGTTGGGTTCGTGTCGGCTTCGGCTGCATGGGCCTTTTTGGGTTCATGCGGCTTCGGCTACATGAACCACAGATACCTCAATCCCTGTCAGGAGCCTAAGGCCCCGGGGGATCAGGGTTGGGCCCTTTTCGGAGGGCCAATTGACGATGCACCCGTCACAGTTTTTTGTGTCACTCTTTGTGTGTGCACATTTTTCCTACATCGGGTGAAGTTTTTGGGTTGTGTTTTGCACGCCACAGGCTTTTCAATAATAATAAAAAAAAACTGGTACACACAAAGTAACTTTAGGTGCAAACTACAGAGCACAAGTGCTGTACACACCAAGTAGCTTTAGGTGTAAATGAATCATGACCCCACGTAATTCACGTTTTTTTTGGACGGCGCATGCGCCGTCCGTGGACATTCCCAGTGCGCATGCGTGAAATCACTTTGCTTGTCGTCAATGTAAACGACGTACAATTCGACGCTGTCCCGACGTCCATACTTAACATTGGCTACGCCTCCTATAGCAGGGGTAACCTAACGCCGCTCTAACGCTTATGCAAACGACGTAAACTACGACGCGCCGCCGCAAGTACATTTGGGAATCGGCGTAAATAGCTCATTTGCATATATTACGCAAAAACTGCCGTAAGCGCCACCTAGCGGCCAGCGTAATAATGCAACTAAGATACGACGGTGTAAGCGACTTACGCCGCTCATATCTTAGAAGAAAGCCGGCGTATCTTCTTTTCTAAATAGCAAAAAAAGATATGCCGGCTACTCTTAGTATTTACGCAACGTATCTCTTGATACGCTGCATAAATAGTTTTCTGAATCCAGCCCTATATGTGCAAACTACAGAGCAAAGTACAGTACACATCAAGTAGCTTTTAAGTGCAAACTACAGAGCACACGGGCAATACACTACGTGAGAATACTGCAGCTAGCATAATCAACTGCCTGACAGTAAATTAGGAAGAACTGATCTAGCTAAACTATACAGTGTATAAATATATGTACAATACCTAGGATGTATATATATCCTCTACACACTGTAACTTTAACTGACTAGCCTGCCTACTCTATCTAGCTAGAAAAAAATACTCTCCTCTCCTCTCCCCGCCGCAACACACCACACAAGGCTGCCCTGCAGGCAACCTTTTATAGTGTGGGGCGTGTACTAAAGTCCTAAGCCATAATTGGCCAATTATGGTTCTCCGTTTTTTGTGCACTGTGATTGGCCAAGCATGCGGGTCATAGTGCATGCTTGGCCAATCATCAGTCAGCAATGCCGCAGTGAATTATGGGCCGTGACACACCACTGGAATTTGGCACGAACGGCCCGAATCGTTCGCATTTTGACGAACGATCGAACATACGATGTTCGAGTCGAACATGGGTTTGACTCGAACACGAAGCTCATCCCTAGTGGCCAGTAAGCAATTATCCTTCATATTCTGCGTTCTGTATACACTAAAGTAATGAGTAGGAATGAGCTGAACACCCCTGATTGACAATTTTGTTTAATGTTTGCCTTTCAGGTCTTGATTAAGGCAGCTGGTCCTAGCTCTCAGTGAGAGAGTGTGGGTCTCCATGTGAGGAGGCATATTGGAACATGGCTGCTTATCCCTGATTTTGGATACAAGTTTGTGAGATTGTAAGAACACTAACTACCAGACCAAAGGACTGGTCAAACTACGGACACAGTAAAGCCCCATACACACTATCAGTTTTCCTGACGGTTTTCTCTTCAGGTTTACCAAAACTATCTAATATGAGGTCAAACCTCAAGAGTTTCAATTTGTATGCAATCAGGCAGGCTCTTGTACTACATGGTTTTGGTAAACCTGATGAGAAAACCGTCAGGAAAACTGATAGTGTGTATGGGGCTTTAGGCTTGGTAGAGCAGAAGTTTATTTTGTTTGATTGATGGCAAGATGCCCTTTTCTCTTCTGTTTGGAAATATCCTGTGCATTAAACATGGTATTTTCCTAAAGAGACTGTGAGTTTGTACCTGCATTGAGTCTGATCCCCCAACAATATATATACACAGTGGGCCAGATTCTCAGCGGCGCTACGCCTGCGTAAATGTATATGCGCGGCGTAATAGTAAATGTGCGCCTGCGTATCGATGCGCGGAACACAGAACCACATACGCGCAAATTTTTTTTCCGTCTGGGCGGCGAAAATGCATTAAGCTAGCGCGGCGTAGGCGCATAGTTACGCATCAAAAATATTCAGTTCCCATTGAATTAGCATGCAAATATGCAAATGAGGGAGATGCGCGTATTCCCGAAACTACGCGCGTCCGGCGTTGGCTACTCGTGGTGTGCGTAACTCGAAAGCCTTGAGTAAACATACCCCTCATAAAAGCACGGGTAACTTTGCTCAAGGCCGTGTGCAAGTCAGCTGGAGGGCAACTACAGCAGCACCGTAACGGACGAGCTGAGCAATCACACTTACTGGACAACACATTCGTATGCCAAGATGCCAGGGCCAGCCATGGTCTTATCACTACTAAGGTATGCAGAGGAAGAGGAGCATAGAAGGAGGAGGAGGAGGAGGGGGGCACGTGAGAGGATCTACCGAGCGCGCATGAGCCTCTTTGGCATGGGTGATGAGAAGGTGTATCGCATCTTCAGATTCACCCCTGCTGCCATCCTGGAAATAACCACAGCCCTGCAGGATGACATCACCAGCCAGACATACCGCTCACATGCACTGCAGCCACTGGTGAAGGTCCTGGCAACACTCCATTTCCTGGCCAGTGGATCATTCCAGCGTACAAGTGGAGTGGTGGCTGGGATGTCACAAACCAGCATAAGCAGATGTCTGCACCAGGTTGTCCCCGCAATCCTCAGACGCATGTCCAACCAGTTCATCAGACCCACCACTGTGCACCTGCGGCAGAAGGCAATGACAGATTTCTACAGAATTGACGGATTCCCACGCACCATCGGGGCCATTGATTGCACACATGTGGCACTACAGCCCCCCAGTGTCACAGAGCACATATACCGCAATCGGAAGCATTGGCATTCCATCAACGTGCAGGTGATAGCCGATGCCAAATACCTCATATGGCACGTCCGTGCCAAAGACCCCGGGTCCAGCCATGACAGCTACATCTACCGTCAAAGCAACATCCCCGAAGATTTTGAGCAGGACATGTATGGGGACAGCTGGCTGGTTGGTGAGTGACATGGGTGGCAGCCATGACTATCCCCTCCCATGATGCACAACAGAAGTGGCACATGCATGACTACCATGCTCCTGTCTTTTCCCTTACAGGTGACTCTGCATATACACTGGGACCCCATCTCATGACTCCTTTCCGGAACCCCCAAACCAGAGGAGAGAGAAGATACAATGAAGCACACATCAAAACCCGTGCAGTGGTGGAGCGCACATTTGGCCTCCTGAAGTCCCGTTTCCGATGCCTGGATAAGTCTGGGGGGGCCCTATTGTATTCCCCCAACTTTGTGGGTCAGATCATTGGTGCATGTTGTATTCTGCACAACTTTGCCATGCGAAAGGGCCTGCACATTGCCCTACGTGATGACCTGACCCCCCAACCACACAGCCCCCCCCCCCGCCAGAGGAGACCCCGTCATCTGATGGAAGAGCAGTCAGGAGGGTCCTCGTGTTACGAATCTTTGACCGTTAAACACACACATACAGCATGGCACACAGACAATGCATGCGTGTACACCACTGATGTCCCTAGATCACACACACCACATGCACATCACATTGGATTAGCCCAAGTCCAGCATGTAGGACTTGGGAGCAGCAACGCCACGTCAAGGCCCCAATGATGTTGCTGTCCATTCATACACCTTTCACACATCATTCATACAGCCGTGGGGTTCACTTCACCACCACGGCCGAGGGTGACACCCCTTACTGGCAGGAGTGCCACCCCCTCACATTCACACACCATTCACACTGCACCGTGTGCAGTATCCAAAAATTAACAAAAATAGCTCTTAACCAGAGCATAATATTAAACAAAAAAAGCTCTTAACCAGAGCATAATATTAACCAAAAAGAAAATTAATGGGCCTGGCGGGGGCTCCGCCTGGTGCCACGGGTCCTGCCCCTCACTTGCCTGGGGGCAGCCACAGATGGGGGGGGGAGCAGGTTGAGGAGGAGCATCCCCACGTCCCTCCCTGGCTGCCTGCATGCCCTCCAGGGCAACCGCTATGCGGGTCTGCACAGCAGTCTGCGCCTCGACAGCAAGGCGCAGGGCATGAACCTCCCCCACAAGTTCGGAGGTGTTTTCCTGCAGCTCCCCCAGGCTGGTCAGCGTTGCTGCGCTGTTGACAGCAAGATCCTGGATGGCATCTGTAATATGTCCCGAGGATGCCAGGCTGTCGGCCAGGCGCTTCATCTCCTCCACAACCTCGGCCAGGTGCTGATTTTGCTGGTCCTGCTGTCTGACCAGCTGTTCCGGCAGGACCTTGGATACACCCCTGGTCTTGCACGTTGCCTTACGTGGAGTGGCAGGGGACTGGGCATAAGGGGAGGATGTTGAGGGGCCGGAGATGAGGGGGGGGGGAAGAGAGGGACTGGAGAGGTTGGAGGGGGACACTGAGGGGTTTGCTAAAGCTAGAGGGATAGCCTGGGCAGGTCCGGCCAACCCACCATCCTCCTCCACAACAACATATAGGTCCTGGTCCTGGACTATGACACCCTCCTCAACCACCTCCTCCGTTGAGGTGTGCCCACTTCCCTCCAAGTCCTGTTCCAGGGGGGCAGCCAGAGGGACTGTATCTTCAGGGGATGGATCCTGATGGGCCCTGGCATCAACTGATGGCCCCGCTCCCTCCTGCACATCTGTGGATGACACAAAAGATGTTGGTGGACCCACACACTTGGCACATGTTCCCTTCCACCCCCATACATGTACACAACAGATAGAATATAAAACACACTTACCTGTCCTCACGGCTGGCTTCTGGGACTCATAGCCCCCAACTCCCTCTACCTGCTCCGTCTGCAGGCAGCGGGCAACCACCTTCTCCTCCTCAGTCAGGCGGACAGGGTGGGCCCCCTCCAGTGCCCCTGGCATGCCGAGCTATGGCAGCCACCTTCACATGACGCCGCATGTCATTCATTTTCTTCTGAATGTCCTGCGGTGTCCGTACCTCATGAGAGAGGGCATTGACCTGGCACGCGACCCTCATAAGTATTTGGTCCCTCCGGGACTTGCTGGTCCGGGCACTGTCAGCACCATGGAGCCGCGAGTCATACTTCTCCATGGCCCTCACGACAATGGCCCTCTCCTCTGGGGAGAAATTCTTCTTCCTCCTCTCCTTAACAGCAGTTGTCATCTTGTCCAGCACAAACTTTGGCCGTCACTATCAAAAAAATGGGAGACGTTTGCGCTGCACGGGCGCATGTGTGGGTGCATTATATACCCTGCGCCGGCGCATCGTAGGGAGGCTTTGCGCATGCGCAGAAGGCATCCACGTCACGGCGCAGGTCAACCACGTCATGGCGCGGGTCATCCATGTCACGGCGCATGCTCCGTTCGTCCCGGCCTGCATTGGCATGGGGTCACGCTTCATTACAATGCAACACGCCCACTTCCCTCCTACTTTGGAGTTGCGCCGGATTACGCCGATGGTTTTACGCGACGCAGGCGCATCTTGGAGCGCATTTACTTAGGGAAAACGTTACTTGCCACTCCGTGTTACGTCGGCGTAGTGCATCTGAGATGCGCAACGCCTGCATAATTAGGCGCGCATCTACGAGAATCTGGCCCAGTATCTATATACAATATATACACTGTATATATATATATATATATATATATATATATATATATATATATGCAGTGACCCCTCACATTTTTGTAAATATTTTAATATGTATGTGTGTGTGTGTGTATATATATATACACACACACACACACACAGTTGTGATCATAAGTTTACATACCGTTGCAGAGTTTATGATTTCTTGGCCATTTTTCAAAGAATATGAATGATAACACAAAAACATTTCTTGGACTCATGGTTAGTGTTTGGCTGAAGCCATAAATCATAATCACAACAGAAACTACCCAAATGACCTTGATCAAAAGTTTACATACCCTGGTGATTTTGGCCTGATAACATGCATACAAGTTGACACAAAGGGGTTTGAATGGCTATTAAAGGTAACCATCCTAACCTGTGATCTGTTTGCTTGTAATTAGTGTGTGTGTGTATAAAAGGTCAATGAGTAGGGATGAGCTTCGTATTCAAGTCTAACTCATGTTCGACTCGAACATCGCATGTTCGATCGTTCGTCAAATTACAAACATGTTCGGTTGTTTGCGCTAAATTCGAGTTACGTTTAACAGCCCATAATTCACTGCGGCATCGCAGTGCATTGCTGGCTGATGATTGGCCAAGCATGCACTATGACCCGCATGCTTGGCCAATCGCAACTTATAAAAACTGGAGAGCCATAATTAGCCAAAGCCAGGGTGGCATTGGCAAATTATGGCTAAGGGGGTTGAGGACACGCCCCACACTATAAAAGGCCGCCTGCAGGTCGGCCTTGTGTAGTGTGTTGCGGTGGTTAAAAGAGAACAGAGAGAGAGAGAGAGACAGATAGAGACAGAGAGGTAGATAGAGCAGGCAGGCAGGCTAGTCAGTTAAAGTTACAGTGTGTAGAGTATATATATGCATCCCAGGTGTTGTACATATATTTATACACTGTATAATATAGCTAAATCAGCTCTTCCTAATTTACTGGCAGGCAGGTGATTGTGCTAGCTGCAGTATTCTCACGTGGTGTATTGCCTGTGTCCTCTGCAGTATGCACCATAAAGCTACGTGGTGTGTGTACTGCCTTTGTCCTCTGTAGTTTGCACCTAAAGCTACTTGGTGTGTACTGCCCGTGTCCTCTGTAGTTTACACCTAAAGCTACGTAGTGTGTACTGTCTGTGTCTGTGCTATTTTTCTCAATGATTTTCATCCATATTGCAGGGACCAGACATTACATTAAAGCCGCAAGCAGTTTTAAATTACCTTTTTCTTATAGTAATCTCATTTTGTGCAGGGACAGTTCTAAACACGTGCCACTTCACAGGCATACTATAGACACCCAGCAGGTACAATATTTAAAGGAATTTTTCATTTTTTTTTTATTTAAGCATCATTAAAATCACTGCTCCCAGAAAAAAATCTTTATTTTTTACATTTTGCTATAATAAATATCCCCAAAAAAGATATAAAAAAACATTTTTTTCCTCAGTTTAGGCCGATACGTATTCTTCTACATATTTTTCGTTAAACAAAAATCACAATTAGCGTTTATTGATTGGTTTGCGCAAAATTTATAGCGTTTACAAAAAAGGGGGACGTTTTATGGCATTTTTATTAATATTTTTTTTTACTAGTAATGGCGGCGATCAGCGTTTTTTTTCAGTACCAAATCATTATGGCGGACACATCGGACAATTTTGACAAATTTTTGGGACCATTGTCATTTTTATAGTGATCAATGCTATAAAAATGCATTGGATTACTATAAAAATGCCATTGGCAGTGAAGGGGTTAACAATAGGGGGCAGGGAAGGGGTTAAGTGTGTTCCTGGGTGTGTTTTAACTGTATGGGGGTGTTGACTCACTAGGGGAAATCACTGATCTTCTGTTCATACATAGAAACAGCCACAAAAGGGAGGACGTAGAGCTACGTGCTCTCGCCCAGCAGTGCCGACCTGCCGCCGTAGAATGACGGTGGGCTGGTCGGCAACTGGTTAAACCAAACCACGGTCAGGTAAACCAACTAAAATTTCAGCCATAACTGCAAGTAACATTTTTCAGGATGCAAAGAAAAACCCACAAATAACTTCAGGTGAAATACAGGACTCTCTGAAAATATGTGGTGTGGCTGTTTCTAGATGCACAAGGAGACACTTGAAGAAAGATAGACTGTATGGTCGAGTCGCCAAAAGAAAAACATTACTACGCAAATGCCACAAAGTATCCCGCTTACAATATGCCAAACAGCACAGAGACAACCCTTAAACCTTCTGGCACAAAGCCATTTGGAGTGATGAGAGCAAAATTTAGCTTTGGTCACAAACATAAAAACTACATTTGGAGAGGAGTCAACAAGACCTATGATGAAATGTACAGGTGCTTCTCAAAAAATTAGCATATTGTGATAAAGTTGATTATTTTCTGTAATGTACTGATAAACATTAGACTTTCATATATTTTAGATTCATTACACACAACTGAAGTAGTTCAAGCCTTTTCTTGTTTTAATATTGATGATTTTGTCATACAGCTCATGAAAACCCAAAATTCCTATCTCAAAAAATTAGCATATCATGAAAAGGTTCTCTAAACGAACTCTTAACCTAATCATCTGAATCAACTAATTAACTCTAAACACCTGCAAAAGATTCCTGAGGCTTTTAAAAACTCCCAGCCTGGTTCATTACTCCAAAACGCAATCATGGGTAAGACTGCCGACCTGACTGCTGTCCAGAAGGCCATCATTGACACCCTCAAGCAAGAGGGTAAGACACAGAAAGAAATTTCTGATCGAATAGGCTGTTCCCAGAGTGTTGTATCAAGGCACCTCAGTGGGAAGTCTGTGGGAAGGAAAAAGTATGGCAGAAAACGCTGCACAACGAGAAGAGGTGACCGGACCCTGAGGAAGATTGTGGAGAAGGACCGATTCCAGACCTTGGGGGACCTGCGGAAGCAGTGGACTGAGTCTGGAGTAGAAACATCCAGAGCCACCGTGTACAGGCGTGTGCAGGAAATGGGCTACAGGTGCCGCATTCCCCAGGTCAAGCCACTTTTGAACCAGAAACAGCGGCAAAAGCGCCTGACCTGAGCTACAGAGAAGCAACACTGGACTATTGCTCAGTGGTCCAAAGTACTTTTTTCGGATGAAAGCAAATTTTGCATGTCATTCGGTAATCAAGGTGCCAGAGTCTGGAGGAAGACTGGGGAGAGGGAAATGCCAAAATGCCTGAAGTCCAGTGTCAAGTACTCACAGTCAGTGATGGTCTGGGGTGCCATGTCAGCTGCTGGTGTTGGTCCACTGTATTTTATCAAGGGCAGGGTGAATGCAGCTAGCTATCAGGAGATTTTGGAGCACTTCATGCTTCCATCTGCTGAAAAGCTTTATGGAGATGAAGATTTCATTTTTCAGCACGACCTGGCACCTGCTCACAGTGCCAAAACCACTGGTAAATGGTCTACTGACCATGGTATTACTGTGCTCAATTGGCCTGCCAACTCTCCTGACCTGAACCCCATAGAGAATCTGTGAGATATTGGGAAGAGAAAGTTGAGAGACGCAAGACCCAACACTCTGGATGAGCTTAAGGCCGCTACCGAAGCATCCTGGGCCTCCATAACACCTCAGCAGTGCCACAGGCTGATTGCCTCCATGCCACGCCGCATTGAAGCAGTCATTTCTGCAAAAGGATTCCCGACCAAGTATTGAGTGCATAACTGAACAGAATTATTTGAAGGTTGACTTTTTTTTTAATTAAAAACACTTTTCTTTTAGTGGTCGGATGAAATATGCTAATTTTTTGAGATAGGAATTTTGGGTTTTCATGAGCTGTATGCCAAAATCATCAATATTAAAACAAGAAAAGGCTTTAACTACTTCAGTTGTGTGTAATGAATCTAAAATATATAAAAGTCTAATGTTTATCAGTACATTACAGAAAATAATGAACTTTATCACAATATGCAATTTTTTTGAGAACCACCTGTATGGATGTGGATCACTGATGTTTGGGGATGTGTGAGCTACAAAGGCACAGGAAATTTGGTAAAAATTGATGGCAAGATAAATGCAGTATGTTATCAAATACTGGAGGAATATTTGCATTCATCAGCCAGGAAGCCGCGCATAAGATGTACTTGGACATTTCAACATGACAATGACAATGATCCAAAACACAATGCCAAGTCGACCTGTCATTCGGCTACAGCAGAATAAAGTGAAGGTTCTGGAGGGGCCATCTCAGTCTCCAGTTTCCCAATATCATTGAGCCACTCAGGGGAGATCTCAAACATGCAGTTCATGCAAGACAGCCAAAGAATTTACAGGAACTGGAGGCTTTTTGCCAAGAGGAATGGGCAGCATTACCATCTGAGATAAAAAGCCTCATCGTATGTGGTGATAACTGTTTCCCAGTAATCCCCAACAGTGGAACATATCACAAGATAGAAATAAAAGGCTTCATGGTGCAATACTCCAGTTTAAAAGATTTATTTAAAAACTTCACAGGCACTGACATCCAAAAGCAGTGAAACAATATTTTCAAACAGCGGTGGCTCAAGCCAGCCAGCTGGTGTATGGTGAGGTCAAGAACTGGTGCTCCACCCGACACGTTTCCCCTGACAAGGCATCGACTGGGAACTTGTAATATGTCCCACTGTTGGAGATTACTGGGGAACAGATATCACTGAAAAGGTGAGGAATATTACATCAATATAAAAGTCAGCTGCATTGAAAGAATACTTGCATTGGAGGAGTCCCTAGAGGAACATTCCTAAGCTGAGTGATCCCTGGATGAGCGTATAATTTGAGATCCACCCTATCTGGTAAGCGGTGCTGTTTATTACATTATCCAAACAGAAGTACCAAGCCTCATCTGATTGTTCTACATCACAGGGATTAACTCGGTAGCGGGTGTTTGTAAACCCCTGGATGGGTTCACTACACGCTGAACTGTACAAAAAGGCAGTTGAGGAGGATTGAAAACAAATGATATGGTTTATTTTTCCATATTGCTGGATACACGTGCAAGCATAAAAACAGCATAAACAAAACAAAACATAAAGTAAACCCTTGCCACTTGGGGCGTCTACCTTCTCAACACAGGAACCTACCTATTGAGTCTGGCACAGCCTACTGCTGGGCAGACACTGCTGGTCCATCAGCAGAAAACAACAAAAATGTCTCTTTGATATTTCTCACACATAAATATCCATCAGCACCTCACCTCTTCAGAAGTGCTTGTGACTGCTCCTTCACTCACAAAGCCTCAGGATCCAGCAATCAGTCGTCATTTTTCGGCTGTGTTTATGCTTAATTCTGAACAGCTGAAACCTTTTAACGCCCCAAACCTCTCTGGCCATCTCTGCAGCCGACGCCCAATAGTAATTGGTGTATTGTCTAAACAAGGCAGAAATATATCTCCTGTCTGTGTCAACACACACAGATTTACCTGACTTCCTGTCACAATATATATATATATATATATATACTAGACTGACTGTATATACCTGTATATCAAAAAAATACACTGCAACTAACTAACTAGCCTGACTAATCTATCTCAATCTATTTCCATCCAGTCACACCCTAAACACAGCCACTCTGTAAGCAGCCTTCTATAGTGTAGGGAGTGGACTTAGTCCCCCTGAGCCATGATTGGCCAAAGGCAGGGTGCCTATTATGGGGCATTCCATTGTGCTAGAATTTCCCATGAACGCCCCATATTGTTAGTTGTTCAGTGAATGGGCGAACACCCGATGTTCGAGTCAAACTTACATTCGACTTGAACATAGAGCTCATCCCTAGTAAGACTGGAATATTTTGTTTCGTTTTTTCGTTTTGGTTTGGAAAATACATTTATTTAGTTACTCCCGAAAATCGTTTTGATTTATTTTGTTTTTCGTTGGGGAATAGCTTTCGTCCGAAAATCCAATAATACTTGGTTTCTGTCAAATGGTCAAAAGAATATTCGATGGAACGTCAAATCTTTACGTCGAATCGTACATTTCCGTTCGAATATTGCGCCTACAAGAATTCTAATGTTGTATGACTAGTAATAATGTCGAATCTATTTTCTCATAAATCGAAATATAATCTCTGTAATGTCGAATCTATTATTTCTATAGTGTCGAATCTTTTCTCTATAATGTCGAATCTTTTCTCTATAATGTCGAATCTTTTCCCTATACTGTCGAATCTTTTCCCTATAATGTCGAATCTTATCTTTTCCCTATAATGTCGAATCTCTCTATATCGAATTTTTACCGCAACGAAAATAAAGCATTTTTTATGTCGGATCTTTTGGTTATCGTTTCTTGCGCTTTCGTTTGTTAAAACGATAACGAAAAAAACAGATTTTCGGATGAAAATGCATTCTAACAAAAACGAATGCACATGTCTAGTAATGAGCAATGACATCTGGTTGTCGGGAGGTACATCATCATTACTCTTTGCACTGGCCTAATCATCTCACTTGCTCTATGTTACTGATCCAGATAATAGCACATAATTAATGTTTACATTGGTGTTGATTTTGTTAAGGAATAGACACTGTTCAATTAGCAAAGCAAAAATGTGTTGAGCTTAGCAAATAAGATGTAGCTGAGTTCACTTTAATCAACCAATCACATGCTAGCAAAAAATATATATATTTTTCTTTTTCCCCTTACACGTAATTGGGTTTTTAATGTATTTGGAGTGTAGAGGGAACCAGAGTTCCTGGAGGAAACCCACGCAAGCACAGGGAGAACATGCAAACTCCAGGCAGGTTGTGATTCAAACCAGTGAATAGGCAAGAGTGTTACCCTAAAAAGTGTGCCTTATCTCCAATCAGCTGTCTTGGCTGTATGCCCAGGCTTCACTGCAGTGTGGAACAGGAAGAGAACATTTCCTAAAATGATATGGTCTTTCTAAACAGTATATAAATATGAAGACAGCAGATATACATATCAAAATTTTCTAGGGAGATTTGTTTAATCTCTGTGTATCGTCTGAGGCTGTTCACTTCACTGGGTATATGTGAGGGTTTACATCTACTTTTAATTGTAAGGGTAACTGGTTACTAACATTTATAGGTAAAGTTGATCCAGGTATCATCTGATCCCCTGCTGGAGCAAAATGGATCATGCTTTTCTTTGGGGTTGCTCTCCTCTGGATCAACTGTGGGTATCGGATTGTGTATATGGGATTGCATGTTTTTTTTTCTTGGTTGAACTAGATGTACTTGTGTCTTTTTTCAGCCTAACTATGTAACTCTGTAACTTGAAGTGCTTTGTAGACTTACACTAAAGCCTCCTGCCGCATACACATGATCACTTTATGTGATGAAAAAAAAGAAGTTTTCTGTGAAGTAAAAAACGTTTTGAAACTTCAATTTCCAAAGACGATGTTGCCTACACACCATCGTTTTTTCACAATGATCTAGCAAAGCGAGGTTATGCTCACCACTCTTTTCAATTGAAACTCGCTTCATAACTAGCTTCTGGGCATGCGCGGGTTGAAAAACATTGTTTTAAACAACGTTTTTAGCTACACACGTGATTTTCTGTGAAGTAAAAAACGACGTTTTGAAAAACGACATAAAAAATTGAAGCATGCTTCAATTTTTTTTTGTCGTTTTTCACAAAACATAAAACGATGTTTTCTCCCACACACGGTCATTTAAATTGACGTTTTTAAAAACGTCGTTTTTTTTCATCACATAAAGTGATCGTGTGTACGCGGCATCCCATTTCAGGTTGTATACCCCAAAATAAGCTGTTTTAATTACACTGTCTATCTATCTCCCTTACAGTTGTTGAATGAATATTTTTTTCAGAATGTGTAATTAGAAAGCATGCCTATGTTTCTAGCCATTGGAAGCCAATGGTTGTAAAGGTCTTTTAAGTCTTTGGGCTACAAGGATTGAAGATGCTTGCTATGATGTGATACCTTCAGATTCCCCTCACTAGGTCATAAAATAACAGATAGCTTCAGGAATGATCTATGAACACAGCAAAGATGTGTGCGTAAAGCAGGAGCACCTCTGCCCTCTTAAAAGGTTTTAAATATCTTAGGATCGCAAAAGTATATGACTTGATCAAGATTAGGATGGAAAAGGAAAATGTCAGCAGAGAGACGCTGACATTGTGGAGTTTACCATTATATTGCAGTACTGTCTGTAAACATGTTTTGTATATTTCTTGTAAAATTAAGCTTTAGAACAAAATATCTCTGTAGATTGTGCAACTGTTTTAAATTAGTGATTGTTGGTGGTGGCATCCCAACTCTGCTCTGTTTTGGCACAGATGCCAAGTGTTTTTGGTAATGGACAGCATTCAGGTTGGCTTGTATTGAAAATGTAGGTACAGAATCAACTGGTTTAATTGAATGAGGTGTAAGAAGTTAAGATAAAAGTATATCTAAAGTCAAAATGTTTTTAGTCTTTGGATAGACTAGGGAATGGATAAAACCCCTTCTATGAATCTACCAAAAGTATCAACAACTTAAACTGAACTTGAGTCAGCAATAAAACTTCATGTTAATTCAGTCTAGGGGAGGCCTAAGGGAAACACATGCACCGACAGAAGAGCCAGATCAAAATATATCCAAATTTATTTATTGATTTGCACTAAAAAAGCCAATGCATTTCAGAGTCCAGAAATCACTAGCCTTTCATCAGGGCTTCAGAAGATAATTGCTGGACAAGGAGATTTACTAGTCAGCAGCATCTGCATGAGCAGTTAAAGCATCTGTGGAGGTTTAAGGCAGATATACACTTACTTTATTTCTCACTCCTTCAGGCTGCATCTCCACTTTATAAACAGTCCCATGAAGCTGCTATTCTTTGCTGGCCATGCAGTCGCTCCTTCTCCGAAGTCATCATGTACAGTGCAGGACCAGCCCATCCAAATTCCAAAAGTGGAGGAGACCAGGAGAGAGCATTGACTGTAGGTGGAGCAAGGATTAATATATGTAATTCTTTGAAAAATGGGGTGATAAGCGCTAATCACCCCATTTTTCATTACCATATTTTTGTGTACTCAGTGAACACTTTTTAGATATAGCAGCTTCCACGCTCACTTTGGGCTTTATCCTTGCCCTCACCCACTTCATTACTCGCAGTAGCGCATCAGATCCCACATCTCACATATGTAATTCTTTGCTTGAAACCTTAGTCTAAATGGGCTTTTAAATCTTGCAATCTATGGACCGGATTCACAAAGCACGTATCTCGAGATACACTGTGTAAGTGTAAATATGCGCCGTTGTATCTGTGCGCCGTGCTCACAGAACTAAGATACGTCTAAAAAATTACTTCATCCGACCGACGTAACTTGCCTACGCCGGCGTATTGTGGGCGCACAGTTATGATGGACGCATTTGGCACTCCCACTGATTTTCAATGCAAATATGCAAATGAGGGAGATACGCCGATTCACAAACCTACTTGCGCCCGGCGAATGTTTTAAGCGATTTGCGTAAGGTTTACGTCTGGCATAAAGTTATTCCCCATATTGGAGGCGCAACTCATGCGTCTAATTTTATGTAGTTTACGTTGTACGTGAATAGGGCTGGGAGTAGGTTACGTTCACTTCGTAGGCAGTGATTCGACGTATCTTAGCCAGTTGTTTTGACGTGATTGTGAGCATGCTCACTAGGATGCGTCCAAGGTACGACGCATGCGCAGTTGATTTTAAGTACTTGTTTGAAGCTCAGCCCATCATTTGCATGGGGTCACGCTTTATTTAAATGTATCACGCCCACTTCCAGCCCACTTCCACCTACTTTGACTTACGCCTATGACTATACACTACGCCAGCGCAACGTTGGGAGCATTTGCTTTGTGAATTCCATGCTTCCCTCTCTGTGTTGCGCCGGCATAGCGTAAAAAAGATACGCTACGACGGCATAAATATGCGCCAATGTATGTGGTTCCGGGCCAATGTTTTTTATGGCTGACTATAGTTCACTTTTAACACCTTTTATTTGTTTTTGTCAGTCCAACATACAAGGCTAAGTTACAAGGTTTTTTCTAGATCCCAAGATAATTTAAACCAATTACATTAAACAATTGTTGCACAGACTACATTAAATACTTCAGTTACAGAACAGTATCAAGACTACAAGTCAGAATTCAGTTACTGTTCCTGTTAGGTGAGGGCATAATAGGCTTTTCTGATAAGAAATGTTTTCAGAGATTGCCTAAAAGTGGATAGAGTTGGAGAAACCTGGAGGCAAGTATGGGAGGTGATGAGGGAGCTAGAGAGCAGAATGTCTTGGGAGAAACAGAGAGGACAATTTGGTTGGTATTTGGAGCCTAGGTTAGTGATGTAATTGGGGCCAGAGTTGTGGATGGCTTTGTAAGTTATTGTAGACAAAATTAGAAAAAATAGCTGCACACCAGCATCTGTCCAACAGGTTTATTGCCACCAGGACTGTGACAAAGGGCCAAGGGGTGATGATGTTTCACACAAACATTGTGCTTCTTCAAAACCTGCGGGCCCTTTTAATAAAAAGAGAAAATAAATAAAAAATATATATAAAAAGGGGGGTAGCCATCCGGAGCCCTCTGGGCCCTTTAATAAATGTGTGTGTGTGTGTATATATATATATATATATATATATATATATATTTACATTTTTTTTTTAAAAAAGGGGGGTTGCCCATCCAGGGCCCTGGGGACCTCTAGGCCCTTTAACAAAAAAATAATAGAAAATAAAATATATATATTTTTTAATACAAATAAAATAAAAAAAGGGAGATTGCCATCCAGGGTCTTGGGGACATCTGGGCCCTTTAATAAAAAGAATAAAAGAAAGAAAAAAATATATAAAAAATGTAATTTAAAAAAAAAAAAAAAGAAAAAAGGGGGTTGCCGTCTGGGGCCCGGGGGACCTCCGGGCCCTTTTAATAAAAAGAGAAAAGAAATTAAAATATATATAGAAAAATATATTATTTTTATATAAAAAAAAGAAAGAGGGGGGGGGGGGTGTAGCCACCCGGGGCACTGGGGACCCTGGGGGAAAAAAAATATATGTATATATATATATTCCAAAAAAGTGTATAAAAAGGCCTACTATACACTGCTTAGCGCCACCCGGATATAAATTCCTAGCAAGGCCTGAATATTAACAGATAATCCAAAAAAACACAGTGATCAGCTAATTAAATAGATGACAACATAAGTGCAAGCAGCTGTTAAAAGGATAAAAACATGTAAAAAAGTACTCATATGTTAAACAATGTAACTAATCAGTCCATTCAGAAAACAAAAGTACCAACAGCGCTCTTAATGCAGTGAAAACAACTCCACTGCATTAGTGAATGTAACTAATAAATGACAGCAGGTGGCTTAGTCTGAAAAATGTCCAAGGATAAATGAATCAGCAGAATAAAGCAGAGTGCACCATCCACCAAAATTCTTCTCTATTCACCACTGTGATCACTCGCCCCGTCGGGGTTTAAACTCACCCTAATGAAATGAGTAGTAGGCGTTTCATTTAACCAGGCTTATAGCCTCTGCCTATGTAGTGTGTGGCATCCACATCCAGCACAGGTGAGATCATACATGAACCTTTTTATAAAAAAATATATATATTTTATTTTTTATTATTTTTTTGTTAAAGGGCCTAGAGGTCCCCAGGGCCCTGGATGGGCAACCCCCCTTTAAAAAAAAAAAAAAAAAAAATTAAATTTAAATTTGTGTATATATATATATATATATATATATATATATATATATATATATATATATATATATATATATATATATATATATATATATATATATATATATATATATATACTAATGCAGTGGATTTGTTTTCACTGCATTAAGAGCGCTGTTGGTAGTTTTTGTTTTCTGAATGGACTGATTAGTTACATTGTTTAACATATGAGTACTTTTTTACATGTGTGTGTGTGTGTGTATATATATATATATATATATATATATATATATTTATATAAAAAAAAGTTTTTATGTAAAAAAAGGGGGTAAGGACCTCTGGGCCCCTGACAGGTATAGTGCCTGTACCCCCCTGATGGTGGCCCTGGACATATGTTGGTGTGTAGCAAATTTTTGGTGGCAGAATAAACCAAGACTAAAGGCAGAAGTTGTAGAGCCAGCAGCTTTGACAAGCTTAGCATCTAAAGGTTGGTGGCAGGGAATGTATTTTTTTTTCCGCTGTAGCAGATGGGGCAGAGAAATTTGCCGGCTATAGTCTACAGCTGGTGGTGTGCTGCTGGCAGATGTGCTCCAAGGACCTGGGACACCCTGCACTATAACATCATGCCTGTCAGTGGAGGCTGCTGAGAGGTCATGATATATATCAGGGACAGAGTGAGGTGTGTAAGTAGGAGGGACAAATTTGTGCCCCTTTTGTGTTGCTTTTAGGTGCTCTTGCCAACAGGCTGAGTGGTTGAAAGTTAAATGCCTTGTCAAGCATGTGGTACACAAATGGTTGGTGTTTTTGCCACACTTAATGTGCTTGAGACTAGGAATGAGCTTCGCGTTCGATACAAGCGTATTTTTGACTCGAACATTGTCTGTTCGTACGTTCGTCGAAATTCGAACAAAAGCGGTCGTTTGCGCCAAATTCATGACACAAAACGGCCCATAATTCACTGCGACATTGCGCGCTGATGATTGGCCAAGCATGCTGTATGTCCCGCATGCTTGGCCAATCACAGCGCGCAAAAAACAAAGAGCCATAATTGGCCAAAGCCTTGGTGGCTTGGCCAATTATGGCTCAGGGCTATAGCACACGCCCCACACTATATAAGGCCGCCTGCTGGGCGGCCTCGTGTAGTGTGTATCGGCTTGTTAATGAAAGCAGTCAGAGAGACATAGAGATTGTCTTTTTTAGATAGCTAGATAGAGCAGGCAGGCAGGCTAGTCAGTTTAGCTTAATTTACAGTGTGTAGAGAATATATATACATCCCTAAGAGTACATATATTTATACACTGTATAGCTTAGATAGATCAGTTCTTCCTAATTTACTGGCAGGCAGGTGATTGTGCTATTTAAAGACGTTATCACAGGTATAGACACCCAGCAGGTACAATATTTAAAGGAATTTTTTTTTTTATTTAAGCATCAATAAAATCACTGCTCCTGAAGCAGTGGTTTTAATGATGCTTAACTTAAAAAAAAAAATGAAAAATTCAATAGGTGTCTATAGTTTGCCTGTGAAAACATTTTTGAGAACCCGGGTCTTGCCCGAGGGAACATGTATCAATGGAAAAAAAAGTTTTAAAAACTGTCATTTTTTTAGGAGTCCTGCTCCACAAAAAAAAAACATTTTTTAAACTTCTTTCCATTGATACATGTTCCCTGGGACAAGACCCGGGTTCTCAAAGACGTTTTCCAACAATAACTTGAATATTGGTGTTTAAAATGAGCGTTTTTGAAATTGAACGTTCGAGTCCCATAGACTTCACTGGGGTTCTAAATGTTCGTGCAAACGGTCGGTCTGTTCGACGGTTCTGGTGCGAACCAAACGCTGGGGTGTTCGGCTCACCCCTTCTTGAGACAAAGTTTACAAAAAGCAACACGTGTACTAGAAAAAGGCCCAGACAGCTGAGTTGTGAGAAGTGGGCCAGGAGATAACAGCTCCACAATGTGGAATGGAATAGGGTGGCTGCTCTCTACTCTTTCATGATGGCTGCCTCATTGGGGTTTTGCCTCACCCTCACTTTCCTCCTCTACTCCATCTGGCACACAAGTTGAATCAGTGACCTCATCATCATCATCTCCTCCAGCCTCATTATCACTGGAGACAACTTGACAATACGCTGTGGCTGATGGGGAGAGTGGGGGTATGGTGCACTGTAATCAATGAAAAATGGTGTTTGGTGCACTTTAATGTAAGTATTCACTACACAGACACACTCCACCGATACACTATAATATACTGCAATATATTGTGTCAAACGTGCAGTAATTCACAGAACTATATGGCGTTAAACGTGCATGAACGCAATGAAATATATGGCGTTTAACTTGCAGTAATGCAATTAAATATATGCAGTGTTAAACTTGTGAAATATACAGCGTTAGACTTGCAGTAACGCACAGAACTATATGATGTTAAATTTGCAGTAGCGCAGTTAAATATACAGTGTTAAATTTGCAGTAACGCATGAAATATACAGCATTAAACTTTCAGTAACGCACAGAACTATATGGTGTTAAACTTAAAGTAATGCAATGAAAAATATACAGTGTTAAATTGTCACTATACTCCCACTGAACTATTCCTAGACGCACACTAAAATGATATTCTACACTGACAATAGAATCAGAATAGCACACTTTAGCACACTAACTGTCTAATAGCACTGAACACAATGACATATACAGAGTTAATCTCGCAGTAACACACAGAACTATATGATGTTAAACTTGCAGTAATAAAAAGAAATATACAGCGTTAAAGTTGCAGAAACACACTGAACTATATGGCGTTAAACTTGCGGTAACGCACAGAACCATAGAGCATTAAACTTGCAGTAATGCAATTAAATATATGCAGCGATAAACTTGAAGTAACAAAATGAAATATATGGCGTTAAACTTGCAGTAATGCACAGAACTATACAGCGTTAAACCTACAGTAACACACAGAACTATATGCCATTAACCTCCCTGGCGGTCTTCCCGTGTGTGGCACGGGGTGAGATTTTAAAGCTACGATCGGTAACCCCGTGCCACACACGGACTTGCCTCGCTGGATGCAGAAAAAAGTTTACTTACCTTTTCTCTGCGATCCAGCGATGAATCCCCGCAGTACACGGCGGGCGGATGTCCGCCTGATGCTGTGTGTTCCGCCGATTCCCTTCCCTGCGAGCGTCGCGACGTAGGGGGGGGAACGGCGCCAAATTTAAAAAAGTAAACAAACACTATACATACAGTACACTGTAATCTTATAGATTACAGTACTGTATGTAAAAAATACACACCCCCCATGTCCCTAGTGGTCTGCCCTGTACACTACATGTCCTTTTATATAATAAAAACTGTTCTTTCTGCCTGCAAACTGTAGATTGCCCATAGCAACCAAAAGTGTCCCTTTATGGCAAAAATTGTTTTAGAGCAGCTAAAAAACAGCGATAATAAATCAGAATCACTTGCAGAATTTAGCGATAGCGATTTGTGGGGAAATTCGTCATAAAAAAAAAAAGACCATCTCATTCCATGGCAAATACTTACCTGGCAGGGGAGACACCATGATCATGAAGGTGGTTCTCCCAGGGCGAGGCTCGGCCATTGCACTCCGGCTGAGCTGATCGTGGTGTCATCCCTGCCGCTGCTCGGCCTTTTGGCTAAGATCAGGTGTGGTATCCGTTCTCGTCAGTTGCTAGAGGAGCGCTGAAGCACCTCCTATTTGTGGAGGGTGGATGCAATCCAATAGCGTCATTGCACCTGGAAGGGTGGTTTCAGCAGGGACTATGCCGTGCTGCCCGACAGATACTGGGGGCCGGCCAATGGTTGCGTCTGAGCCACCTGGAAGGGTGCTTCTGGTGAGGATGGGTGGCTGCGCCTGGTCTGGTCTTTTTGCCGGGTTCTAGTCTGGCCTTCTGGCTGGCTGGTGCAAGTGCTGTCCCTGTCAGAGATCTGGTAGGAGGAGCTGGAACTGCCCTGATGGAAAGACGGGGTAGGACCATGCAAATCCTGCTGGGTTGACAGGGAGTCTGGAAGGGTTAGTATTGGTGGAGGCTGCTAGATGGGGGCAGCTTCTTCCCAAGAAAACCTGGAAGGGCTCTCTTTCTGGCAGGGGTGGAGGGCTGCACTGGCCGGTCGGGGGGTTAGATTTGGAACAGAAAAGCCTATGGTGCATGTGCCCCTGGAGTGGCAGTCCAGGGGTGTCTGAGAATCACTGTGAGTGAGGGTCACTTTGATTTAACGACACCACGGTCACTGCACCAGCTACACGCTTTTTTTGCACCTGCCTCCTGGGCCGGGCCTTTTGGCCAGGACCGGAGGAATTTTTTTTTTATTCCTGGCCGGAGGGCCTGGTCATTGTTGAACACAATGACCACTTCTTCACTCTCCTCTTCACTATCCCTTTCCCCCACTTTATTTAATTTATTAGCCTATGTTTGTCACCTTTTTGTCTTTTTTTGTTGTGCACGTTTTGTACACAGTGTGATTAGTAGGGTGCCGGTCCTCGGGCCAGCCCTGAACCTCTTGGGAGTGGGTGGACATGGCCTTTTGGCTTAGTTCACCTGCTCTCATGGGGTCTCCCTTTGGGGGAGTCCCACCTAGTACTTGGAGGGTTCTGTTTCGGCAGTCTCTCCAGGGAAGTTGGGTCCGAGTCGGCTTCGGTTGCTCGGACCACAGTAACTCAGTCCCCGGCTGGAGCCTAACGCCCCGGGGGATCAGGGTTTGGGTCCCTTCTGCACAGAAGGACCACTTGACGTTGCACCCGTCTGCACGTTTTTGTGAACACTCTTTATGTGTGTGCACATTTTTTCTGCACCGGGTGGAGTTTTTGAGTGTGTTTCACACGCCATAGGCTTTTCAAAAAAAAAAAAAAAAAATGGTCTTATAGTACTGAACAGAGCCCTGTTCTATCTCTCTCCACACTGCTATCACACTACAAATGGCTGCTATTGAAAAAATATTTTTATAGTGTGGGATGGGATTAAGAGCAATGAGCCATGATTGGATACAGTCATCATGACAGCGTCCATTGCTTCACAATGATTGATAATTATGTAACGTAAACCCACTACTGCCGTGGCAAGTAATAAACCATCACTTTCCATTACCTATTGTAATATCTGCAATAAATGCTTAGCATCCTTTAAAAACACAATTGTACTTTATACAAATGGTTGTAAATAACCATTGTTGTATTGTCCCATTCTGACACAAATTGTCTGCGTCTCATTTATTATGGGTCTTCCTAGGGGATGTACTTTATCCTTATGGATTTATGGTAGACTGTATATAACTGGTACTCTGCATGCAGATGGTACAATAAATGTTTCTTCTTTTTAATTTAGAATCCCTTTTTAGCCTCTCTCTTTACCAATATATCCAATTATTTTTGTATATCTATTTGTGGGGTTGGTATTTAATACAGTGCCTTAAAAAGTATTCATATCCCTTGAAATTTCCACATTTTGTCATGTTACAACCAAAAATTTAAATTTATTTTATTGGTATTTTATGATAGACCAACACAAATGACACATAATTGTGAAGTGGAAGAAAAATTATAAATGGCTTTCAATTTTTTTTTTACAAATAAATATGTGAAAAGTATGGCGTGCATTTATATTCAGCCCCCTTTACTCTGATACCCCTAACTAAAATCTAGCAGAACAAATTGCCTTCAGAAGTCACCTAATTAGTAAATAGAGACTACCTATGTGTCATTTAATATCAGTATAAATACAACTATTTTATGAAGCCCTCAGAGGTTTGTTAGAGAACCTTAGTGAACAAACAGCATAATGAAGCAAAAATAGAGCGACAATTTTGAAAAAATGAATATTTTTTACTTTTTGCTGTAATAAATATCCCCCAAAAATATATATAAAAAAACCTTTTTTTTCCTCAGTTTAGGCTGATACGTACTCTACATATTTTTTTGTAAAAAAAAATGCAACGCGATTATTGATTGGTTTGCGCAAAAGTTATAGCGTTTACAAAATAGGGGGTATTCTTATGGCATATTTATTAATATTTGTTTTTACTAGTAATGGTAGTGATCAGTGTTTTTTTCGGTACTGCAACATTATGGCGGACACTTCGGACACTTTTGACACATTTTTGGGACCATTGGCATTTTTATAGCGATCAGTGCTATAAAAAATGCATTGGATTACTATAAAAATGCCACTGGGAGTGAAGGGGTTAACACTAGGGGGCGGGGAGTAAGTTCCTGGGTGTGTTCTAACTGTAAGGGGGGTGACCTCATTAGGGGAAATCACTGATCTTCCGTTCATACATTGTATGAATAGAAGATCAGCATTTCCCCCACTGACAGGACCAGGGGCTGGGTGTTTACACACACACACAGCTCCCGGTCCCCGCTCTGTAACAAGAAATCTCGGGTGCCCGGAAGCGATCGCGCCTGCCGGGTACGTGCACGGGACTCACAAGAGAGCCGACATAGAGCTATGGGCTCTCGAGCAGGGGAGCCAACCTGCCGCCGTAAAACAACGGCGGCAGGTCGGCAAGTAGTTAATTAGAGAAGCAGCCAAGAGGTCCATGGTAACTTTGGAGGAGCTGCAGAGATCTACAGCTCAGGTGGGAGAATCTGTCAACAGGACAACTATTAGTCATGCACTCTACAAATTATGGAAGAGTGGCAAAAAGAAAGCTATTTTTGGAAAAAAGCCATAAGAAACTTTTTTGGCCTAAAAGCAAAACGCTATGGGCCAGATCCACGTACATCTGCGCATCTATAGACCAGCGTTGCGCATCTCTTTTACATTACGCCGACTCCACTGAGAGATGTAAGTGCCATATCCACAGAGTATTTGCGGCCAAATTTGCGCCAGTGCGATGTAAATTCCGAGGCGTAAGGCTGCGTAATTCAAATTGGGAAGGACGTGGGCGTGTTCCATTGAAATGAGCCGTGACCCCATGCAAATGAAGGGCCGGCCGGACTGTGCATGCGCGCATGACGCAGACTATGGTCAGCACCTCTCTGTGCATGCTCAGAACTTGGCACGGCGCAATCAGTGCGATTGGAACTAGGCCCGGTGAACTTAGTGAGCTACGCCCAGTGCATAAATAGACCGAGAGAAACGCCCTTCCATTGCAAAAGTACATCCATTTTCCTTCCTGAAGCATGGTGCTTTTGTTCTGTTGTCTGTTAGTGTTTGTTGGTTTGTGACGTGTCTTTGTGGTTTTTGGTGAGTGATTTGGAGAGTGATGTGGAGAGAGTTGTGTGAACATGAGCGAGAGGAAGAGAAAATTCAATATAGAAGGAAATAATTATCAGGGCCATTACCCAATATGGTCGATTCCTGCGCGGCCCGGAGAGTGCCAACACCACCCCGGCCAGGAAGAGGCAGATTTTGCAGGACATCGCCGACGAGGTAAATTCGTTGGGGGGTGAGACTCGGGGATACAAAAGAAGATCAGTGATCTCCGGCGTGTGGTCCGTGTGAAGCTGTCCAAGATTGCAGCACATGGCAGGGGCACTGGAGGGGGACCACCATGCCCTCTTTGGCTGACTGAGGAGGAGCGTTTGGTGGCCCAGTGCTTCAACAGGCAGCAAGTGGAGGGGCTGCCTGGCTTTGACTCCATTCAGGAGGCCGTGAGGACAGGTACGTTTTTTTTTTTCTATCTGGTGTGTAGCATGTGTGGGGGGGGGGGAGGGAATATGTGGCAAGTGTGTGGATCCTCCAACCTGTGAATGTTTTGTGTCATCCACAGATGTTTACAAGTATGCAAAGTTGGTTCTCCGGAGGACTTGCGGCCAAGGAGCAATGATTTTTCAAAGCCGGGTACACCTTTCATAGACTCCCATGTTAAACGTCAGTCTAGTCATGGACACAATAAGGCATGGGCACAGTGAGGCATGGGCACAGTGAGGCATGGACACAGTGAGGCATGGACACAGTGAGGCATGCACATGGACACAGTGAGGCATGCACATGGGCACAGTGAGGCACACAGATTTACACCCTTGGCTTATACTCGAGTCACCTTTTTGCGCCTGATCTCCCAGACTTTGGGAACATGGGAACTAGGACACAAGTAGCCCCACTCTTCCTCTACAAGTGTGCAAAGTTTGTTGTCTGGGGGACCTACAGCAGGGGGGACCGATTTTTCAAAGATGGGCACCCCTTCCATAGACTCCCATGTTAATCGTCAGTCGAGGCATGGGCACAGTGAGACATGGACACAGTGAAGCATTGCACATGGACACGGTGAGGCACAATGAGGCATGCAGGTGGATACCCTAGGCTTATACTTAAGTCAATACGTTTTCCCATTTTTTTGTGGTAAAATTAGGTGCTTTGGCTTATATTCAGGCCGGCTTATACTCGAGTATATACAGTATATCAAAAATGTAGTATTTGTTTTGTTTTGTCTTTTTTATTTTAGGGTATGATGTATTTATTTTCTAGCCCTATTGAAAATTCAATAAATGGACATATATGGATCCAGGAAATCTCTCTCACATCATAAGCTATTAGAAAATCAGCCTGAAGTTGAATCACTTTACTTTAGTAATTTTAATTAATATAATAGTCAATAGAGTGAGCACCCATTAGCATATCTCATTGACATGACGGCCTTGGTTCTAGTTAATAGCATGGTATATCATTTTCTGAAAACATCAACTTGTTCTTAGCAGGGAAATTGTTAATTTTATTTGATAGTCTGGGATGAAAAACTATTCATCAGCTTATCAAGGCATCAATCTTTATATACATGTTTATATACCCACACACAGATATGGTGTGTAAAGACTAGACTTTATTTCTCATGCGTACTTGTACCTAATCAAATCATACAATAATGGAATGCTCTTGTCTCAGCCAATCATATTTAAGTTATTATACAAGTAATATTCGTCACAATTATACATCGTGTGTAAAATATAGCAATCTATCTTCTGTGTGTCTGACTAAATCTTGTTTCTGCTGCACCTTATCTATGTGATTGCTCTTTGCCCAGTACATAATAACATTTAGCAAGATTCTTAGCTTTTGTGTAACTAATCCTAGAAGCTCAAGGATACATATTCATACAAGCATTAATTACTATGGGAGAACTCTAGAAAGCCTTATACAGGCATACCCCACTTTTAAGTACACAATGCGGTTTATTTACTAAAGCTGGAAAGCGCAATATAAGGCTCACTTCTGCACAGAAACCAATGAGCTATGCAGAAGTGAGCCTGATATTGCGATTTTCAGCATTAGTAAATAAACCCCATTGTGTACTTAAAAGCGGGGTATGCCTGTAATGCATCGATATTATGGGGGAACTCTAGCCTTTCATTATCCATTTATATTCAGAATAGAGTGAAAAAAGTAAAGATTCTAGCAATCCTTGTGCAGAAATCAGCACTTTCTGCACCACAGTATTCTGCTATGCTTGGATAAAAAGATGTTTGTTGCATGAACATTGCTATATACAGTACATAGAATTGAACAAAGTAATCTAAGGAAATGCATACTGGCCTTATTCATCCCAAAGAAGAGTTAACCTCCCTGGCGGTATGATTCTGTCTGGAATTACGTACCAAAAGCGGTACAATTATTTGCATGGAAATTTGGCGTTTTATACTGTAGGCCTGCAATTCTTAGGAATAACTTGCTTAAATCTGTCCAAACAAGACATCCCGGGTATGATAAAGTTTGAAAAACAAAATCATAATTTTTTATATAATAAAAAACTATAAATAATTATAACAAATTATAATGTAATTATAATAAAAAATATTCAATAATTGAATCAACTCAAAAACACTGAAATTTTCTCAGTTGCAGAATTGTCGCTGTCATTATTTTTTTTTTTTATGACGAATTTCCCCACAAATGGCTATCGCTCAATTCTGCAAGTGATTATAATTTATTATCGCTGTTTTTTAGCTAATCTAAAACCATTTTTGACATAAAGGGACACTTTTGGTTGCTATGGGCAATCTACAGTTTACAGGGAGAAAGAACAGCTTTTATTATATAAAATGACATGCAGGGCACTGGACAGACCACTAGGGACAAGGGGTGTGTGTATTTTTTACATACAGTACTGTAATCTATAAGATTACAGTATTCTGTATGTAAAGTGTTTGTTTACTTTTTTGAATTTGGCGCCGATCTCCGCTTCCGTGCGTCGTAACGTCGCAGGAAACGGAGATCGGCGGCACACGGGGACGCTGTGTGAATCGAGCGAGCAGCCGCTCGCTCACACAGCGTGGATGCATCGCTGGATCCAGGAAGAAGGTAAGCCAGCGCGCGCTGCAGGCTCTGCATGGCTACCCCGAGCGCGACTCAGAGATACCGATCGCAGCAGGAAAAACCCACCACGAGTCACGCTCGGGGATACCGCCAGGGTGGTTAAGAGTGTATAGAGTTTTTGTAAATGTTTTTATGTTTCATCAATAGTAGTCATGAAAAGCAGTACAAAATATTCTTCGGGAGGCCAGCACAGAGTAATGCTTATTACTGCAGGGATGAACCTGCACAGAGTAATACTTATTACTGTAACAGCTGGCAGTCCTCTTATCTCCAGTGCTGGAATGTGTGTGGAAACTCCTATGTTATCACATACGGTCATCTGGATGGAACATGGCTGCTGGTCCTCTAGCTTTGCTTGTGAGGATGTTGATGAAAGGGGTAGTGACAATGTTGATCATAGTCTGGCAAGAAGAGAAGCTTTGGGGGACTGGTCATCATAACTGGAACCAGAGGGAGAAGGGAGATCATTAGACCCTGAAGGTGGGTAGTAATCTGTTCTAGCCTAACATGAGCTAGAGGGTGTGGGACCATGTTAATAATCTTTTTCTGCCCAGAGTACTGGTGAATACAAGGCTTCCTCTGAATAGATGACGTGGAGATTGTGACGCCATCTTTATGCCTCTCCACAATAGCCATTCAGAGGAAACCTTGTGTTCATTGATAAAATACAAGGCTTCCTGGGAATGGCTGAGCAATGCTCAGCCAACTCGATTTTGTTCTGACTGCATAAAGGAAATCCTCATAGCACTGCTGGAACAAATCACTGCATACTGTACAGCTGATGTTAAATACAGTTTATACAACACTGAACGTGGCAGTTAGTAAAGACATAATTTGTCCAGCTTGGTTCAAACTATTTAAAGCAATAGCTTTAAATATATTTAGCCACTTTATTGCTTGCATTTATTGAGACACAGATACAATTTAAAAGTACCATCAAAGTAAATAACCCAAGTCCCCTAACCTAGCCGGATTATGTAACCCATTCTGCATGAGCCTGGGCCTGCAGGGCCATAAAGTATTGCTCATGTGTGGCCTATTCTCCCTAGACTCCAATGAAGAAGCCTGCAGACTTGTAGGATGATGGTTCCTTTGAGTCATATGAAAAAAAGTTGTCAAAATAGTGGTTTATTTGCTTAAGAATAAGCAAACATTTCTTTATCTAAGGAAATAAAGAGAATCTATATTTAATTTGTTATCTGTAAGTTAAGGAATTTAAAAGAAAAACATGATTTTGCTTTGCATATAGTCAGATGATTAAACTGAACACAATTTTACTATTTTTTCTAAGTTCGGTGAACATACTCTACTGCTTTAGTTAAATTACTCTCATTGAATCATTTCCTTTGTCACATTGGTGCCTGTTGGAGCTATTCTTGGCTAAGTTTCAGAAAATGGGCAAGAGTTAAAAGTGATAAACAATTTATTCTTAAGGAAAAAATAAAAGTAATACTGTATATAGATAAAAAAGATATATATTATTTTTTTTCATTTATCAATAAAGCTAGAAAGGGCAATAACAGAATAATAAGAAGTGGAAAAGAGAATTTGCCAAACATTGACTTTTCCCCTATTTCAGGACACAGCACAGTTTTCAGACTTTCATTAAAACACCAGCACTCCCAATGTAGCCATTACAAAATGGCTGTAAAACACTGGCATCAAGTGTATTGCAATAACAAAAAGAACAAAGATACGTAACTCCTTACGGGCGGTGAACTTTTTCTCAAACTTTCCAAATAGATCAAAGTTTCTCTTAAGAGTTAAGTGACAACTATATGAAGAAGTTAATTTGGGTGCAAAGCTGTGTGCCTGTGTCTCTGCGTGTGCAAAAATATGAACACCCTGGCCTTCACTATGCCTTTTTTGTTATTTTGTGTTCAAGATCAGACTTTACTTAAAGTAAAAACAAAAACAAGAAAAAAATTAAGTAACAAATAATGTTAGGTTAAAGGGCCACTAAAGGACATTTTTTTTTACTTTAATCGCTTCCTTTACCTTAATGCAGTGTTGTTTTCATGTCCTCATTGTTCATTTTTGCTTTGATGTTGCTGTAATTCCTCTCTGTTCTGGACACTTCCTGGTTGTCTGTTTCCTGATAACCACAGTACTGGGAGCTTTCTCACTGTGGTCACTAATCAAGGAGGTTTGATTACTGTGTGTCTAAACACCCCTCAGCACCAATCCAGTTTTGTTTTACAAACCATCACTGCCCTCTATTGGCTCTCTGGCTCTGTACATAAGAGAGACAGGAAACAGCAAAAACGAAACTAAACTGTAGGTACATTATATGATTGATTCTTATTTATTTTTAATCATTTTTAAAGTGAATCAGTTAACTGTTATGTCTCTATACCCTGTAAACAGTCGTTTCAGCAAAAACTCCTTTACAACTCCTTTAAGGTTAAGCATAAGAAAAATGTAGTGAAAGAAAATGCTCAGTGGTATATGAAATGCTGAATGTCAAGTATGTAGAGTTGGAAGCCTTTATTGTAATTAAGCTATAAAGCCCCTGAGCAATTATCTGGAGAAACCATTAATCAATAACATGGGTAGCACAGGTGTTTCCAAAACTGAAAAATATTAATAATAGAAGTTTCAGTGTTTTAGGATTACTATTATTTTATTTTTAATTTGTAGGCCTCTCTGCAAAGGTTTTTTGATATTGCATAACTAATTTTAGTATACATATCACACTAGCATTCAGCATTGGTTTTAGCCCAGGTTCACACTGGGCTGCGGGAGTGAAGCAGTGCGAGTTCAGCTGAACTCGCACGATTTCACTCCCGCCCAGCAGTCCCGATTTCAGCCGCGATTTCAGAGACATCTGTGCAGGTTTCTGCACAGATGTCAATGTAAATCGCAGGCTGAAATCGCAAAAAGTAGTACAGAGACTACTTTTTGAAATCGGTGCAATGCCGCAGATGCAGCGTCGCACCGATTAGGACGGTGCCATTGCCGTCAATTTGAGGCAAAATCTGCCGTTTTGACATGCGATTTGACATGCCAAATCGCATCTCAAAACGCACCAGTGTGAACCAGGGCTTAAAGAGATAATATGATCATAACAGCTGATCGGAGTTGACAATTGAAAACAATTTAGATATTGGTTGTAAATGGATTTAAAGTCTATGTAAAGGCAAAACCTTCTTTAAGTTTTGGATAGATTAGTGGGTGCTTAGACGCGCTGTCAGATTTTGGGCTTGATTTACTAAAGGAAAATAGACGGTGCATTTTGCAAGTGCAATTGCGCTCAATTTACCCAGAGCTTAGTGAATGTAGTGAAGCTTCACCTTGAAAAGAATATGCAATCAGGTGCAGAAAAAAAAAAACAGCCTTATTGCTGGCACATGATTGGAAATCACCACATTCAGTAAACCCTGTGGAAAATGAGTGCAACTGCACTTGCAAAGTGCCCAGTCTACAGTGCCTTAACAAAAATATTCATATCGCCTCAGACGGACAGCGCGGTGACATGGCGGTGACGTTGACGCCGCCACATCACCGAACCAGGAAGTAAAATACTTCCACGCATGCGTCGAATCCATTTGGCGCATGCAGGGGATTTATGTCCACTGGTTAGGCGTACTAACCAGCGGACATGTCGGACAGACGGGTTTCCAGCAGACAAGTATTAAAACATGCTTTAAAACTTTTGTCTGCTGGAAACCTGTCTGCTAGCCCGTACACACGATGGAATCTGTCCGCTGAAACTGGTCTGCGGACCAGTTTCAGCAGATATATTCGATCGTGTGCACGCGGCCTTAGACTCGTTAGACTGCAGGTTCAGTTTGAAACAACATGGACACAGTAAATAATCTCAATGTTTATGCAGGCTGGAGACGAGGGGGGGAAACAATCAACAAGTGATTAGTTCAAAAGGAATATGTATCCTGTGTTGTGTCACAAGATTGTTCCCACATGCAGGTCATGTATAGAGGGTTCTTACTCTAACTCAAGTCTGACACAGTTCTCTCCATAAAGTGACTGCAGGCTGTTCAGTGGGACTGTCTTTTTCCGTGATGTTCAGGCAGCCCTGGCAGACATAGCTGGTGTTTGCAAACTCGAGTAGAGATGTATGGTGTCTTTACTGGTACAAAATTAAAACAAGTATTCCTCAAGTAACCAGTAGATGGCACGCGAGATCCAGAAAAGCTGAATTGCAGATTAAGATGAGCTGTAGCACAGGAGCATATTGGGGTTTTCAGTGGATATAGTGGTGGTTGTCAGATAGCAGTACCATCATACATTGACGCGTTTCGTGATCTAAACCGATCACTTCATCTGGATGTCATGCCTAGGTTATTGTGATCATTAAATAGGGCAAATTAAAGTGGAGGTTCATCCTAAAACAAGTATATACCATTCAATCTAGCATACTGCCGACATGTACATAGGTATCCCCCCCCCCGGTTCCGGATAGTGAATCCCGCTTCCCCCCCGCGCATAATGACAGTATTGAGGTTATTGTATATTGTATACTATCATGCAGTGTATAGATGGATATTTGGCACGTATTGTCACCCCGTGTCAATACAAGGGCCTATAGAGCCATTTATATTTTTAAACTTAATTCAATATTGAGACCCTTTGGCTGAAAGGTCTGGAGGCGTAAAATTCATAATTTTTCCTTTTTGAGGAGAACCGTGTCATAGTCTCCTCTCCGTTCTGGGAGGTCAAGGGCATAAAATCCCTTGACAGTCAATCCGGATGTTTTGCCCTGATGAAATTGTAGGAAATGTTGAGCTATAGGTGTATCCTCCTTTAACCTCCCTGGCGGTATGATTCTTTCTGATTTTAGGTGCTAAAGCGGTACCATTATTTGCAAGGAAATTTAGCGTTTTATACTCTAGGCTTGTAATTCTTAGGAACAACTCACTTAAATCTGACCAAACAAGAGTCTAATAGGCATCCCGGGTATGACATTTTTTTTTAAATAAAATTATAAATTATAATATAATAAATAATTATAAATAAATATAACAAATGATAATATAATTATAATTAAAATTATTCAATAATGTAATCAATTCAAAATCACTGAAATTTCCTCAGTTGCAGAATTATCGCTGTCATTACTTTTATTTTTTTATGACAGATTTCCCCACAAATCGCTATCGCTCAATTCTACAAGTGATTATAATTTATTATCGCTGTTTTTTTATCTGGTCTAAAACCATTTTTGACATAAAGGGACACTTTTGGTTGCTATGGACAATCTACAGTTTACAGGCAGAAAGAACCGTTTTTATTTTATAAAAGATCATGTAGTGCACTGGGCAGACCACTAGGGACAAGGGGGGTGTGTATTTTTTACATACAGTACTGTAATCTATAAGATTACAGTATACTGTATGTATAGTGTTTTGTTTACTTTTTTTAATTTGGTGCCGATCTCCGCCCCCGTGCGTCATAACGTCGCAGGGAACGGAGCTTGGCGGCACAAGGGGACACTGTGTGAATCGAGCGAACACCCGCTCACTCACACAGCGCGGATGCATCGCTAGATCCAGGAACAAGGTAAGTAAACCTTGTCTGTGCACTCTGCAAGGCGAGCCCGAGTCTGACTCGGGGTTACCGATCGCAGCATGAAAATTTAACCCAGAGTCAGACTCGGGAATACCGCCAGGGGGGTTCATTTAATACCTTTGAGGTGTTCCCCGAATCTTACCCTTAACTGGCGTTTAGTTTAGCCTACATAAAGTTTGTGGCAGGGACATTCCAGAATGTAGAGGACCCTGGCGGTGGTGCAGTTAATGAAGGATCTAATTTCAAATGTTTGTCTAGACTCTGAGGCCCAGATTCACAGAGCGATTACGCCTGTCTAACTGGTGTTTCGTGCGCCGAATGACTAGTTAGAATCCTCAAACCATGATACGGCGGCTTCGGGCTTCAATCCGAGAGGCTTACGTCTTCGTAAGCCTTCGGATCTACGCTGCGATATTTTTGCGGCCGCTGGGAGGAGTCTGCGTCGTTTTCAGCGTCGGGATATGCAAATGACTTTTTATGGCGATCCACGAAGATACGAGTGGTCTTCGCAATCGCTTACGTCATTTTTTTGCTACGTACTGTTAGACCAGCTATTTGCTGGTCTAACGGTGCGTAGCCCATGTTAAGTATGGCCGTCGTTCCCGTGTCGAATTTAATTATTATTTTTTTTTTTACGTAACTCGTTCAGGAATAGGAATGTCCGTAAACGACGCTACTCAAACAACGAATGACGTAACGACGTGATTTCGCGCAATGCACGGCGGGAAATTTCTGAACGGAGCATGCGCAGTTCGATCGCCGCGGGAACGCGCCTATTTTAAATGCTTCACGCCCCCTACTGGCGTAGATGGCTTGCGCCGGGAGAAATACACTACACCACCGTAGTTTACTGGACAAAATCTACCGGGATTCCACGTAGAGCCAGGTGAAATATGGCGGCGTAGAGTATTTCTGATACTCTACGCGAATCTAATTGTATGTGAATCTGGGCCTGAGTCTCTAAATGTTTTAGAGCGATCCACATATTTGCATGTGTTAAAATTACCACATGCAAACATGCCAGTTACCTGGGTCATGTTAGTGAGCCAACTTCTATCAGGAACATGCCTAAATTCAGATTGAACTAGGTCATCCCGCAGGTTTCTCGCTCTTTTGGCAGTGATGTAGGGTTTATCCCCCACTATGCCTTTGAGAGTCTCGGATCGGGTCAGAATATGCCAGTGCTGGGACAGGATTGACCTAACTTTTTGCCACTGAGTCCCATATGGGGTAAAGAACTTCACTGGTCCCATCAGGTACTGCCCTAGGGGACATGTGTCAATGCAAAAAAAAAAAAGAGCAGTGATTTAATGATGTTTAAAGTGAAACAATAAAAATTAAATATTCCCTTAAATGTCAGGCCTGGGGGTTACCTTAGTCTGCCTGTAAAGTGGTGCATATGTGAAATGTATAGAACATGCTGCATCAATAATGACATTTCTAAAGGAAAAAATGTAATTTAAACTTGCCAGCGGTTGTAATGTATTGCTAGCTCCCAGCAATATAAATGAAAAATCTGTCCCCCCAGTTCATACCAGGTCATTGGGGTCTATTATGGATTTTAAGGGGAACTGGCATGGGGTCCCCCCAAAATCCATACCAGACCCTTATCCGAGCATGCAGCCTGGCAGGCCAGGATTGGGGGGGAAAAGTGAGCCACATGCCCTTAACATTGGTTGGCAGGGTCTGTGGATGGGGGGCTTATGAAAATCTGGAAGCCCTCTTTAACAAAGGGGCCCCCAGATCCTGCCCCCCCCCCACCTATGTGAATGGGTAGAGGTACGTTGACATATTTATTTTTAAAGAAAAATTGACAACCATTTATCATTTTCCTTCCACTTTGCAATTATATCCCAATAAAATACATTTATATTTTTGGTTGTAACATAATAAAAATGTGGAAAAATTCAAGGGGTATGATTACTTTTTCAAGGAACTGTATTTGCCTTTATTAAATCAACCTCTTTTTTTGCTGTCATGACCTGGATAAGACAATTCAGCCTCTCGGTCTGTCTTGGTGACTATGGTTACCAGGACCAAATTAAGCCATAAAACCCAGGAGCAATAATCTGAAGAAACCACTAATACACTTTAATATCTTGTTTATGCACATTTTACATATGTACACATGAAAGTATTTGCAGGATGTGTGTGTGTTTGTAACCATATACTGTATAGTCTCTGTTTTCCTATCATTTAAAATAAAAAAATACAGGTAGGGTAAAAATCGTCAGCTTTCACTTGATTTTGTGTGTTGTTCATATGGATAAAGCAGAGTACTGCTCTCATAAGTATGACATACATCATACACTAAGGCCGCGTACACACGATCAAATCTGTCTGCTGTTAACGGTCTGCTAGACCGTCCCAGCAGACAGATTTGATCGTGCGTACGGGCGAGCCAACGGATTTGGCCACCCGACAGATTTCAAAGCATGCTTTGAAATCTATTTGGTGGGAACCCGTCCGCCCGACATGTCTGCTGGTTAGTACACTTACCAGCAGACATGTCGTCTCGCACCGGCGCCGAATGGATTCGGCGCATGCGCGGAAGTGTTTTACTTCCTGGTGCGGTGACGTGGCAGCGTCAACGTCACCGCCACGTCACCGACACGTCAGCGCGCCGTCTGCTGGCGGGAATTTTGGTTTGCTCGTGTGTACACGCGAGCAAACCAAAATCCAACCAGAGAGATTTGTTCAAATCGGTCGGACAGACCGTTTTGAACAAATCTATTGCCTCGTGTGTACGAGGCCTTAGACTCTCTTATAAGAGGTCACACAACAATATGTAGAACACAGTGGTATTTGAATCTTAGGTAAATCACAATGAAGATGGCCTCATTGAGTTCTTCTGTGCGAAAAGTTTATCTGTTTGGTGAAATTAGATGACAATATTAATGTACATACTTTCGATACCCAGGGTTATATGGTTTTATAGGAAAGCCTAGTTTCCACAAAAGAACGAAAATCTTTGCAAAACATGGTCCCAGTTGGTTATGTTAGGGGAAAACATGTTTCCTGACCCCTAAAGGCAAATGAATTGATCAACGTTCAACCATGTGTTTTTGGAAATACAGAAGCATTTTTGTACATTGTTCCGTTGGCAAAGTATTTAACCCTTTTTTTTAAGTATTTACTGTTCATGTTCCAATCAGTTCATGTTCCACCATTTCTAGGTCTTACAATATGTCTGAAGTTTATACCTATTCTATAATCAGGGCCGTCTTTACCATAGGGCAAACAGGGGCAGCTGCCCAGGGCCCTGTCACTGTTGAGGGCCCAAAGCAACCCCCTTTAAAAAAAAAAAAGTTATTTTTTTTATTTTTTTTTATTTTTTTTTAGGGGTCCAGAGGGCCCCAGATGGCAACCCCCATTTTTTTTATAAAAAAAACTTTTTTTATATATTTATTTTAATATATATATATATATATATATATATATATATATATATATATATATATATATATATATATATATATGTATATAATATAAATGTTATTATTATTAAAGAACCCTGTTTTATTAAAAAGGCTCAGAGGTCCCCAGGGCCCCATGTGGCAAACACCATTTTTTATTTTTTTTATAAATGGTTATTTTTTTATTTTTGTTTATATATTTTTTTTATTAAAGGGCCCAGAGGTCCCCAGGGCCCTGAATGGCAACCCCCCCTTTTTTTTTATAAATGTTTATTTTTAACCACTTACCTACTGTGCACCTAGACCCCCTTCCTGCCCAGACAAAATATAAGCTTCCCGCCTTTAACTGACAATTGCGCGGTCGTGCGACGTGGCTCCCAAACAAAATTGGCGTCCTTTTTTTCCCACAAATAGAGCTTTCTTTTGGTGGTATTTGATCACCTCTGCGGTTTTTATTTTTTGCGCTATAAACAAAAATAGAGCGTAAATTTTTAAAAAAATGCAATATTTTTTCCTTTTTGCTATAATAAATAACCCCAAAAAATATATAAAAATTTTTTTTTTCCCTCAGTTTAGGCCGATACGTATTCTTCTACATATTTTTGGTAAAAACAAAATGCAATAAGCGTTTATCGATTGGTTTGCGCAAAATTTATAGCGTTTACAAAATAGGGGATAGTTTATGGCATTTTTTTTTTTTTTTTTACTATTAATGGCAGCGATCTGCGATTTTTTTATTGGGACTGCGACGTTATGGCGGACATTTCGGACACTTTTTTGACATTTTTGGGACCATTTACATTTATACAGTGAAAAATGCTATAAATATGCATTGATTACTGTATAAATGTGACTGGCAGTGAAGGGGTTAACCACTAGGGGGCGGGGAAGGGGTTAAATGTGTGTCCTATGAGTGTTCTAACTGTAGGGGGAGGGGGGGGTGACTGGGGGAGGTGACCGATTGTGTCCCTATGTACAAGGAACACAATCTGTCACCTCTCTCCCTGACAGGGACGTGCAGCTCTGTGTTTACATACAGAGCTGCACGTCCCAGCTCACTTACAGAGCAATCGCGTGTGCCCGGCGGCGATCGTTGCCGCCGGGCACTCGCACAGGATCCCCGCGGAGCGGCGGGTGCGCGCGCGCGCCCGCCCGCGGCTTTAAAGGGACATCACGTCATATGACGTGATGTCAGAACAATGGAGTCGTCTGCCCGCCGTCATTTGACGGCGGGCAGATGACAAGTGGTTAATATATATTTTTTTTAATATTAAAAGGGCACAGAGGTCCCGGATGGTAATCACCCTTTTTTTGTAACTTATTTTTATTAAAAAAAAAATATTAAAAGGGCCCAGAGGTCCCCAGATGGCAACCCCCTTTTTAAAAAAATAATAATAATTTTTGTATATATTTTTTTTATTTCTTTTTTTCTTTTTATTAAAGGGCCCAGAGATCCCCAGGGCCCCGGATGGCTACACCCCTTTTTATATATATTTTTTTCTTTATTTCTTCTTTTTTTGTAAAGGGCCCCCCGCTTCTAAATTTGCGGCAGCCCCCCCCCCTGCTTCTCAATTTCAGGCGACAGCCCCCCCCGGTTCTCTGCTCCAGGGGGCCCATGCCTGAAGCTGTGTAAGCGGCCCCATCAAGCCCCTGTTAAGCCCCTGTGCTGCCCACAAATCAGGCTGAAAATCATCAGCGGCATGCAGCCAGTGACAGTACTGCTTCCCTTCCCAGTGTTTTAAAATGTACAGCACCCCTGGCTTCCCTTTAGACGTGCACTTCTCCCTTCCTGCTACTGGGTGCTGCGTGTATATAAAAGTGAATTAGAATGTGATTTTATAACATCCCCAGTTTGCTCTTCCCGAGGCTGACTTCTTCATGTCCTGCTCCTCAAGGTATGTCACTGTTTGCTAATCTATATTGTAAATAGAAGTTTTCTGTAGAGTGTGCCCAAAGTCTTTATATTTGATGATTCACTGCAGGTCTGGTCAGTGTTTTAAAAAGTTCCTGTATTTTACAAATGGCATGGGATGGGGTCACAGCATTGTCTGTCTATTCTGCTTTAGCACCATGGGACCCCATGCCATGCCATGTGTAAAATAGAGGAACTCTTTAAATCACAGACCAGACCTGCAGTCCAGGCTGAGTAAGGCCTCAGAGCACATGGCATTACTGTCTGTATTTAACTGCTTGATGGGCTTATTTTGGGCCTGGCTGATTCACATGTATGTGTTTTGGCGGCCTACATTTGCGCAGGCACAGCAGCCCATTCATTTGAATGGGCCGCCATGCCTGCATTTCCTGCAAAGAAAAGTGCATGCCTCATGTAATAGGCTGCGCACACGGCACACCTATGCCCATCAAGAAATGAAATACAGCACTGTCTGTCCATCCTGCTGTCTGCTGTGACTTATCTGCAGTTCCCGCACTGTCAAACTTGCTGCATTTTTAGATGTTTAGGTCACGCTTTTAAAAACACAGTGCGTTTGTGTGTGCAAGAACTGCAGGTAAGTAGCATGGTGCAAAAGCAGAATGGATTTCAAGGCAACTGTATTTTTAAAATGCTGAATGCACCTTTTTTCTGCAGGAAACAACGGCATGGCAGCCCATTCAAATCAATGGGCTGCTGTGCCTGCACAAATGAGGGCCGCTAAAAAAACACATACATGTGAACCAGCCAGGCCCAAATAGGCTGGAGGGGGGCCCAAAAAAAATGTTTGCCCAGGGCCCAAACCATATTAAAGACGGCCCTGTCTATAATACCCTGATGTGCTTGGTATTTTCTGTAGGTAAAACTTTTTCACATTAATTTATTATTTGACATCTGTATATAATTACAAAGGCCTTAGGCTTCATTCACACGGCTGTAAAAAATGTACTGATGTTATTACACATGTGTTTTCTAGGAGTAAAGTTCTTGCATAATCAGTAAAATACATGTGTATAGATGACTTAAAATGCGTATGCGTACAAAATGCTAATTTATTTTCCCTTTTGTTTAGATTTAATTTATGCATGTACAAACACATGTATATGCGTGTAAGAGTAAAAAGCACACATTCCTGGATGCAGACTTTTGGATTCTGTGTTATGGATCTGAATCTAGTGCACCTGTGTGAATGGCTCCATTAAAAACGATGCAGCTGTGTTCAGATCCATTATTAAAAAAGGAGGCTTGGCAAAGTGCTGCTTGACCATTTCTCAGTCTCTGATACCCGGACAGTGTTGAGAAACACTTGTATTTGTATTATTTTTACATTTGTATGAATGAAAACCCTTTGTTTATTTTGCACATGGGGAAAGGATGAACAAATCCATGTTTTAAATAATAGTTATCCTAATAAAAAGGGCTGGACACTTTACGTTCATTCACTGTCTCCTTCTCAGTTTCACTTCATTGTGGTATATTTTCCCAACACTTTATTCATTGTCCATTTCCTTCTATATTGGACTGTTCAAAATGTTTAATATAGTAATAAAACCATAGTCTACTCTATAGTTTTACCCTTTAGATCTAACTTTCAAAGACCATTCCTCCCCTACTCATTTTCTCCCGCCCCCAACCAACTCCCCACCTCTTCTCCATATGGTTTGTTCTCCGCCCTCTTTCTTATTTCAGTAGTGAACTAGTCAGCCTTACCACCCTCCATCATCTTTTCCAGATATTTCTCAGATATTTTAAATTCTTTCCATTTTCCCATATATTGTTGTATTTTTCAGGTGGTCCTTTTTCTCTACTGTCTAGATATTTCATCCTATTGTAGAATTATCTTCGCTCAAACCACTCTTTTATGTCTGACTTTTCTGTGTTTAACCACTTTGTTGGTATTAGTCCTTTTGCGGCATTCAACAATATTGGAATTAGTGTTTTCCTGTAATGCTTATTTAAATCTTGTAGACCATGAAATAAACACATTTGAGGACTGTAAACCATCTTTTATCCAGTTATCTCTTCTATGTATTCCAACATTTCCTGCCAATATTCCTTTATTTTTGGACACTCCCACCAGATGTGTATCGTTGTACCCCTTTGTTTGCATTCCCTCCAACACTGTGGGGATTTTTGGATTTTATCTGGAGTCAAATACCATTTTGCAAGGAGGTTATTGTTCATTGCTATTATTTTTATATCTGTTGCGTGGTTGTGTACTGATCCTATCATTCTCTTGACTTGTTTTTCTTCTAATTTCGTTCCCATTTATTTTTCCCAATTTTCTATGTAAGAGGGTATCTCTTTTGATATCCTATGTTTCAATGAGGTTTGTATACAGCACACTGTTATAATACTGGACACTATTATAACCACTTGTGACCGGCCCCACGTCCAAAGACGTCACGTTTTTGAAGATGGATATCTCGGTAACGGCAGCAGCTGCTGCCACAACCGAGATATCCATCTCTTCGTGGGGCGGTCCTGTTAACGATAACGGCAGTCATCGCGGCGGATTCGCCACGAGATCGCCGTTACCGGCGGCGGGAGAGGGTGCCCCCCCCTCCCGCCGCTCTCCCGCGCCCTCCGCCGCTTACCGTAGCCGTCGGTAGCGGCGGAGGCGATCGGGTCCGCTCGTTGTCTGTCCGGGGATGTGACTGAGGGAAAAAATGTCCCTCAGCCGTCCCCCTCTCTCTGCTGGGCGGGAAGTGACGTCAAAACGTCATTTCCGCCCAGCGTCTTAAAGAGACATTTAATATGTTTACATTTTGACTTTTTTTTTTTTTTTTTTTTTTGCATTTAAGCCTGAATATGAGATCTGAGGTCTTTTTGACCCCAGATCTCATATATAAGGGGACCTGTCATGCTTTTTTCTATTACAAGGGATGTTTACATTCCTTGTAATAGGAATAAAAGTGATAATTTTTTTTTTTTTTTTTTTTCAGTGTTAAAAATTATAAAATAAATAAAAATAAAAACCAAAACCAAAAAAAAAAATTTTTAAGGGTGCCCCGTCCCGACGACCTCGCGCGCAGAAGCAAACGCATACGCGAGTAGCGCCCGCATATGAAAACGGTGTTCAAACCACACAAGTGAGGTATCGCCGCGATCGTTAGAGCGAGAGCAATAATTCTAGCCCTAGACCTCCTCGTCATCTCAAAAAATGCAACCTGTAGAATTTTTTAAACGTCGCATATCGAGATTTTTAAGGGTAAAAGTTTGACGCCATGCCACGAGCGGGCGCAATTTTTATGCGTGACATGTTGGGTATCATTTTACTCGGCGTAACATTATCTTTCACAATATATAAAAAAAGTGGGCCAAATTTATTGTTGTCTTATTTTTTAATTCAAGAAAGTGAATTTTTTCCAAAAAAAGTGCGCTTGTAAGACCGCTGCGCAAATACGGTGTGAGAAAAAGTATTGCAATGACCGCCATTTTATTCTCTAGGGTGTTAGAAAAAAATATATATAATGTTTGGGGGTTTTAAATAATTTTCTAGCAAAAAAAACTGTTTTAGTCTCGTAAGCACCGAATCTGAAAAACAGGCTCGGTAATGAAGTGGATAATTCATATATGAATAAATATCATTCTGAGATATAAAGCACTAGCTGATAGATACAGATGATAGGTGGAGTTTTTTTTTTTTTTAAATAGGCTGCATAAAGAAGCAGATTTAGGGATGACATCACTATAATGGAAACAGAAAGGTTTTATCTAAAAATGGAATTAGCATGTTGATGAGGGAGGAACCAGGAAAGGCAACATACAGTACAAGCTGATAAAACTTCAGCTTTATTAAGCCTTGAATTTTCATTTTTTTTTCTAGAATGTACATTTAAGCCTATGACCAATCTGTAAGCCTTATTTCACAAAATGGGATAAGAACAATAGTGATCATCAATTATCTGTTAACTGATCTGACTACAGTAGCTGCTAAGTTATTGATTGCTGTGCATTACAGCATGTTACCTATCATTATTGCCTTACTGGAAAAGAACATGTTTATATATACCGTACTTAAAGGGGTCCAATTGCAAAAGCATTGATGGTTTGATTGCATTTCTCTTCAAAAATAATCAGAATATGGATATATATTTTAGGGGAATACCTTATAAGCAATTACTTTCAATAGCTTATTTTATAAAGCTTCAAAATGCACACAGTCTTAAGACATCTTGAATCTCAGGGTTTCCGTTAAGCTTGTAGTACAAATGTGCTCTGTTGCTCTGCTTTCTATACATCATAGAAAATGTGTCAGATTCTTGGGGAATGATTCAGCCTCACTAATAAATTAAAACAAAAAAAGTTGACACTCCATGGTACTATCTTATTAATATAAATTAGATTATCTAAAATGAAGAACTTGATGGCACTGAATGTAATGAATTCCACAATTTTCAGATTAAATAGGTAGAAAGACTGATACCATTTTTTTTCCTTTTACATTTTATGTTTAACCGATTGCTGACCCGCCGCTGTCATTATATGACGGCAAGTGGGCTCGTTCACCCGCAGACCGTCCCAGCTGTATGTCGGTCCCTTTAAGTGGAATAGTGGGCGTGATCGTCCCCCTAGTGTCAACTCCTTGCCTGCCAGTGACACTTATACAGTAAACAGACCATTTTTATAGCACTAAAATTGCAGATCGCCACCATTACTAGTAAAAAAAAGAGCTATAAATCTATTCCCTATTTTTACGATTTTTCTATTTTTTTATTACCAAAAATATGTAGAAGTATACATATCGGCCTAAACTGAAGAAAAAAATTGCTTTTTTTAAAAAAAAAAAATGGGGATATTTATCACAGCAAAAACAAAAATATTTTTTTTTTGTTTGTTTTTTAATTCACGCTCTTCTTTTGTTTATAGCGTAAAACATTAAAACCACAGAGGTGATCAAATACCACCAAAAGTAAGCTATATTTGTGAGAAAGAAAGGCCATCAATTTTGTTTGGGTACAACATCGCACAATGTGCATTTGTCAGTTATTGCAACGCAGTGCTGAATGGCAAAAAATGCTCTGGTCATTGAGCAGCCTATTCTTCTGGGGCCGAAGTGGTTAAGCTGTTTATGGCTATTTGTCTACTTAGGATTATAATTATTATTATAAGGAATTTGCAGTGCAATTTGCAATGTGAATGTTTGCTCCACACTGTATGTATTTTACAGAAACTGCCTATCAATGAGAATTTGTCCTTTGCACTTATTCCTTTCTAAGACAATTCACAGTTCAGCATACAAAATAGGATGCCAGTTACCAATAGGATTTGCCCATTGTCATCAGCATACAACATAATAGAGAGATTCCAATAAGAAGCAGGGTTTTCCCCCCACGTTAAACATTCAAACAAGATTTGGCAATCGGGCCAGCACATTAGACAAAGGGTGAATTTTCTTTTGAAAATGATAAGCAAATTCTGTAAAATACAAATAGACAAATGCCCAGGACACATTTGATGTGCTAGGGGAATGGTGGATCCTTCCTAAATAAACCCATTTTTTCTATAAAAAATATTATGCATACAACAATAATATTTTTGCACTAATAGAATGATCAGTTTGTCATCTATCAATTAATGGAGATGAAAGCATTTTCCACATGGTGCATTGAGTAACAAAAAGGCTCTGGCAAATATCTTTAAATATTTAATATTACATCTTTTAGCTATGTGAACAATTTTTTTTTCAAAACATGATCCTTCTGAAATCAGTAAATGGTGTATATATATATATATATATTTTTTTATGTGTATTCTCCTAATCTTTGAATATTGGAAGAATTTTGACACAAAGGACGTTGAAACATAATAACAGGACACAAGGAGCATAGCTATTTTATTTCTATGCAACTTCATTTTTTCACAACAGGGTCACTCTATGAAAGACCTGAATATCTTGGTTCTTAAGGGAAACTTTAAAACCATTCAGTAAAGGAAAATCTTTGAACTAAGAACGATAATTCTATTTGACACAAAAGTTAATAGACTCAATGTTGATCTCAGTTTTCTAATTCACTGTCAGATACTTTTACGACCATTCTCACCTCTAAGACTCCACTCATTTTATGACCTTGTACATTTTTCAGTCTCCCCTAATTTCCAATGGTTTGAATTTGAATTATACAATTTAGCTTGGTATTCTGTTAAATCTTTGGGGGTTATTTATGAAAGGCAAATCCACTTTGCACTACAAGTGCACTGCAAGTCCACAAGTGCACTTGAAAGTGCAGTCGCTGTAGATCTGAGGGGAAGCTCTGCTGATTCTATCATCCAATCATGTGTAAGAAAAAAATATGTTTTTTATTTTCCTCCCATGTCCTCCTCAGATCTACAGCGATTGCACTTTCAAGTGCACTTTCAAGTGCACTTCTAGTGCAAAGTGGATTTGCCTTTGGTAAATAACCTCCTTTGTGTATCAGTTCCTGGTGGTAGCAGTATATCTCTTGAAAGCTTGGCATAAAAATAAAGGGTTGATGCAAATAAAATAAAAAAATCATCTCATGCAAAGTATTATAGAACAGGGAAAGAAGAATAGAACAAGTATACTAAAAAGGTTACTGTTTTATGTGAATGGAACTGGATAAGACTGGCATGCCACAGTAGCTGTTGACAAGCAAATGCCACAGCTGCCAGTCTAAGGGAATTGTGGATGCTGTCAGATCTACCAAATTGCAATTGTTCCCCATGATTAAACTCTGGAGGCGAGTTGAAATGCGTAGGGGGCATGGCCTGGTTGAAGTCCAGGCTGAGGTCATCACTCTTAGCACCATCACAGCACTGCATGGATGTGCGGCATCAAGGATTGCTTCCTTCTTCCTTAAATTCGCAATTCTTTTTGTAGCACCTATTTCTATTTTGCTGTTCAAAGAAACCACTTAAATTCATGGTATCCTATATTTTTATTATATGTAGACACCTGTTTATATGCTATATTTATTACATGTTGTATTTTCCTTTTGTTGAAAACCAGTTTGGAAATATCTGCCTTTATACCCCACCTCTTCGACATTTTTAATAGCAGTGTACTGTGATGTGCAATGAAAATTTACAACACTGTTTATTAAACATACATGATAATCTAAATAGTCATTTCAAAGAATATTTGACTGTGCACAACTGGGGACTTTGCTTGTCAAAAGGTTGTTCTTGATTAATCATCTTAAATCAAATTCATAAGATGTATCCAAACTGCTTGCTCTTTTGCAGCTTTTGTGAACATGAGATGAAAATAACTCCTAAAACAAATAGCTGAGGAAGAAATTAAATGATTTAAGAGTACATCGAAAAAAGGAGGTATATACCCAGGAGATTGTCATTTGAATGCTGAATCACAGAACATGCACAAAGGCTTCTAATTAATCTAGGGCTCCTGTTTCATGTTAGCAAAGATTTATTAACCATGACAAGAAATGTAACAGAGAACAATATCAAGGTAATTCTGTTTGCTAATTAAAACGGGACATTTTCCCTGTCTGTTTCTTTGCTATAATCCTTTATTTAGGACCATGGTATAGCAATACATTTATGAGTTTCATTGCACATGCAATTTAAGAGTACAAAGGAAGATAATGAGAGACAGTGCATTTTGTTTTTTCTAGATTGTGGTGCTTTCTTTGGTTAATTAGGCATAAGAAAAAATGAAATACCTCAGAAACTCTGCACCTGGGACCTGCTGGAGTAAATATGGTCAAAAGAATGAAGGCTGCAAAAACTTTGTTACGGAAATTGTGGCTTAAAGCAAACTGAATGCAAGACTATACTACAGAAGAATACAAAAATGTATTTTTACTACTTTGAGAAGGTGGCCATGCATCAGAGAATCTGAATGTTCACTAAGGCCCCGTACACACGAGCAGACAGATTTGTTCAAATCGGTCGGACAGACCGATTTGAACAAATCTGTCTGCTGGGATGTATTGGTTTGATCGTGTACACACGATCAAACCAAAGTCCCCGCCGGCAGACGGCGCGCTGACGTGTCGGTGACGTTGACGCCGCCACGTCACCGCACCAGGAAGTGAATTACTTCCGCGCATGCGTCGAATCCATCCCTTTTCCGCACAAATAGAGCTTTCTTTTGGTGGTATTTAATCGCCCGTGCGGTTTTTATTTTTTGCGCTATAAACAAAAAAAAGCGACAATTTTGAAAAAAGACACAATATTTTTTGCTTTTTGCTATAATAAATATCCCATTTAAAAAAAAAAAAAATTTTATCTCAGTTTAGGCCGATAAGTATTCTTCTACATATTTTTGGTAAAAAAATGTAAAAAATAAAATCGCAATAACCGTATAGTATGGTTTGGGCAAAAGTTATATTGCCTACAATATAGGGGACATAATTATGATTTTTTTTTATTTATTTTTTTTTACTAGGAATGGCGGCGATCTGTGATTTTTTTTCTCGGGACTGGGACATTATAGCAGACACATCGGACACTTTTGACATATTTTTGGGACCATATACATTTATACAGTGAACAATGCTATAAATATGCATTGATAACTGTATAAATGCAACTGGCAGGGAAGGGGTTAACCACTAGGGGGGCGGGGAAGGGGTTAAATGTTTCTCCTAGTTTGTGTTCTAACTGTGGGGGGAGGGGGGGTGACTGGGGGAGGTGACCGATTGTGTCCCTATGTACAAGGGACACAATCGATCTCCTCTCTCCCTGACAGGGACGTGCAGCTCTGTGTTTACACACAGAGCTGCACGTCCCAGCTCAGTTACACGGCAATCGCGTGTGCCCGGCGGCAATCGCGGCCGCCGGGCACACGCACGGGGGTCCCAGTGATGCGACGGTGCGCGCGCGCCCCTAGCAGCTTTCTATGACTGGACGTCATATGACGTGCAGTCAGGACAATGAAGTTATCCGCCCGCCGTCATATGATGGTGGACGGATGACAAGTGGTTAATCCAACAAGTCTATATATAATTCTGCGCATGTATGAAGATCTCCCCTTTATTGCATATATAGCATTAATCAAAAATGTTGTGTAGGGACATTTTTGGGAGACTGGGGAATAGGGAAGATGAAGTTGCCACTGAGAATAGTCCCCAAGCCCAGTCCATCACATAATAGTCAGGAATGCAAACAACTTCTAAAACACTCAGGCCGCGTACACACGATCGCATTTATCTGCTGAAACTGGTTCGACGGACCGTTTCATCAGACATCTCCAATCGTGTGTACGGGCTAGCGGACATGTTTTCCCAGCGGACAAATTTCAAAGCATGCTTTGAAATTTGTCCGCTGGAGACATGTCCGTCGGATATGTCTGCTGGTTAGTACACTAACCAGCGGACAGAAATCTCTGCGCATGCGTTGAATGGATTTGACGCATGCGTGGAAGTATTTCACTTCCTCGTTTGGTCACGTGGCGGCGTCCACGTCACCGCCACGTCACCGCGTTCCCTGGCCGAGGGGATTTTCATCCGATGGTGCGTACACACCGTCGGATGAAAATCCGGAGGAGACATGTCCACTGGAAATGGTCCGCCGGACATGTTTCAGCGGACATGTCCCTCCGTGTGTACGCAGCCTCAGATTTCATATAACTGATCCAGAAGTAGAGGCATATTGTTCAAATTCCTTACATAGTCAGACTGTCAGTTCCTTCGTATGCAGCAAATGGGTGATTTTGGTGACTAATTTCTTGATATAAGGAGGCAGGTTGGGTCCTCAAATGTCTGTTATTTTAGCAGCTACAAGGAAAAAAATCAAGAAGCATACTCATGTGCACTTGAAATTGATCGATCCGACGGACCGTTTCAGCAGACAAATCCGATCGTGTGTACGGGCGAGCAGACAGGTTTTTCCAGCAGACAAGTTTTAAAGCATGCTCGACATGTCCGCTGGTTAGGATGTCTAACCAGCGGACAAAAATCTCCCGCATGCACCAAATGGATTCGACGCATGCGTAGAAGTATTTTCCTTCCCGGAGTGGTGACGTGGCAGCGTCAACATCACCGCCACGTCACCGCGCTGTCTGTCCGCGGGGATTTTGGTTTGATGGTGTGTACAACCATCAGACCAAAACAGCCCAGCAGACATATCCGATGAAAACGGTGTGGTAGCAACATTGTTATCCCCCCCCAAAAAGCCTTGTTATCTCCCTGTGTTAAGAACTGTTATTTGCCTCTCCTGCAAAGTCTTCCTTGGAAACAGTATTGATGTAGGCCTGTGTAAAACAGGTAAAACAATATTTTTTCAGAATGCGTTTCCTAAATTAAGAAACTGTAGAAGACCTCTTGACATTACCCAGATAGATAGTGTCTATGATGACCCATATATAATATAAAAACTACCCTTGGAAGTAAAGAGTATCTGGTTCTCAACTTCTGTCTTTGTTTAATCACTTCAATACTGGGCAATTTCACTCCCTTCCTGCCCAGGCCAATTTTCAGCTCTCAGAACTGTCACACTTTGAATGACAATTGTGCAGTCATGCAACACTATACCCATATCAAAATTGTATATATTTTTTGGACATAAATAGAGCTTTATTTTGGTGGTATTTAATCACCACTGGGTTTTAAAAAAAAATGTGCTAAAGAAACAAAAAAGGACAGAACATTTTGAAAAAATAAAAAAAGGTTTAGATATAAAATTTTGAAAATAAATAATCTTTCTTAATAAATTTAGCCCAAAATGTATACTGCTACATTTATTTGGTGAAAATAACCCAAATAGTGTATATATGTATGTGTATATATATATATATATATATATATATATATATATATATATACATAAATATATATATATATATATATAGTATATATTGTATATATACATAGACTGTATGAAAGTTATAGAGTCCATAAACTATGGTATATACAGTATCTTAAAATCGATCAATCCTGATGTACTGACAGCCTTTCTCATTTCTTGAGGCCCAAAAATGGACAGTACAAATATCCCCCCAAATGACCCCTTTTTGGAACGTAGACAGTCCAAGGTATTTAGTAAAAGGCATGTCAAGTTTTTTGAAGTTGTCATTTTAATTTTTTGGGAAAATTAAGAAATTAGTATTATGTTTTTTTTTTTTAATTTTAACATTTTTTTTTTTACGTACTGGCACCAGTGCAGTACAGCATCATCATATAACTGGTGTGGCAGTGATCAGAGAAGCTGGTGATAGTATGTAAAAAAATATAGATATCTATACAATATATCAATACTGTATATCTATATCTATATATAGATATATATATATATATATATATATATATATATATATATATATATATATATATATATATATATATATATATATATATATATATATATATATATATAGATATAGATAGATATATCCAATAAAAAAAATCTTTGGAACCTACTTAATAAAACCCAACATGCTCAGAAGATAGTTTAGAAATTACTTTTTTTTATGGAGTTAGGGCCATTATAATATGTAAGCATAACCCACATGTTTCTGATATACAATCTAGATTATGGCCCAGATTCAGGTACATCTGCGCATTATTGGACCGGCGTAGCGCACCGCCTTTACGTTAGACTTGCGCAATTTTGCCACGTAATCCCCCTATTCTCGTAGCTTTTGCGCAGGAAATTGCGCATGCGTAACGTTTTTCCCGAGGCGTAAGGAGGAGTAATACAAATTGGGAAGGACGTGGGCGTGTTACATTGAAATGAGCCGTGACCCCATGCAAATGAAGGGCCGGCCGGCTCGCGCATGCGCGCTTGAAGGAGACCATGGTCAGCTCCGCTGTGCGCATGCTCACAACTCGGGAGCGGCGCAATCAGTGAAATTGGAAATGGACTAGGGCAACGTTGTGAACTACGTAAACCGCATAAATAGACACACACAAACGCACTTGCATTGCAAAAGTACATCCCTTTGTCCCTTCCCATTTAACCTAGTGCTTTTGTCCTGTTGTTCGTTGCGGTGTGTTTTGTAGTTGTCAGATTAGTGTTCTGTGTGATCAAGTATTTGTTAGTAGATCTTTGAAAGTGTTTTTTGATAAGTGTTTGAGAGACTGTTTGTTTAATTGATCTATTTCTGTTCGTTTGTTTTCCTGCTGTATTTTTGTTTTGTTTTTTTGTGACTGTTTCTTGCTGAGTAGTTTTCTCTTTGTGTGTGTTCTTGCTTGATTGGTTGTGCTTGTTTGTGTGAGTGAATTTTGTTGACTGGGAGTGATTTTTTTGGGAAGTATGACAGAGAGAAAGAGAAAGCTCAATTTTACAGTTGGGGAAAAACAAATTCTTCACTGAGCAGGTCAATTCAGCGGAGCAGGGGGAGACACGGACCCGGTCTGGGATTGACAAAAAAATCAATGACCTCCGGCGTCTGGTCAAACAGAAGCTGGCCAGAATGCATGCCCATGCCAGGGGCACAGGAGGGGGCCCACCATGCCGTATTAGGCTGACAGCGGAGGAGCGTGCGGTGGCCCTGACCTTTCATCGGCATGAAGTTGAGGGCCTGCCTGGCATTGACTCAGGTCCGGAGCCCGTGGTGCCAGGTACGTTTTTTTTTTAATATCAGGTGTGTAGCATGTGTGGGGGAGGGGGTGAAAGGGAAAATGTGGCAAGTGTGTGGATCCTCCAACCTGTGAATGTTTTGTGTCATCCACAGATGTGCAGGAGGGTGCAGGGCCATCTGGCCTGACCGCACCAACCCCAGGACAGCAGACTAATGAGGCCCCCCAACAAGGCCGGAGTCCGCGGAGGAGGTTCAAGAGGAGGAGGAGAATCATGAGGAGGAGTCCATGTCAGGCACTGGACGTTTGGTTTTTGAGGACTGTTCCCCTCTGGCTGGCAGCAGGCAGCCCTCCCTAAGGGGGAGCCCCCCCCCCTCCTCCCCCAACATGGCTCCCCTCACAAGGGCCTCCCCTTCTCCCCGGCCACAAGCATCAGCTGGAGGCAGGATTTCATCCCAGAACACCAGGGGGGTGGCCGATCTCCTGCCCACCACTCTGAGAAGGGACCAGTTCCTCCAGACCCGCCATCTGGGACAGGTCAGCCAGACATTGGTGCGGATGGAGGAGAGACTGTCCTCCATCAAGGATACGCTGGGGAACCTGGACTCCCACTCCCGGGCTTTCACAACCTGCCTAAACGAACTGCAGACGACATCAGCAGGCGTTGGGCAGGATGTGAGGGCCCTTACCCAGGCTATCCAGGCCAACACGGCAACACTTGGTGCTGCCCTGGACAGAATAGCCGTGGCCTTGGAGGGCAGGCCGCCAGGTGGGCAGAGATCAGGGGCTGCTCCTCCTTCCCCGGTTTTACCCATCCCCCATGAGTCTCCCCTGAGAAGCCGGGGCCGGGGCCGTGGCCGGGGGCGCCCCAGGCGTGGCTCACGCAAGGGGCAATAATTTGTTTTTTCCCCTTTTTGTTTTTGCTGGAAAATTTTAGCTTTTGCAGGTAATTTTTTTTTTTGGGTTGTGAATGCTGTTTGAATGTGGGGGTGACATTCCTGCCGGAAAAGGGGTGTCACCCTCAATTTTGGTGGAGTAGGGTTCCCCAGGACCAGGGAGAAGTGATCCCCAGGTCCGTGTGAATGGTGTATGAATGTACAGTGACATAATTGGAGCCTTGGTGTGGCGTTGCTGCTCACAAGTCCAGCATGGTGGACTGGTGCCAATCCAATTTGATGTGGATGTGATGTGTCTGTGCTAGGGACCACAGTGGTGTGCATGCATGCATTCTCATTGTGCCATGATTAATGTGTGTGTTTAACGTGCAAAGATGCCCAATGTGAGTTGTCTCCTGGTTGCTCTTCCCTCAGAAGACGGGGTAGCCTCGGTTAGGGGGGGATTGTCTGGTTCAGGGGTCAGGTCATCACGTAGGGCAATCTGCAGGCCCTTTCTTACTGCGAAGTTGTGCAGCATGCAACATGCACCGATGATCTGGCACACAAAGTTTGGGGAATACAAGAGGGTACCCCCAGACTTATCCAGGCATCGGAAACGTGACTTTAGTAGGCCAAAGGTGCGCTCCACCACTGCTCGTGTTTGGGCATGTGCTTGATTGTATCTTTCCTCTCCTGGAGTTTGGGGGTTCCGGATAGGAGTCATGAGATGGGGTCCCAGTGGATATGCAGAGTCACCTGTAAGGGAAAAGACAGGAGGATGTTAGTCATGCATGTGGCCCTTGTGATGTGTGCATCATGGGAGGGGATAGTCATGCCTGACTCCCATGTCACTCACCAACCAGCCAGGTGTCCCCATACACGTTCTGATCGAATTCCATTCGGATGTGGCATTGATTGTATATGAAGCTGTCATGGCTGGACCCTGGGTGTTTGGCACGGACGTGCCATATGAGGCCTTGGGCATCGACTATCACCTGTACATTGATGGAATGCCAATGCTTCCGATTGCGGTACATGTGCTCTGTCTCCTGGGGGGGCTGGAGTGCCACATGTGTGCAATCAATGGCCCCCACAGTGCGTGGGAATCTGGCAATTCTGTAGAAATCTGTCATTGCCTTCAGTCGCAGCTCCTCAGTGGTGGGTTTGATGATTTGGTTGGCCATGCGTCTGAGGATTGCAGGGACAACCTGGTGCACACATCTGCTCATGGAGGATTGTGACATCCCAGCCACCACTCCACTTGTTCTTTGAAAAGAGCCACTGGCAAGGACATGGAGTGTTGCCATGACCTTCACCAGTGGCTGCACTGCATGTGAGCGTTGTGTTCGGCTGGTGATGTCCTCCTGCAGGGTTGTGGTTAATTCCAGGATGACATGAGGGGTGAATCTGAAGATGCGAAACACCTCAGAATCACTCATGCCAAACAGGTCTATGCGGGTGCGGTATATCCTCTCCTGTGCGATCCTCCGTGCCATCCTCTGTGCCCTCATCCTTCTTTGTTCATCTAAAGTCAGTAGTATAGCTATGCGCGACAATGCCCCTGGCATGTTGGCATACAGATTGTTGTGCAACACGTGTGACTGCTGATCTCCTCACTAACAGTGTTGCTTTATCTAACAAGTAGACTTTTTTTCTCTTTTTAGACCAGCTTTTATATGGTCTAATTTTAGACAGAACATTTTGCTGTTGCGCACACTGCGTCGCCTGCGCTGCCCCAACGTTCTTTTGTGGATCCCCGTAAGTCCATCATTAGCATATTTGACTAGCAAATCAATGGTCTGTCTAGCGCACTTTTGCGTGGACGGATGCGCCAGTCTAACGAAATTACGCGGGACAAAAAATGTAGATTTTTTGCGTATCTCCTTCTGGGGATGCCGTGCATCGAAACGCACGCGCACATTTCGACTTACGCACGCGCATCTCTTGTTGCGCAGGCGTAATCGATCTGTGAATCTGGGCCTATATTTTTAAACACTGCAAACAATACAAGTGTACAGTTATAGTTTTGTTATTTGATTGTGTGCAAGTGTTTGGCAAGTCAAAGATTTGAAGTCATCTTTAACATTTTCAAGGTCAAGATCTATTTTTATGTAAACAGACATAACTAAACAACTCTTAGTTCCACTAATATCCATTGGTAAAAAGCTGTACTAGCTCTAACTACAAAATAGCATTGTTAAGAGCTATTACAAAGAGTTAAAGTAGCTGGGGTCACCTAAGCACAAGGGCTTTTATGAGTCATACAAATGAAATATACCAGGTGAGATAATAGATAATAAATTTCAGCGTTAAAAAGAATATTATACTATTAAAAGTCACATCCATATTCTCTTAAAATAAATTAGAAATGTATGTTCTATCATTTACAGTTTTATTGATTGAATAAAAATAAAAACTCCAAAAATGCATACATAAAAACAATTTTAGATTTTCAGTCTACAAGTGAGATTTATGAATGTATGTGATTCCTTTTTATTTAGCAGATTTAACAGATATGAATACAGCTCAATGAAATGTGCAACAAGACTACATACAGGACATTTTGAAGTTTATGTTGTGTTCCTAAGTTATAAGACCTCAAAGGTAAAGCCCTTTGCAAGATTTAATGGTGACGGAAGAGTGGAACAAAGAAAATGGATGTTATTTATTTTAGTAAATTAGTTATGAAGAGGCTGATTCTGTGTCAGTTAGTGAATATGTAGTTCTAGATAATTCACAAGAACTGGTTCCCTTCATTAGAAGAGACATTAAAGGAGGCATTCTTCCTCCAGTTAGTTGACTATCAAAATGTTTTCAATGGCATCCCTTGATTTGTGGTTACAGCCCTGCTTCCTCTCACTTTTCACCAGGCACTTTTTTCTTTAAAACACCAAACCACCAAACGTTTGAGGCTCTCTTCATAGTGTGAACCCCAGATATACTGCTTCACTCTGTTAAGCTGTGCTTTACATTACATACTCCTTGCCAAAGCATGAAAAAAGCATTCAAAACATAACTGCATGTTCAATAGGGTTTTTTTGTACATGTAGTTTTAGAGATAAAGTAAAGTCATGTATTGAATAGATGTACTAAATAGTTGTGTCTTTTTATTGCCCATACATACACATTAAAATTGTCTCGCACCAAACATTAGCTATTTGTCTCTATATTGTAGGCCGTAAAGCATATGCAATACCATTTTTTTACTTTTTAAGATAATCCTTTATCTTGGGAACAAAGACTGAGGCGTATACTGTATACAGTATGTGCAGTGTAAATGGTGCATAGTCTCAGGCTTTATTCCACCATTTTACAAATCTTGAAATACCCATGTATAGAACACAGTTGAATATATGCCAAGCTGGACAGGTCACAACAGAATGAGCAGCAAGAAGAACAAGATTGCTAAAGGAATCCCATAGTTTGGACTCTATCATTTAGCACGTAGCCTATTAATTTAGTAGCCAGAGTACTCCTATCTAATCTTAACGATAATGGTTATTAACACATAAGATCGAAATAAAATAATGAGGGAGAATTAGATACAATTTTAGTAATTTAAACTGATGTACAGATAAATTGCATTCTACAAAAATAAAAATATGTAAATGTTGTTCTGTCATTCCCCCATGTAATATACCTAAGAGGGAGAATTGTGCACTGGAATCCCCTATATGTCCAATAAACATAGCCTTCGGAATGATCCATTTGTCATGCTCTCAGCCAAAATATATATGTATGTCAAATGTAACTGAGGCGAATCCAATATTATGGGCTGGAGGTCTAAGCATATATGGCTCATTAGGCTAATAGTTGTTTATCAATCTGTCGGAAGCAGTGAGCTCATCCGCTCATTTAAAACATACTATTCTGAATGGACAAATGTTTCCTATTTGGAAACTATGGACATTTTTTAAGAATTTAGTTCCCAAACAAAATTGGTGTCCTTGTTTTCCCACTAATAGAGCTTTATTTTGGTGGTATTTGATCACCTCTGCAATTTTTATTTTTTGCGCTATAAACAAAAATAGAGCGTCAATTTTGAAAAAATAATAATATTTTTTAATTTTTGCTATAATAAATATCCCCCAAAGATATATATATATTCGGACACCCAAGAATTTTGCAATGAATTATCGGATTACTTCATTAATAAAACTGAGGAAATCCGGGAAAGCATTCAGCAAAACAATACCCCCCTCAACCCCCCCCCCCCCCCCGCAATTATTCACACAATACCCACAGTATTTAAAGTTCACTCTAGAACCCATCTCTATCTATGCCACAAAGAATATCATTTGTACTTTGCGTAACGGCACAGCGCCAAATGATATCATCCCCACTAAGCTGCTGAAGGAATGCACCGTCATCCTGGCTCCTCCTATCACGCAGCTTATAAACCAGTCCTTCAAGGAAGGCATAGTGCCCTCCCAGTTGAAAGAGGGCATAATCCAACCCATTTTGAAGAAACCCATCCTAGACCCCAAGGACCCACTCCACCACCGTCCCATAACAGGCCTAAATGTACTCTCAGGCCTTGTACACACGAGGGAAAATTTCCGCTGAACATGGTCCGACGGACCATTTCAGACGAAAAATCCGCTCGTGTGTAGGGGCAAACGGACCGTTTTGGCCGGATTCCTCCGGCGGAAAAATTTCAAAGCATGCTTTGGAATTTTTCCACCGGATAGCTGCCCGTCAGATATGTCCACTGGTTAGTACGGCAAACCAGCGGACATATCTGCCCGCACATGCGTCGTATCCTGTGAATGGATCCGACGCATGCGCGCGGAAGTGTTTACTTCCTGGTGTGGTGATGCGGCGGTCACGTGGCGGCGTCAACGTCACCGCCGCATCACCGCGCTGTCCGCCGGCGGGGAATTTGATCCGATGGTGTGTACAGCCACCGGATCAAACAGCCCGGCGGACATATCTGATGGAAACGGTCCGTCGGACCGTTTCCATCGGATATATTACATCGTGTGTACAAGGCCTCACAGGTAATGGAAAAAGTAGTGGTACAACAGCTGCAACAGCATCTAGATACCCACACGGGACAGAAACAGCACTGCTCAAAATATGGAAAGACGCTCTCGAGACCGCAGACGAAGGAGAATCTTCTCTTCTGGTTCTGTTGGACCTAAGCGCAGCCTTCGACATTGTCGACCACAAACTATTACTGACTCGGCTAGCTGAAGTAGCCAGAGTCGCAGAAGGCGATTTATCTTGGTTATCCTCTTTTTTGGAAAACCGATCGCAAATAGTGAAGTTAGGACCTTTCACCTCTGAGAAACGCACAGTATCATGCGGAGTCCCTCAAGGGTCGCCTCTGTCGCCGGTGCTGTTTAACATCTATCTTCGTCCTCTTTTTGAAATCATCAGCAGCCAAAAACTGCTTTACCACTCATATGCAGACGACACGCAACTGTATTTCCGCATTTGCAACAAAAAGGATCACCACCTCAATCTAGAGACATGCCTCTCTTTGATAGAGAACTGGATGACAAAGAGTTATCTTAAACTCAACAGAGTGAAAACAGAACTTCTCCTGTTTCACGCCAAGCGTATGAACCAACCTGCAACAACTTGGATACCCCCGCCCATTCTGAGCAAAATAATCTCCCCTAGCGCCAAAGTCAAAAGTCTCTGGGTCATCTTCGACTCCAATATGACATTGGATGCACAAATAGGGTCAGTAGTCAGCGGATCTCACCATCTGCTGCGCCTACTACGCAGACTTACTCCTTTTATTCCCAAAGAAGACATAGCAGTCGTGGTGGGAGCAGTTGTAAACTCAAGATTGGACTATGCAAATGCCCTTTACTTCGGACTCCCAAAGTACCAAATCGCTCATCTGCAAGTCGTTCAAAACAGGGCCTGCCAGACTTGTGACTGGGAAAAAACCTTGGGAATCAATCTCACCTTCACTGAGAACCCTTCATTGGTTGCCAGTAAAAGACAGAATTGCTTTTAAAGCACTCTGTCTAACGCATAGATGTATCCATGGGAATGCTTCCCATTATCTATGCGGAAAAAAAAAAAGCTCATAATCCCAATCGCGTTATGCGATCCACCAATCGAAATCTACTCCAAATACCGAAAGCCAACTACAAGTCCAAAGGAGAAAGAAGATTCGCGCTCCAAGGTCCCAGAATATGGAACACTTTACCAACCAGCCTTCGGTTGGAGGAGAACCACTTAGCATTCAGGAGAAAGATGAAGACTCATCTCTTTTGATATCAAAGGAGACTGGAACAACAAGCGCCCAGAGGCAATTTAGTTTGCATGTGCTGCGCTATATAAGTTTTCATTCATTCATATAAAAACAAAATTCCTCAGTTTAGGCTGATACATATTCTTCTAAAAAAAAATTTCAATAAGCGTTTATTGGTTGGTTTGCGCAAAAGTTATAGCGTCTACAAAATAGGGGCGATCAGTGATTTTTATCACATTTTTGGGACCATTGGCATTTTTATAGTGATCAGTGCTATAAAAATGCATTGATTACTGTAAAAATGTCACTGGCAGGGAAGGGGTTAACACTAGGGGGCGAGGAAGGGGTTAATTATGTTCCCTAGGTGTGTTCTAACTGAGGGGGGTGGGACTGACTAGGGAAAATGACAGATCGCTGTTCATACATTGTATCAATATGCGATCAGTCATTTCTCCCCCTGAAAGGACCAGGAGTTGTGTGTTTACACACACAGCTCCCGGTTCTCCCTCTGTAACGAGCGATTGCGGGTGCCCGGCGGTGATTGTGCCCACCGGGCACACGCCCCTAGTGGCTGAAACGTAAAACTGCGGCGGCTGGTCGGCAAGCAATTAAAGAACACAATGAGTGAAAAGGACTAACATTAAAGCTAAAGTGTGTTTTCAGTGAATACGTTTTTAGGAGATATTACTGTAATTTAATTTATTATATTCATTTTTTTTACATTTCAAATTGTTTTCTGTGCCATATGTTCATGATCATATTTCATATGCAGATGTGTATGTTGTCCATCTAGTGTTTCTGTCTGTGTGTCAAACAACTCAGCCTGTGTAATTGATTGTAATAGGGTTATACACCCTTCAAGGGGGACACCAGACAGTGCTTTCACACTTACAAATGGTGACATTTGCAAATCGCTTCAGAAAACCCAGCAGGGGTTCCCTGCAATTAGCAGTGGGTGGGAAGTCCTAATGAAAGCAATGGGAGACTGACAGCTCCCACTGCTAGTCGTTCATGCAGTGATTACTTGAAAATTATGTTTTTTTGCCTGCAGCTAACCCCTACTGGGTCTCCCACAGTTAATCGCAAATGGACCTATTCAAAAATGTGAATAAATTCTTATTGATAACATAACCATTTATCATTCCAAACAAAATTCATTCATTTTAATAACATTTTAAATTGTACTTCAGGACTCAACTTCAGGTCCTAACTTCAGGGACAATAGCCTGTAATTTACTTGTTGGAAACATAATTTATGGACCCTATAAATTATAAAATGCAATATTGAAAAATAAAATCAGTCAAGTCAAAAGCAATCATGAAATAAAACTTATTAAGCTTACAGTGTGTGGCAGCAGCCCTAACCACAACACCATAATGTTTTTTTTTTAAACTGCATTTTTTTTCTATGTATAGTACATCCACTTCACTTACATTGCAATATTACAAAACAATACAAGATCTTAGAATATTTTTTTCAAACAGTGATTTTATTGACTCGGGTACTGTGGTCCAAGATGTTAATTTAAGAATGTTTCCCCAACAGCAAGTTTAGACCACTAGTTCTCAGAGATGCATGCAATGGTTGGGAGGACTCCACTTACAAGTACTTTGAAAAGCACTATTTGTCTTCCATAATATAAGTGTTCTTACTACATTAAAATTCCACTTTTATACAGTATTACACGATGTGCCCTCCTTTTCCTCCCATTTTTTGATCCATATTCCTTCACATCACCTTGGGACTACCTGGACTTTATGAGAATACCTTGCAAGAATAGCCTCCCCTCAGTGGTTGGATTTAACTTGCTAACATTTGGAGTGTAGCTTATTATCCAGTTCCCAGTGGCCATTCCACACAAAGCTTGTTTGACCCCTACGTTCTTTCGGGTTCAAACATTCCGGTAAGCCTTCTACCTACTGGTGGCGGTTTTCTTCACTTCACCATGTTTTCACCTTCATTTTCTTTATGTTTGAAATCATCACAATATGGACATTCAGTTGTTTGAAATCATTCTGAAGTTTTGAACCTTCACTTATCCCAATATAGACATCCAGTTGTCCATTGGTGCATTATTCTCTGGCTTATTCATAGAGCATAGACAGTCATTTTTTTTTTCCTATCAGTGCACCATCATATATTTTACTGTTTTTTCTAATATAATTTAAAGAACTGTGTTCATTCATGATTATGTGCACCAGATCATTTGATTAGTGCTGCACTTTTTTGGTTCCACTTGTTTACTATTTGTCTATGTGTTGTGTTAGCTGCTTACCTATGGAGCAGCACAGAATTATTCACCATACCATCCTCAGAGATGCATGCAATGGTTGTAAAATTGTTGTGCCAAATCCAAGTACAAGTTCTAGACAGATACATACATTTTTTGCACGATGTACCACTTTTAGAGAGCCTGGCAGACACTTTTGCAAAATCTGACTGTGCCAGCTTTTATTAAATTCCAGGGAAAGGTTCTTCCTGCACTAAAGCTCACCACACGTTTTACAATCTGATTGTACAATCTTCGTTTGGTCTACCATCTACCAAGAAGTATGTTCTTCCTGCAGCAGCCCAGTTCACATAGGCAGGGCTGCATCCTGAGGCCTTATGCATGTGCTCACAGTAGCCCTCTTTCCAACAACAGCAAGATTCTCATGCTTCTTTCTTCAGCTTAAAGCACACTACACAGCCTGTGTTTGCAACCTGTCATTTTGCTTGTGTCTTAGCACAGGCTTTCTTCCTTCTCTAGACCTTTTCTACTTCCCAGTAACCCTTGGATGTGTAGTCCTGATCCAGTTGTAAAGGTTGTTTTTTTATTTTCTAAATAGGTTCCTTTAAGCTAGTGCATTGTTGGTTCACTAACCTTTTCCTTCGATTTCCCTTCTAAAAAAAATGTTTTCTTTTGTTTTCTTTGTTTGAAACTTCAAGGACTCAAGGAATGTTGTAGTAGTCAGGAAATTAGACACATAATTCATGCTTCTTGGAAGCCCAAAGGTCCCTTTCTATGTGTCTATGAAAACATCTCACACATGTAGTATCCCCATACTCAGAAGATGTGGCAGAATCGTTTTGGGGTGTAATTGTATGTATGCCTGTGCTGTGTGTGTGAGAGAAAAAACTTTGGAAAAAAACAAATGTTATTTACATTTTTTTGTTTTCTAACAAAAAACAAAACAAAAAAAATCTAAAAAAAACTCACAATGACTCTTACAAAATACCGTTGACTGTCTAATTTTCAAAGATGGGTCATTGTGGGTATATTTGTACTTTCCTGGCATTTCAGGACTTCAGGAATTGAGATAGACATTCAGTACATTGGGACTAGGGATGAGTTTAAATATCAGATGTTTGCCTGTTCACCGAACAGTGAACATTATGGGGCGTTCACAGGAAATTTTGAGTGCTGCGGAATGTCCCATAATGCACTGCGAGATCACAGTGCATTAGCGTCTGATGATTGGCCAAAGCATGCTATTGACCTGCATGCTTTGGCCAATCACAACGCTCTCTGCTGCGAGAGCCATAATTGGCCAAAGGTAGGTAGCCTTTGGCCAATCATGGCTCAGGGGGACTAAGTCCACGCCCCACACTATAAAAGGCTGCTTAGATAGTGGCCATGTGTAGTGTTGTTGGTGAAGAGATAGCTTGATCTAGATTAGGCAGACAGGTTATTTAGTTAGTAGCAGTGTATGTGATGATATATATATATAAGCCAGTCTAGTATATATGTATATATATATATATATATATATATATATATATATACATACACATACACACACACACAAACTAGACCAGGGGTTTTTAAAACTCAATTTCATCTTGGGCTGCATCAACATTATGATTGCCCTCAAAAGGGCCAGTTGTATCTGTAAGATTAGATGTCCAGTGCATCCCCTCCCCATATATTAGATGTCAAGAGCCACCCCACCATCAGAAGTTGAGTCCCCCACAACAGCAAGAGAAGGAGGCAGCAAGACGTGCAGCAAGACGTGCTCTCTCCTCTCTCTGTGCTGATTTCACGACCAGGTGTCTACTGCTGGTTGTGTCGGCCCCCTCTCTCTCCTAGGGCTTGAACCAGGGAGTAGCAGATACTGGCGCACGGATCCCAGCAGTGGGACGTGTGGCTCATACTCCCTGGATAGGCAGGGTTTTTTGGCCACCCCCGTTCCTGCTCCAGCTCCTTCTCTGCTCCAGCCCCCATCCGCTGAAGGTAAGTCTGCCTGCTCTCCCTGGGACTAAAAGCGGCCGTCCTTGTCAGGACAAGCCGCAGTCTTCTCTGTCCCGAGAGACAGGAATCTTCTTTTTTTCCCCAGCCTAGGTTCCCCTGCACTCCCTCACCTCCCTTACCTCCATCATCCCCAAGGGCCCCAAGGGCCCCCCTTCCTCTATTCCTCCGCCCGTGTAGTTTTCGCCGTTCTGGTGCTCTGTTGAGGGCACCGCGCCAGGCCGCTCCGAATCGCGGGGCCGCGGTCTAGGAAAGACCGCGGCTTCACTTGCGGCCTAACGGCGCGCCGCTCCCCACGCCTCTGTGGTCCTCTCTCAGCCCCAGGAAACCTCCCCTACCCCAGAGGGCCAGCTACCCGGCCTGTCTCTCACCCCCTCAGCCCCCTGTTCAATTAAAGAATCACCCTGTCAGCCCTCTTCCCACTGCCTGAACAGCCATCCCGCCTGACCAGCAACAGGGTCCCCCTCACAGCCCCAGCCCCCCCCCTGTCTTTCCAAAGCACAGAAGCCTGATCCAGGGGTTACCCGATCGCCTCTTACAGGGGTCAGGAAGGAATTTTTTCCCTGCTGGAGCATATTGGCCGAGCACCGCCGGGGTTTTTTGCCTTCCTCTGGACCAAGCCTGGAAAGAGGAGTTAGCCAATTCCTCTCCCCACTGCCCCGAAATCCCCCCCCCGTGTATTGACGATCATGGCACGTAGGCAATATTCTGCCGAAACCATTTGGAGTTTGAGGCAATGCGCCGCAATACTGCCAGCCATCACCAAAAAGGCCCTAAGAACTGAGCGACTATTGAGAATCGATCATAGATCGACGGTCAGTCATTTCAGCCATTTACCCCAGCTCAAGCACATATCATGTGCTCTGATCAACACAAGATCGGCAGTAAAACACCGACTAGAAATCCGCGACTTCATTCAACAAAAGGATCTAGACTGTCTTTTTATTACAGAGAGCTGGCTCACAGCCGACTGTAACACCATTCTAGGAGAACTGGTGCCAGAAAATTACCGTATCATAACGGAAAACAGAATAGGGCAAAGAGGAGGCGGCCTGGCGGTGATCCTCAAGACTCATCTTACGATCACCAAACCAGTCCGCCAAAACCCTCTTCCATTCATGGAAACCCTTACTCTACAACTTCAAGCAAGTTCAAAGGAGACCGTCCACATTCTGCTCTGCTATAGGCCGCCCGGCCCAAAATCGCAGCTGCTATCATCATGGACGGATTTCTTCTCCACTTATACCCTCAACAGCAAACACCTGTTGCTGCTCGGGGATTTCAATCTCTGGGCCAACTCCTCACAGGACCCCATTGCCGACGCCTGTATTGACCACCTGGAAGGATTAGGATTGCAGCAACTAGTATGTGGGCCCACACATGCTTCAGGTCACACACTTGATCTTATTTTCAGACAAGCTCTGGAAATAAAAATTTGGGAAAATGAAAAATTGCCATGGACAGATCACCATGCAATTATCTTCAATATTTCCACAATCCCCCCGCAACAAAAACATCAAATCCAGTGACAACACACTGGACTAGATGTCAGAAGAAGCTCCACTCGGAACTCTTCAAAACCACTTTAAGGAAAAAAATAGAAACAACTCCGCCGCATCAAACGGCCGTTGAAACATTGGAAGCCATAAACTCGGCCATGCTACAGTCAGCCGACTTGGTAGCGCCGAAGCGACGAACCCGCATCCGGAAAACCAACCGCAGCTGGTTTAGCAACCAACTGTCGTTACTGAAGCAAGAACGCAGAAGGGCCGAATCTGCCTGGAAAAGATGTTCTTCAGAGCTAAACCTATCCATCTACAAGGCGACTACAAGAAAATACCACAAAGAAATTTTCCAAGCCAAGAAAAATTATTTTTCGGAGGCTATCAACGGCGCCCTAAACCGCCCCCGCGAACTCTTCAAGATGGTCACCCAGACCATGAAGCCAGGATGCATTGAAACCCCCAGCTCGGACACACAAGAATTTTGCAATGAACTATCGGATTACTTCATTAATAAAATCGAGGTGATCCGTGAAAGCATTCAGCAAAACAATTCCCCCTCAGCCCCCCCTGCAGCCTCTCACACAACACCCATAGTAATTCTTCTATATCAGGTAAGTTCGCCCTGGAACCCATCTCCATCGAGACCACTAAGAATGTCATTTGTACTCTGCGTAATAGCACAGCGCCAAATGACGTTATCCCCACTAAACTGCTGAAGGAATGCGCCGACATTCTGGCTCCTCCCATCACGCAGCTTATCAACCAGTCTTTCTTGGAAGGCATAGTGCCCTCACAGTTGAAAGAGGGTGTAATCCAACCCATCCTGAAGAAACCCTCCCTGGACCCCAAGGATCCACTCCACCGCCGTCCCATAACTAGCCTCAACGTACTCTCAAAGATAATGGAAAAAGTAGTGGTACAACAGCTGCAACAGCATCTAGATACCCACAAGCTACTTGACCCATTGCAATCAGGCTTCCGTCCCGGACACGGGACAGAAACAGCATTACTGAAAGTATGGGACGATGTTCTCAAGGCCGCAGACGAAGGAGAATCTTGTCTTCTAGTTCTGTTGGACCTAAGTGCCGCTTTCGACACTGTAGACCACAATCTGTTACTGACTCGGCTTGCTGAAGTAGCCAGAGTCGCAGAAGGCGATCTATCTTGGTTCTCCTCTTTTCTGGAAAACCGATCGCAAACAGTGAAGTTAGGACCTTTCACGTCTGACAAACGCACAGTAACATGCGGAGTCCCTCAAGGATCGCCTCTGTCACCAGTGCTGTTTAACATATATCTTCGTCCTCTCTTTGAGATTATCAGCAGCCAAAAACTGCTCTACCACTCATATGCAGATGACACACAACTCTATTTCCGCATCTGCAACAGACAGGATCACCACCTCAATCTAGAGACATGTCTCTCTTTGATAGAGGACTGGATGACAAAGAGTTATCTTAAACTCAATGGAGCGAAAACAGAACTTCTCCTGTTTCACGCCAAGCGTATGAATCAACTTTCAACAGCATGGACCCCCCCGCCCATTCTGGGCAAGCTCATCACCCCTAGCGCCAAAGTCAAAAGCCTAGGGTCATTTTTGACTCCTTTATGACAATGGACGCACAAATAGGGTCAGTAGTCAGCGGATCTCACCATCTGCTGCGCCTACTACGCAGACTCACTCCGTTCATCCCTAAAGAAGATTTAGCGGTCGTGGTGGGAGCAATTGTTAACTCCAGACTGGATTATGCAAATGCCCTTTACCTCGGCCTCCCCAAGTACCAAATCGCTCGTCTGCAAGTCGTTCAGAATACGGCCGCCAGACTGGTGACTGGGAAAAAACCCTGGGAATCCATCTCACCTTCACTGAGAGCACTTCATTGGCTGCCAGTCAAAGACAGAATCGCTTTTAAAGCTCTCTGTCTTACACATAGATGTGTCCATGGGAATGCCCCCCTTTATTTATGCGAAATAATAAAAGCGCATAATCCCAATCGCGTTTTGCGATCCACGAATCAGAACCTGCTCCAGGTTCCGAAAGCCAACTTCAAGTCCAAGGGAGAAAGGAGATTCGCGATCCAAGGTCCCAAACTATGGAACGCTTTACCAACCAGCATTCGGTTGGAGGAGAACCACCTAGCATTTAGGAAAAAGGTCAAGACTTTTCTCTTTTGATATCAAAGGAGACAGGAACAACAAGCGCCCAGAGGCGATTCAGTTCGCATGTGCCGCGCTATACAAGTTTTCATTCATTCATTCATTCATTCATTCCCTTACTTCACAGCGCACCCTCCTTTTCCTATGCTGTTGCTGAGAAGAAGCTGAATGCATTGCTTGAAAGCAGAACATAAGGGTCTGCAGTAGGACCAGAGGAGGGCTGGAGCTCTCCTGCAGCAGCAGGAGAGGTGCTAGGGCCACATAAAATGGCTTGGAGGGCCTTGTGTTTGACACCTGTGCACTAGACTTGTTATTTCTTCAAGCCAATAGCTAAACTTTTTTTATATATCTATCTATATATAGACAGATAGATCTATCTATAGATAGTCTACACTGAATGCAGAGTATATATCTATGGGCCAGATTCAGGTAGAGTTATGCCGGCGTATCAGTGATACGCCGGCATAACTCACACTTTGCACCGGCTTATCTGTTTTCTGTATGCAGAAAACAAGATACGCCGGTTTGCTGCAAAGATCCGACAGGCGTAATTATATTACACCGTCGGATCTTAAATGCAGTTTTAAAATGGCTGCCGGGGGCGTTCTCGCTGATTTACGCCGAGAATATGTAAATCAGCGAGATACTGCAAGTCACGAACGTACGCAGGCCCGATGCAGTCACTTTACGATGTTTACGTAAGGGTTTTCCCAGCGTAAAGATAAAGCAACAAAAAGCAGGAGCATCCTATGTTAAGTATGGACGTCGTGACCGCGTCGAATTGGAAAAGTTTTACGTCGTTTGCGTAACTCGTCCGTGAATGGGGATTGACATCATTGACGTTCACGTCGAAAACACCGTCATAATTTGGAGCATGCGCACTGGGATACATTGACGGCCGGCGCATGTGCAGTACGTTCGCCGCGGGATCGTGCCTATTTTAAATACTACACGCCCCCTACCCGCCCAATTAGAATTCCGCCGGCCCATTTACGCTACGCTGTCGCAACTTTAGGAGCAAGTGCTTTGTGAATATAGTACTTACACGTAAAGTTTCGGCGGAGTAACGTAAATGAGAAACGTTACGCCGGAATAAAGAACCGCTCGCCATCCTGAATCTGGCCCTATATATACATTGCATTCGTCTGTGTACAGTATATGATATGAAAACGTCAGACTGTGACGAAACGCGTGTAATGTACTGACTTGACCACGCTACTTCAGGGGAGGACGTGCTCCTGTATTTGCCGGCTGGCAATTTTTTTTGTGATATTTCACTCAACTAGATGTAAGTGCAATACTTGTATTTATTAAAACATACAGACGGTATCGCGCTATGGTCCGTATTCTTCTTCTTTTTTTGCTGAGTAAACCACTTAAGGACCGCCTACTGCACATATACATCGGCAGAATGGCACGGCTGGGCACATCAACGTATATATACGTTGGTTTTAGTACCCAGCCGTGGGTCACGGGCGCGCGCCTGCGGCGTGCTCCCGTGACCCGGTCCGAAGCTCCGGGACTGTGGGACTCGCGGACCCGATCGCCACTGCAGTGCGGCGATCCATCCCTGGAGCTGAAGAACGGGGAGAGCCGTGTGTAAACACGGCTTCCCCGTGCTTCACTGTGGCCGCAGCATCGATCACGTCATCCCTGTTATAGGGGGACGTGATCGATGACGTCACACTTACAGCCACACCCCCCTACAGTTGTAAACACACACAGGGAACACTCAAAGTCACAGCGCCCCCTTGTGGTTAACTCCCAAACTGCAACTGTCATTTTCACAGTAAACAATGCAATTTAAATGCATTTTTTTGCTGTGAAAATGACAATTGTCCCAAAAATGTGTCAATATTGTCCGAAGTGTCTGCCATAATGTCGCAGTCACGAAAAATATCGATGATCGCCGCTATTAGTAGTAAAAAAAAAAATAACTAATAAAAATGCAATAAAACTATCCCTTATTTGTAAACGCTATAAATTTGGCGAAAATTAACCGATAAACGCTTATAAAATAGGTAGAAGAATACGCATCGGCCTAAACTGAGGAAAAAAAATGTTTTTTTATATATTTTTGGGGGATATTTATTATAGCAAAAAGTAAAAAATATTGAATTTTTTTAAAAATTGTCGCTCTATTTTTGTTTATAGCGCAAAAAATAAAAACCGCAGAGGCGATCAAATACCACCAAAAGAAAGCTCTATTTGTGGGGAAAAAAGGACGCCAATTTTGTTTGGGAGCCACGTCGCCCGACCGCGCAATTGTCAGTTAAAACGACGCAGTGTCGAATCGCAAAAAGGGGCAAGGTCCTTTACCTGCATTTTGGTCCGGGTCTTAAGTGGTTAAGCAATCTATGGTCACAGACTTCTATGAACGGTGGGGGTTATCCAGCTGATCATTTTGCTTCCTGGTTCAATCCCATTTTTTCCACTCTGTGTGCAAGCCAAAGGCCGTAGCTGGGTTACAGCCGAATGCTTTTTGTGCTTGATTTCTGGTAAGTGGCCAATTATTACGGTGGTGGGCACTTGCAATTCTGTGAATCACTGGGGTATTGTTTAGACAAATTTGATTGAATATAAGGACTACATTCTGCTTTGTTCAGTGTACAGCCTATGTATCTTTTATGTTGGACATTATTGATCTAAGATATGGGCTCATGTGGAAACTTGATATATATTTTTTGTGCAATGTCAAACTCATGGGCTCATGTCAAGTAATGTTTGTGCAATATTTATGTTATTTCTAATACTCCATTTTTTGATTGATGGGGTTTATTGGCGCAGTTTTCTACTTTCGTATATAATATACCTCAGGCGGTGTATCAATATATATATATATATATATATATATATATATATATATATATATATATATATATATATATATATATACTCTGCATTCAGTGTAGTGTTTATATACGGTTTAAACTTAATTGATTTGATCAATTGATTTCTGATTTTTTGCATGTTTGTTAATTGATGTTGAACTACAGGGTGGGCTATTTATATGAATACACCTTAATAAAATGGGAATCGTTGGTGATATTAACTTTCTGTTTGTGGCACATTAGTATATGTGAGGGGGGAAACTTTTCAAGATGGGTGGTGACCATGGCGTTCATTTTGAAGTTGGCCATTTTGAATGCAACTTTTGTTTTTTCAATAGGAAGAGGGTCATGTGACACATCAAACAAGAAAAACAATGGTGTGCTTGGTTTTAACGTAACTTTATTCTTTCATGAGTTATTTACAAGTTCCTGACCACTTATAAAATGTGTTCAATGTGCTGCCCATTGTGTTGTATTGTCAATGCAACCCTCTTCTCCCACTCTTCACACACGGATAGCAACACCGCAGGAGAAATGCTAGCACATGCTTCCAGTATCCGTAGTTTAAAACAAAAGTTGTATTAAAAAATGGCCAACTTCAAAATGGCCGCCATGGTCACCACCCATCTTGAAAAGTTTCCCCCTCACATATACTAAAGTGCCACAAACAGGAAGTTAATATCACCAACCATTCCCATTTTAAGGTGTATCCATATAAATGGCGCACCCGGTGTATCCATGTAAATGGCCCACCCTGTATATATTTAGTCACATTTGTGATCAGTGTATAGGCATGAAACTCTGAAAAAGGGCGTGATCCAGAATAGTCCAAAACCGTTATAATATCATGATTGCCTGATTAGACAGATGATGTTTTTGATGTCTTCATGACCAATTTCTTCAAAATAAAATAATTTTTGTGCAACAATCCCGTTGCAATTTTCTCTATATCGAAGCCAGTGGAAAGGCTTGATTGCTAGCACTACCAGCTGTGACTGATGTGCATCTCACCCCTTAATTTTTATTTATATATATATATATATATATATATATATATATATATATATATATAGCGCTCACCCCCAAAGGAGCCGCTGATTCGTTTGGGACCGGCATGTTAGGTTACCAGTGAGGGATAATATTAGTGAAGGTGGTTAAAGAGAAAGGGCCAGATTCAGAGAGCCATTACGCCTGTCTAACTGGTGTTAGACTGGAGTCATTTCAAATTACGCACGTTTTCTAGCTAGTCGAAAACCTCAAACCATGAATAGACGGCTGCGGGCTTCAATTCGACTGGATTAAGTGTTTGTACGCCTTCGGATCTACGCTGCAATAAAATTGCGGCCACTGGGTGGACTTCCCGTCGTTTTCCACGTCGGGGTATGCAAATGAGCTTTTGCCAACGATCCCCGAAATTACGATCTTCAATCGCAATCTCTTACGGCACCTTTAGTCATCTTTTATTTGCGTAACACTATACCAGCTTTTTGCTGCTCTAATATTAGACAGCCCATGTTAAGTATGGCCGTCGTTCCAGCATCGAATTTCTACGTTTTCCGACGTCTTTTATTATTTTTAATGTAAGTCGTCCGGGAATAGGAATGTTCGTAAACGCCGCTACTCAAACAACGAATGACGTAACGACGTGATTTCGCGCAATGCACGGCGTAGTTCGATCGCCGCGGGGACGCGCTTAATTTAAATGCTTCACGCCCCCCAATCGCGTATTTTGATTACGCGGCGAGAAATAGACTACGTAGCGTACGGGCAAAAATCTACCAGGATTCGGTGTAGAGCCTGGTAAAATACGGCAGCGTAGAGTATTTCGATTACGCAGCGGAATATTAAGTGTATGTGAATCTACCCCAAAGTGTCCAGACGTCAACTTGAGTTTTTAATGCTTTATTCCAAGGCCCAACATGGCCAACATCAACATGACACACGATAGAGGAAAGGTTGATGAGCAAGGAGAGAACTGTAGTATCAGGCCTTAGATATCAAAGAGAGAGCAAGCCTGCTCTCAGCACAGTCAAGTTCAAACGTCGCCACTCTCAACAGAGTGGGTAAAGTCCCCCGGACAGGCGATTTACTTGAGCCTGGCAGCCGAAGGGCCACTTTTAAACAAAGTCACTGGGAGGAAAACAGGGCCTCTGCCACAGGCCTGGTGAATTTTACTTACATTTGCCAAAGGTTAGAACCAATGAATCCTCCCAGTAAGTCCAATCTCAAGGTCACCAACTGACAGCTGAAGTGTACCTGTCATGTGGCGTGGTGACCGGATCCCCGGTGGTTCGTCCAGGCCTCGCAGACAACCTCTACCTCTGGGTTCTCCCGAGCTGATTCCCCACCATTCAGCTCCCGACTTAGGATCTGGGACCCAGCAAGCCACTGGGGCCCCTCTTTGCATCAGAATGAAGTTCCGCCTGGTATGCAACCTCGGCCAGGCAGGCCTTGATGGCGGGGCCCATTAACTTAGGTAAGCAAACCTATCACATCATATTATTATGTCAGATTTAAATGCAGACATCTCACGACACATACATAACTTCCTATATCTGGTTTCTTTTTCAACACAAGACCCATTTGTACAACACATATTTTTTACTTAATCAGCAAAGTGATACTTTTAAAGGAACAGTCGTGTATTAGATTATAATATACAGTGAATTTGGTGGTGTACAGTATATAATACACTTCAGGTGGTGTGTGTGTGTGTATATATATATATATATATATATATATATATATATATATATTACATATTACAGCCCTGGCTCGTGAGTTACTGAAGTGGGGACAGCAAGCTCAGGAGCGCAGCGAAGGTAGGAGTGCCAGAGTGATGGTGGTAGTCATGTGGGTTGGAGCAGGAGCAGCGGATCAGCAACCAGGAGCTGGCGATACTGGTACAGCGGCAACAGGAGCTGGTGAGGCAAGCTGGGTTAAGAGCAACAGGTAGTAGCGGAGTCAGACAGGCCAGGTCACAACAGGTAAGAAGGTAGTGGGTGCGAAGGTCTGGTGTGTTGTCACAGCAAGGTCAAACACGCCAAAGGTCAAGGGTTGGAGAGGTTCGGGTAGTCAGACAGAGCTGGGTCGGTATTAGGTAAACAGGAATGCAGGATACAGGTATACAGCTGTAGATCAGACAGCACTGGATCAGGCAAAGGAAGAGTGGTCCAAAATTCCGGGTGAGAGGTGTAAGAAATGTATTGATGGTTATAGGAAGCGACCGATTTCAGTAATTTTTTCCAAAGGGTGTATAACCAGATATTAAGTTAAGGGTGCCAAGAATTTTGACCAGACCATGTTTGGAGTTTTGTGTGACATTATGTCCAATTTTCTTTTGTTCCAATACACACAAAGGGAATAAACATGTGTATAGCAAACCATGATTTTCTAGGAACCATTTCTGGAGTGCCAACAATTTGGGCCATGACTAGGGATGAGCTTTGTGTTCGACTCGAACGTATGTTTGACTCGAACATTGTATGTTTGACCGTTCGTCAAATTACAAACAAAACGGGTCCTTCGCGCCAAATTCGAGTGATGCGCCACGGCCCATAATTCCCTGTGGCATTGCCCGCTGATGATTGGCCAAGCATGCACTATGACCCGCATGCTTGGCCAATCACAGCGCGCAAAAAACAGAGAGACATAATTGGCCAAAGCCAGGGTGACTTTGGCCAATTATGTTTTAGGGCTTTAGCACACGCCCCACACTAATAAAGGCCGCCTGCTGGGCGGCCTCATGTAGTGTGTTCCAGCGCTGGTTACAGATCACAAAGAGAGAGAGATTGTCTTTTTTTCTAGCTAGATAGAGCAGGCAAGCTAGTCAGTTAAATTTAAACTGTGTGGAGGATATATATACATCCCAGGAGTTGTACATATATTTATACACTGTATAGTTTAGTTAGATTAGTTCTTCCTAATCTGTCAGGCAGTTGATTGTGCTAGCTGCAGTCAGTGTTCTCACTCACGTGTTGTATTGCCCGTGTGCTCAGTGCACCTAAGCCCACTTGGTTTATAGTGCAAGTGTGCTAATTACTTTCCACCTAAACCCACTTGGTTTATAGTGCAAGTGTGCTAATTACTGTGCAGTGTGCACCTAAGCCCACTTGGTTTATAGTGCAAGTGTGCTAATTACTGTGCACCTAAGCCCACTTGGTTTATAGTGCAAGTGTGCTAATTACTTTCCACCTAAACCCACTTAGCGTATAGTGCAAGTGTGCTAATTACTGTGCAGTGTGCACCTAAGCCCACTTGGTTTATAGTGCAAGTGTGCTAATTATTTTTTTTGGGAAATTGTGCAATATGCAGTATGACATGGTTCAGATTCTACTTAACAAACCTACAGTCCCTGTCTTGTTTGCAACGCCTGTATACTGCTGTTCAAAGTATATAGGGCCAAAGGGTCCTGTAATGACCTGGGGGAGTGGTGGCGGGGAAACCCATGCTATTTTTTCAGTGATTTTCATCCATATTGCAGGGACCAAACATTACATTAAAGCCGCAAGCAGTATTAAATCACTTTTTTCTGATAGTAATCTAATTTTGTGCAGGCACAGTTCTAAACACGTGCCACCTCACAGGCATACTATAGACACCCAGCAGGTACAATATTTAAAGGAATTTTTCATTATTTTTTTTCACTTTAAGCATCATTAAAATCGCTGCTCCAGAAGAAACTACCGTTTTTAAAACTTTTTTTTACATTGATACATGTTCCCTGGGGCAAGACCCGGGTTCTCAAAGATGTTTTCCAACAATAACTTGAATATTGGGCTTTAAAATTAACACTTTTGAATTCAATTGTTCGAGTCCCATAGACGTCAATGGGGTTCTAAATGTTCGCGCGAACATTCGGTCCGTTCGAAGGTTCTGGTGCGAACCGAACACGGGGGTGTTCGGCTCAACACTAGCCATGACTCTATAAAACAAGGATGTACACTTACAATTTCGTTGTAGATACAAATGACGTTGTCCAGAGTTCCCCTGGACGACATAATTTGTGACAAAACAGCATGCTGACATCACCGCAATACAATGCATCAGTCCCAGAAGGAACGAGTGGATAGTGAGAGTCGGCCAGGTTGGAATTTTATGACATGCTTTTTATTTACAATGTAATTGTAAGTGTACATCCTTGTTTTACAACGTGAAAGGCATTTCCGGACCTGTCCTGGGGGGGATATAGATTGGATACTGATAATTAAAGGGGATCTTAAGATGGGAAGATGAGAGGAGAGATGTAGGAATGAGGGTAAAAGGTATCCTTTGGGATACACCCAGCCAATATCTCTCAAAACGAAAGTGTTTTAATCTCTGGAAAAGTATTAATCTTTTATTTTTGCCATTTGGTAATCGATTATTTTTAGCATATACAAAACAAAACTATTTAAATATATGGCATAGCAATTGGAGTTGTATTATTAAGAGAAATAGACATTTTTGTATGTCTCTCCAAAAGCTAATACCAAAGTCTGTACAATGGTTTTGTCATGATATGTGTTTAAAAATAAATTAATTCAAAATGTATCTTTCTTTAAAATAAGTCTTGGTTAATTTACCAAGTTTGTATATGGTTAACAAAATTGTCCATATACTGTAAAAAGAGGTTTAAGCTTGAAGGTCTTGTTTGTTTACATAGTTTGTAAAGCCACAGAAAGCTATTTACTAAGCCATCATGAGGTATTTTGTAGCAAGAGCTTGTGGTAAAAAAAAATGTATCGACTGTATCACCAATATATTTTATATTTGAAGTTATATATTTTTGTATATCACCAATTATATCTGATATTATTTTACTCTGAATTTTTAGTTAATAAATATATATATATATATATATATATATATATATTAGCACATTGATGTATTCATTCTTGTCTTCAAACTAGCCTGGATAAACACATTTAAATTATTTTGTTTGATTTGTGGAAACACATAAAAATCTCCTAAGCCATAGATTTTTGCATAATTCCATAAATATAATACTGTTAATATTTCAGTATAAACATCTGACATATTATAGAGGGACTGCTGGGATCTGTCAAAGTTTGAAACAAGGAATATAATTGTGCAAAGTATATATATTTTATTGTCTCTTTTTTGAGGGGTGATATTGCTATTGTTGGTTTTCAACACTGAAGATATTTCTAGTGTAGCCAGTTCTGCTGGTGCAGAAAATGAAATTGGACTGCATCACAGAAAAAAACAATAGAATGGGTAAAATATCAGGTGATATCTTATGTCAAAGAAAAAGTGGAAATTAAAAAGTATATCAATGAATTGGAAATACAAACAGAACTTGGTCCCTATAAGTCAGCTATTGCTGCCAGAAGGACCGTTTATACTTTGAAATGTAGACCAAATCAAAGAATTTTTTAAAGTTCCAAAGAACACCTATAGCTTGGCTGAGAAAACCCCCCAATTTTGAATGTCGGTAATTCACCCAACTATTTTATGAGGCTTTGTCAAATTAAATAAAAGTTATTTTGTTCAGGGATCACCATCCCAAAAATGGTTTGGATTTGCTAATAACGGAGAACCCCACCCTTTTTTCTTTTCTACAGAACAGTGATGTGCCTCAGGATAAATTTATAAAGCCTGCTCAGAAAATAGCTGAGGGTCAGTTTAAAAAGAATCAGGGGCAAATAGAGACTTCAAAAAGTAGTTTTGCTGTAGTTGTTAAAAACTCTGGTCCTCCCAATCAGAGGGAAGCCAAACACAATCCAGGTGATAAAAAGGTTCCAGTAATTTTTGAAAAGTCTCGGCCTCTAATTTCCAAAATCAGCTTACAAGGGTTCATTGGAAAGATAGAAGTAGTTTACCTGACAGGTTGGACTCAGTTCGGGATATTGAAAGAACACATGAAGAAATTATAAAATGTTCTCACTGTACAATCCAAAAATCATTTTATAGAAGGGGGGACTCCTAGCTAAAACCCATTAAAAAAATAAATAATAAAAGGTGCAAAGCTGTTAAATAATCTTAATATCTGTGATTTACCAACCGGAAAAAGATGTGCAAATATGCTTAAATGTTTAAATGTCTAATTGAAGAGTTAAAAAAATTGAGCAAAGCATCCCTACTGTTTATATATATATATATATATTTATTTATTTATTGCATTTAACCCCTCTTACGCTAGATGGCAAGAAGGGGGGGAGACTTGTTTGTGATTTTAACTTTACTGTAAAGAATCTGATGAGCAGTCTTAGGCCCCATACACACGATCGGACATATCCGATGAAAACGGTCCGCGGACCATTTCCATCGGATATGTCCGATCGGGAGTTTGATCCGATGGCGTGTACACACCATCGGATCAAATTCCCCGCCGCCGGACAGCGCGGTGACGCGGCGGTGACGTTGACGCCGCCGCGTCACCGCCACGTCACCGCACCAGGAAGTAAAACACTTTCGCGCATGCGCCGAATCCATTCGGCGGCGGCACGGCGGCGGTGGGGGACGACATGTCTGCTGGTAAGTGTACTAACCAGCAGACATGTCGGGCGGACAGATTCCACCGGATGGATTTCAAAGCATGCTTTGAAATCTGTCGGGTGGAGAAATCTGTCCGCTAGCCCATACACACGAGCAGAGATGTCTGCTGAAACGGTCCATCGGACCGTTTTCAGCGGACATATCCCCTCGTGTGTACGCGGCCTTTTTTTGTGTAAAAAAAAAAAAAGGTTTTGTTCCTTAATATATATAGGATTAATTTTCTGAAAAGCATCAGCTGAAAAAGTTTCACTGCTGACTAGTGTTGCTCACGAATATTCGAATTGCGAATATTCGGCTCGAATATTGCATATTCGAGAAATCGCGCAATATCTCGAATATTGCGCCGAATATTCGCAATGTCGAATATTCGGATTTTTCTCAAATTTTTTTTAACACAGATCACATGCTAGTGATCTCCATCGACGTGTAAAAGCAATGTTGGTATGATTAGAGGGACCCTGGGCCGAGTAGCGCATGTGATCCTTTTATGCTGCCGAATATTCGCAATGCGAATATTCGGCAATAGCAATATCGCGCGATTTTTTTCCCCGCCCTTCATTCACATCAGAGCCAATCAGAGTTCCATTTCCACAGGTGTCAGAGGTTAGCAACCTCCACATCAACCAATAGGAACCTGCCTCACGACCATTATATAAACTAAGTGCCAGCATGTGCTCATTGCAGATTCACAAGGTGGATATAGAGGGAGAAGTGTTTCTGTGCTCTGTGTTATATTGCATCAGCATTGCAGTGCCTTTCAGTTCTGTGCTCCTGTTCTGTTCATTTCAGTATTAGCAGCTGCTAGTGCTTATATTTCTAAACTGCTTTTTTAAAAGCAAGAAGATACCAAACAGCTTTTTTTAAAGCTACTATTTGTGTGTTTGTGTTCCAGTTTCATTTAGTGTTAGATAGATAGGTTTGAGTGTACTTGTACACCTCTGTAAGCTAGCTAGCTTAGTTTAGTGTGTTTATTTAGTTAGATAGTTATCTGTTTTATAAAAAAAAAAAAAAAAAAAAAAGTTATTTTTAGTTTATTCAGATCTCTGGCTCTGCTGTGTTAGCAGAGTCACTGTTCTATCTATATTAGTTTCTTTATTGCTCTTATTCGTTGCCCAGTCAGTTTTTGTCTGTTGTCTGTCAGTCAGTTAGTTAGTTTAAAAAAAAAAAAAAAAATTAAAAAAATTTACCTTTCGTTTAATTGTTGTTTAGTGGCATAGCTACTAGTTGTTTGTCTGCGCGCCTGTTTTTTCTATTATCACATTTACCCCCCCCCCCAATAAAGTTTACCCACCCCCCCATATCAGCATGAGCAGCATCCGTGGTCGTGGCAGCAGGGGTAGGGGAGTTACTCCCAGTGCTGGGTCGCTGCCAGCACGGGGTACCTCTCGCGCCCCTACTACTGGTAGAGGATCGGGTGGAAGGGGAGTCCGCCTCATCCGGGAGTTTTTCACTTCGGGCAGCCGCCCGATATTGCCTTCCCAGGCTCCAGCAGTGGTGGAGTACATGGGGCACAGCAGTGCCACTCAGTCATCACCAAGTAGCACCACCACCATCAGTACACCGGTGCCTTTAGTACCCAGCCCCAGCGAGTCCAGCCTCATGCTGTTTGATGGTGAAAGTGACATGGATATCTTGGGGGAGGCCCTCGATCATGCAGACATTGATTTATGTGCTGATGGTCAGGACCTTTTTGAAGGGTTAATGGAGGAGGAGGAGGATGGGGTACTGGCTGTCAGTAGCCCAGAGACCTCCCTTCATGGTGGTGCTGGTGGTTTTCTGCAGGAAACACCAGCACCTAGTCAGACCCATGCGTCTGTGAGGGGACATCGGAGCCAGGCTAGCGGCTCCATGTCAGATGTCTCCTTCAGACCACCACATGTCAGCCCTGGGTCTGACATATCTGGGGGCGAAGAGGAGGGTGACCCAACATGGGTGCCACCTGCCTCGTCGGTTCACAGCATCAGTGACGACGAGGAAGGTAGGCACCCTAGGGAAACGGTGCGCCAGGTCACCAGGGAGACCAATGTCAGGGTCTCCACTGGTGATGGCAGCAGGAGGTGTCGTCAGCAGCAGCAGCAGCAGCAGCAGCAGGCAGCTCCACCTGTGCGCACCGAGTCCCAGCAGGTGGAAGTCAGCGTCACCCCATCTGACAGGAGGGCGACGCTGAAGTCACCTCTCTGGGCCTACTTCACCTTGGTAGCAGATAACCCGACAGTAGCCATCTGCCAGCTCTGTCGTGCCAAGGTGAAGAGAGGGAAGTGTTTGGCTCGGGTGGGTACCACGGCACTCAACCAGCACCTGCGGATTAATCACTGGCAGGAGCATGACCAGATGAAGCGTGCTGGTGGTAGCAGCGCCACCACCACAAGTGTGCAGGGTACAGCAGCCCCTGCCACAGCTTCATCGGCTACCAGCAGGTCATGCCCCCCCGCTCCCTCTAGTAGAGGTACTGCTACCGACAGCCAGACCTCCACATCATCACCCTCCTCTTCGGTGTCCCGCACTGCCGTCCGGCGCCAGGCGTCTCTTTCTGACGCCTTTGAACGCAACACTCCCTTCCCCCCTTCAGACCGACGTGTGCGTTCCCTCAATGGGCTCCTGGCAAGGGTTATTGCCCAACATCTGCTTCCCTTTAACATAGTGGACTGCAACCCCTTCAGGCAGATGTTGGAGCAGGCCCAACCCCAATGGCGTGTCCCCAGCCGCCATTTCTTTGCCAGGACTGGTGTCCCTGCCCTACACCAGCACATTGTGCAGAATGTAACCCTGTCGCTGGATCATGCTGTCAGCAACAGGGTACATCTGACAATGGATGGCTGGACCAGCAGGCATGGGCAGGGGCGCTACATAAGCTTCACGGCCCATTGGGTTTCCCTCCGAGGCGCCGGGGAGGGATTGGCGGCATCTGATTTTGTGGCGCCGCCCCGGGGTGTCCAGGGGAGAAGTGCTGGTCTCCCTCAAGCCACTGTCTCCGCAGCTGCTGAGCCTCCCAGCAAGCGCCCCCGTAGCTATTCAAGTGTGGGGCACGTGCGCTGTCAGGCCGTGCTCCAGCTTGTTAGTTTAGGGGAACGGAGACACACTGGACGAGAAGTGCTGAGCGCACTTCAGGCTCAGGTCCAGAAGTGGCTGACACCCCGAAGGCTCCAAGCAGGTCTGGTTGTCTGTGACAATGGCAGCAACCTCCTCTCCGCCCTCCAGGCTGGCAGTCTGACACACGTGCCCTGTCTGGCACATGTCCTCAACCTAGTGGTGCAGAAGTTCCTGCGCACCTATCCCGGGTTGAGTGACATTGTGCTAAGGGTACGCAGGATTGCCAGCCACTTCAGGCGCTCCCCAACCGCTACCGCGTCCCTGTCAAAGTTGCAGCGGGACAACAGCCTGCCCCTTCACAGGCTGATTGTGGACAGTGTGACGCGGTGGAACTCCAGCCTCTACATGCTGGAGAGGTTGTGGGAGCAGCGAAGGGCGGTGAAGGAGTACCTGCTGGAGCAAGGCACTGGCGGGCCATCACAACACACACTCCCGTACATCACCAGTCTGGAGTGGGGGCAGATACACCAGGTCTGCCATGTGTTGGCCCCTTTTGAGCAGGCGACCAAGATGGTGAGCAGGGAGCATGTCGGCCTCAACGACGTGCTCCCTATAGTGTTCCTGCTGGACAGGGCACTAGATCGCCTGCTCGGAGCTGGGGAGAGTGCCTTGGTGGAGCAGGAGGAGGCAACACTGCTCCACCAAGACCAGGCCCAGGACGAGGAGGAGGAGGAGGATCATGATGATGATCAGGAGGTGACTGGTGGCGTCCTCGAGTCAGGGCCTGGTCAGGAGGGAGAGCCGGTGTTGGGGGCACCGATAGTCCGGGGGTTTGGCATGACTGACCGCGAACAGCAGCGCCTCCATGACGAGGAAGCGGACGTCATGGACCCAGGCAGCCATGAGGAGTCACAGCGGGCTGTGCTCTTCCCCATGGCTGCCCACATGCTGAGATGCCTCAGGAGGGACCCCCGGGTTAAAGCCATCAAGGAGAGGGACGAGTTTTGGCTGGCCACCCTTGTAGATCCCAGATTTAAGGGGAAACTGGAGCAGTTCCTCCCAGCCAGACGGAGGCAGCCCCGGATGGAGGAACTGCAGGCATGCCTAGTCAGCCGTTTGGAGCAGGCAACTCCCCGGCCTCCAGTTGTCCCCCCTCATCTCACCCAGCAGGTGGCTGCACCCAGCAGCAACATCAGCAGCCGAGCAGGGGACCTAATGGGTGAGATGAGGATGTTCATGCAAACTGAGCGACCCAGTACCAGCAGCAGCAGCAGCAGCAGCAGCCATCACCACCAGCGGCTGGCCCACATGGTGGCAGACTACATGGGGTCCGTCAGTGCTTCTGACAGTATGAGCACCGACGACCCCATGGAGTACTGGGTTGCCATATTGGACACCTGCCGCGAGCTCGCTCAGTATGCGCTGGAGTTATTGTCTTGCCCCCCCTCCAGCGTACTATCTGAGCGGACATTCAGCGCGGCAGGTGGGGTGGTCACGGACAAGAGGACCCGTCTGTCCACAGACTCCGTGGACAGACTCACATTCATCAAAATGAATGAGTCCTGGATCGGCGGTGACTTTCTGGCACCCGCCGTCGGTTCAGGGCGCTGAATGGTCCCTTGTCAGTTACCAATACCTCTCCTATCTCTTTATACCAGGGGTGTCAAACTCAATTTCATCGTGGTCCGCATCAGCATTATGGTTGCCCTCAAAAGGGCCGGTTATATCTGTAATATTATATGTCCAGCGCATCCCCTCCCCTTACATTCGATGTCAAAGGCCACCCCACCATCCTACCCCACCATCAGAAGTGGAGTTCCCCCTCTCCCTTACATCACAGTGCATCTCCCTTTCCTTATGCTGCTGCTGGGAAGAAGGTGGATATTTTTTTGTTTTTTTGAAAAGCCTGTGGCGTGCAAAACACAACCCAAAAACTCCACCCGGTGCCACAGCTACTTAAGGCCTGTGTCATTCTGCTTTTCAAATGTAATCACCATGCTAATGCAATTTCAAGCTTTTGTAATTTTGGCACTATATGGGCTCCTACTGCTAATGCCAAAAGGCTGAGTGATTATGTACCGATATATTACTCATACTGGTGCTGTCACCTTTTGTCTGTGAGATTTGCCACTTTCTTACTACTGCTGGTGCTGCTGCCACCTCTTCCACGACCACGAGTGAAAAAAACACTTAATTGTGTACTGGTACTACTATGCTGCTGCTTCTGCCAGTGCTCAGATACTTATGTGTCAAGTTCTTTGGCACTATATGCTACAATTATCAATGCTGCTGCTCCTATGCTGCTGCCACCTCTTCCACGACCACGAGTGAAAAAAACACTTTATTGTGTACTGGTACTACTACACTGCTGCTGCTGCCAGTGCTCACTTACCTATGTGACAAGTTCTTTGGCACTATATGCTACAATTATCAACGCTGCTGCTATCCTGCTGCCACCTCTTCCACGACCACGAGTGAAAAAAACACTTTATTGTGTACTGGTACTACTACACTGCTGCTGCTGCCAGTGCTCACTTACCTATGTGACAAGTTCTTTGGCACTATATGCTACAATTATCAACGCTGCTGCTATCCTGCTGCCACCTCTTCCACGACCACGAGTGAAAAAAACACTTAATTGTGTACTGGTACTACTATGCTGCTGCTTCTGCCAGTGCTCAGATACTTATGTGTCAAGTTCTTTGGCACTATATGCTACAATTATCAATGCTGCTGCTCCTATGCTGCTGCCACCTCTTCCACGACCACGAGTGAAAAAAACACTTAGTTGTGTACTGGTACTACTATGCTGCTGCTTCTGCCAGTGCTCAGATACTTATGTGTCAAGTTCTTTGGCACTATATGCTACAATTATCAACGCTGCTGCTATCCTGCTGCCACCTCTTCCACGACCACGAGTGAAAAAAACACTTTATTGTGTACTGGTACTACTACACTGCTGCTGCTGCCAGTGCTCACTTACCTATGTGACAAGTTCTTTGGCACTATATGCTACAATTATCAACGCTGCTGCTATCCTGCTGCCACCTCTTCCACGACCACGAGTGAAAAAAACACTTAATTGTGTACTGGTACTACTATGCTGCTGCTTCTGCCAGTGCTCACTTACCTATGTGACAAGTTCTTTGGCACTATATGCTACAATTATCAACGCTGCTGCTCTCCTGCTGCCACCTCTTCCACGACCACGAGTGAAAAAAACACTTAATTGTGTACTGGTACTACTATGCTGCTGCTTCTGCCAGTGCTCAGATACTTATGTGTCAAGTTCTTTGGCACTATATGCTACAATTATCAATGCTGCTGCTCCTATGCTGCTGCCACCTCTTCCACGACCACGAGTGAAAAAAACACTTAGTTGTGTACTGTTACTACTACTATACTGCTGATGCTGCCAGTGCTCACTTACCTATGTGACAAGTTCTTTGCCACTATATGCTACATATATCAATGCTGCTGCTCCTATGCTGCTGCCACCTCTTCCACGACCACGAGTGAAAAAAACACTTAGTTGTGTACTGGTACTACTACACTGCTGCTGCTGCCAGTGCTCACTTACCTATGTGACAAGTTCTTTGCCACTATATGCTACATATATCAATGCTGCTGCTCCTATGCTGCTGCCACCTCTTCCACGACCACGAGTGAAAGAAACACTTAATTGTGTACTGTTACTACTACTATACTGCTGATGCTGCCAGTGCTCACTTACCTATGTGACAAGTTCTTTGCCACTATATGCTACATATATCAATGCTGCTGCTCCTATGCTGCTGCCACCTCTTCCACGACCACGAGTGAAAAAAACACTTAATTGTGTACTGTTACTACTACTATACTGCTGATGCTGCCAGTGCTCACTTACCTATGTGACAAGTTCTTTGCCACTATATGCTACAAATATCTATGCTGCTGCTCCTATGCTGCTGCCACCTCTTCCACGACCACGAGTGAAAGAAACACTTAATTGTGTACTGTTACTACTACTATACTGCTGATGCTGCCAGTGCTCACTTACCTATGTGACAAGTTCTTTGCCACTATATGCTACATATATCAATGCTGCTGCTCCTATGCTGCTGCCACCTCTTCCACGACCACGAGTGAAAGAAACACTTAATTGTGTACTGTTACTACTACTATACTGCTGATGCTGCCAGTGCTCACTTACCTATGTGACAAGTTCTTTGCCACTATATGCTACATATATCAATGCTGCTGCTCCTATGCTGCTGCCACCTCTTCCACGACCACGAGTGAAAAAAACACTTAATTGTGTACTGTTACTACTACTATACTGCTGATGCTGCCAGTGCTCACTTACCTATGTGACAAGTTCTTTGCCACTATATGCTACATATATCAATGCTGCTGCTCCTATGCTGCTGCCACCTCTTCCACGACCACGAGTGAAAGAAACACTTAATTGTGTACTGTTACTACTACTATACTGCTGATGCTGCCAGTGCTCACTTACCTATGTGACAAGTTTTTTGCCACTATATGCTACATATATCAATGCTGCTGCTCCTATGCTGCTGCCACCTCTTCCACGACCACGAGTGAAAGAAACACTTAATTGTGTACTGTTATTACTACTATACTGCTGATGCTGCCAGTGCTCACTTACCTATGTGACAAGTTCTTTGCCACTATATGCTACAAATATCAATGCTGCTGCTCCTATGCTGCTGCCGCCACCTCTTCCACGACCACGAGTGAAAAAAACACTATATTGTGTACTGTTACTACTACTATACTGCTGATGCTGCCAGTGCTCACTTACCTATGTGTCAAGTTCTTTGGCACTATATGCTACAATTATCAATGCTGTTGCTGCTGTGCTGCTGCCACCTCTTCCACGACCACGAGTGAAAAAAACACTTAATTGTGTACTGTTACTACTACTATACTGCTGATGCTGCCGCCATTGCTCATATACCTATGTGTCAAGTTCTTTGGCACTATATGCTACAATTATCAATGCTGTTGCTGCTGTGCTGCTGCCACCTCTTCCACGACCACGAGTGAAAAAAACACTTAATTGTGTACTGGTACAACTATGCTGCTGCTGCTGCTGCTGCCAGTGCTCACTTACCTATGTGCCAAGTTCTTTGGCACTATATGCTACAATTACCAATGCTGCTGCTGTGCTGCTGCCACCTCTTCCACAAGTGATACAACACTTTATTGTGTACTGTTACTACTATACTGCTGCTGCCAGTGCTCAGATACCTATGTGACAAGTTCTTTGACACTATATGCTACAATTTCAAATGCTGCTGCTGTGCTGCTGCCACCTCTTCCACAAGTGATACAACACTTTATTGTGTACTGTTACTACTATACTGCTGCTGCCAGTGCTCAGATACCTATGTGACAAGTTCTTTGACACTATATGCTACAATTTTAAATGCTGCTGCTGTGCTGCTGCCACCTCTTCCTACAAGTGATACAACACTTTATTGTGTACTGTTACTACTATACTGCTGCTGCCAGTGCTCAGATACCTATGTGACAAGTTCTTTGACACTATATGCTACAATTTTAAATGCTGCTGCTGTGCTGCTGCCACCTCTTCCACAAGTGATACAACACTTTATTGTGTACTGTTACTACTATACTGCTGCTGCCAGTGCTCAGATACCTATGTGACAAGTTCTTTGACACTATATGCTACAATTTCAAATGCTGCTGCTGTGCTGCTGCCACCTCTTCCACAAGTGATACAACACTTTATTGTGTACTGTTACTACTATACTGCTGCTGCCAGTGCTCAGATACCTATGTGACAAGTTCTTTGACACTATATGCTACAATTTTAAATGCTGCTGCTGTGCTGCTGCCACCTCTTCTACAAGTGATACAACACTTTATTGTGTACTGTTACTACTATACTGCTGCTGCCAGTGCTCAGATACCTATGTGACAAGTTCTTTGACACTATATGCTACAATTTTAAATGCTGCTGCTGTGCTGCTGCCACCTCTTCCACAAGTGATACAACACTTTATTGTGTACTGTTACTACTATACTGCTGCTGCCAGTGCTCAGATACCTATGTGACAAGTTCTTTGACACTATATGCTACAATTTCAAATGCTGCTGCTGTGCTGCTGCCACCTCTTCCACAAGTGATACAACACTTTATTGTGTACTGTTACTACTATACTGCTGCTGCCAGTGCTCAGATACCTATGTGACAAGTTCTTTGACACTATATGCTACAATTTTAAATGCTGCTGCTGTGCTGCTGCCACCTCTTCTACAAGTGATACAACACTTTATTGTGTACTGTTACTACTATACTGCTGCTGCCAGTGCTCAGATACCTATGTGACAAGTTCTTTGACACTATATGCTACAATTTTAAATGCTGCTGCTGTGCTGCTGCCACCTCTTCCACAAGTGATACAACACTTTATTGTGTACTGTTACTACTATACTGCTGCTGCCAGTGCTCAGATACCTATGTGACAAGTTCTTTGACACTATATGCTACAATTTCAAATGCTGCTGCTGTGCTGCTGCCACCTCTTCCACAAGTGATACAACACTTTATTGTGTACTGTTACTACTATACTGCTGCTGCCAGTGCTCAGATACCTATGTGACAAGTTCTTTGACACTATATGCTACAATTTCAAATGCTGCTGCTGTGCTGCTGCCACCTCTTCCACAAGTGATACAACACTTTATTGTGTACTGTTACTACTATACTGCTGCTGCCAGTGCTCAGATACCTATGTGACAAGTTCTTTGACACTATATGCTACAATTTCAAATGCTGCTGCTGTGCTGCTGCCACCTCTTCCACAAGTGATACAACACTTTATTGTGTACTGTTACTACTATACTGCTGCTGCCAGTGCTCAGATACCTATGTGACAAGTTCTTTGGCACTATATGCTACAATTACCAATGCTGCTGCTGTGCTGCTGCCACCTCTTCCACAAGTGATACAACACTTTATTGTGTACTGTTACTACTATACTGCTGCTGCCAGTGCTCAGATACCTATGTGACAAGTTCTTTGACACTATATGCTACAATTTCAAATGCTGCTGCTGTGCTGCTGCCACCTCTTCCACAAGTGATACAACACTTTATTGTGTACTGTTACTACTATACTGCTGCTGCCAGTGCTCAGATACCTATGTGACAAGTTCTTTGACACTATATGCTACAATTTCAAATGCTGCTGCTGTGCTGCTGCCACCTCTTCCACAAGTGATACAACACTTTATTGTGTACTGTTACTACTATACTGCTGCTGCCAGTGCTCAGATACCTATGTGACAAGTTCTTTGACACTATATGCTACAATTTCAAATGCTGCTGCTGTGCTGCTGCCACCTCTTCCACAAGTGATACAACACTTTATTGTGTACTGTTACTACTATACTGCTGCTGCCAGTGCTCAGGCACCTATGTCACAAGTTATTTGCCACTATATACTACTATTACCACTACTGCTGCTGTCAAGTCTTGCCCAAGTGTTTAGATGCTATCTAGTACTATTACCACTACTGCTTGTAAATGTTGTGTGTGTGATAATTACTTTATATTTGAATACTACTGCTGCTGCCTTCATGCTGAGTAATGCTTCATGACCTCTCTGTCACAGCGGATCCACAAACAGCCTCCGCTAAAAGCTACCAGACCGGATCGTAACAAACAGCAAGTGTGACTAAATCACTGAACGTTATGTTAAACCCTGGTTTGTGGCCTTTTTACTGCAACTTTTAGCCTATCTGCAAGAGCAAATCAGCACTCTCTTTCTCTTTCTCGCTCTCTCTCTATATCTATATCTATATCTATATATATATATATATATATATATATATATATATATGTATATATGTATATATTGTAGCTTTTGTTATAGTAATTTTTCAACAGTTTAGTTTGTGTTAGTAGTGTCTGTGTCCGTGTATTTTGTTTTTTATTAGATTTGTGTTAAATAAAATAATAGTATGAAATGTTTTTAGGTTATTATGAAGTTAGATGTGTTGATGTTGATGTGTTAGATGTGAAGTTAGATGTGTTGAAAGACCTAACAATCTCAATAAGAAAGGAAACATTTGAAAAGAATAACAGGTTTAATAACCAAAAATATAAATATTTACATGGATTTTTTCAAGCGCTTGTAAATCTCAGACAGCTCCTTGAAATTTTTTCTCTGCTGTTGTAACAGCTGTTCATTCTCGAGGTCCAATTTTTTTATTTTGCGCCGATTGGACAGGACTTTTTGATTGGTCCTCTCCATGACATGGGATTTCTCCTGAATCTCTTTCAAAACTGTTAGGATATAAGAAAAAATACATTAGGATTAAATACTGTACTTTTTTATATCTACATCTTATTGTTGAAATGTCATTAATCGTTGTGCACATATTTACCCTCCTGACTGATGGTCATCACAGGCGCTGTGTCATCCTCCTGCTCCTCTTCTGCATCATGGCATTCACCAGGAGGTTGGGTGGGGGGAAGTTGCAGCTCCTCAGGAGCTGGGGGTGGTAAGTCGGAGGGCCCTGGCTGCTCCTTATCCCTCTCCTCCTCTGCATCCTCCTCTTCATCCTCCTCTTCTTCCTCCTCCTCCTCCTCTGCGGCCTGTCGCCTTGTGCGCTTGGGGCGCACAGATGGTAGAGGAGATCCTATAATAACACAATGTTTATATATGTAAAAATGATTTCTAATAACATATGCAAATTCTGTGTACTCTGCTGTATTGTATATGAATACACATTTATTTATATAGACAGTTAACCAATGGGATAATGTTATACTAAAGGGTCTTGCTGGCACTACAGGGGACTGAGTGTGAGCTGGGCTGCCACCATGGTAAAATTAGCTGTTTGTGTTTCCTTTGTATTATTCTGAAGATCTCATGTTAAAAAAAGGGCCTGATGGAGTACACGTGATTACTATGTTAACCCCACGCCTAGCACAGGAATTTAGTGGTAATTGAGTTATAAAATACCACCCTTTCCCCTTGAAACCCACCACACCACCACTTTAATTCCATGGTTTAACTTGATGGAATAATGTCTTTTTTCAACAGTACTATGAATACCTTCGGTGGTGATATATGTTACCACAACATGGCGTCTGGGTTAACAACATCTGCCCTAAGGTTAATTACATATCACCTTACATGACTGTCACCAATAACTTACCTGGATGAAATTCATCGCGGATCTGTGTGACCCGGTCCATGTGGCGCCTCTTCAAGTCTGACCATTTTTTGAGAATGGCCATGTGGTCATGTGACCCGCCATGAAACTCATGTAATTCCTCCAATACGGACTGGACGATTTTTTGTTTATCCTGCTGGCACCTCATTAGGTCGTAACCATGTTGCAGGAACCTCTGCAAGATGAAGAACAAAGTATATTATAATACTTTTGTTTAAACCCTTATGGATATATGACGTAAATGTATGGTATTCAATAATTGGAAGCATTCTCGCCTTATTAATCACTGACAGTGGTAACATGACAGATTTTATATGTTGCCATTTTGGTCACCAGCTTTTTGGAATAAATATAGCAGCCATTATCATTTGCATAATTATGTATATATGAGTAACATCACAGGATAGACGTATAGGGGAGAAATGAGTTGCTATTCATCTGACCACTATAATTATTTTTTGACCCTTACACTGGCCCTGTACAATAGATTATTTTTTTTAATCCCTATCTTTACATATGAAAAATAATATGTTTGTTTCTTTTCACTTTTTGATGAAAAGGGAGAACTCTGTGGACTCTGATGTAAAAGGGAGAACTCTGTGGACTCTGATGTAAAGGGAAAACTCTGTGGACTCTGATGTTAAGGTAGAACTCTGTGGACTGTGATGTTAAGGGAGAACTCTGTGGACTCTGATGTTAAGGGAGAACTCTGTGGACTCTAATGTAAAAGGGGAACTCTGTGGACTCTAATGTAAAAGGTAGAACTCTGTGGACTCTGATGTAAAGGGAAAACTCTGTGGACTCTGATGTTAAGGTAGAACTCTGTGGACTGTGATGTTAAGGGAGAACTCTGTGGACTCTGATGTTAAGGGAGAACTCTGTGGACTCTAATGTAAAAGGGGAACTCAGTGGACTCTAATTTAAAAGGGGAACTCAGTGGACTCTAATTTAAAAGGGAGAACTCTGTGGACTCTAATGTTAAGGGAGAACTCTGTGGACTCTAATGTAAAAGGGGAACTCTGTGGACTCTAATGTAAAAGAGGAACTCTGTGGACTCTAATGTAAAAGGTAGAACTCTGTGGACTCTAATGTAAAAGGTAGAACTCTGTGGACTCTGATGTAAAGGGAGAACTGTGTGGACTCTGATGTAAAGGGAGAACTCTGTGGACTCTGATGTAAAGGGAGAACTCTGTGGACTCTGATGTAAAGGGAGAACTCTGTGGACTCTGATGTAAAGGGAGAACTCTGTGGACACTGATCTAAAAGGGGAAGTCTGTGGATCCTGATGTAAAAGGGGAAGTCTGTGGACTCTGATGTAAAGGGAGAACTCTGTGGACTCTGATGTAAAGGGAGAACTCTGTGGACTCTGATGTAAAGGGAGAACTCTGTGGACTCTGATGTAAAGGGAGAACTCTGTGGACACTGATGTAAAGGGAGAACTCTGTGGACACTGATGCAAAGGGAGAACTATGTGGACTCTGATGTAAAGGGAGAACTATGTGGACACTGATGTAAAGGGAGAACTCTGAGGACTCTGATGTAAAGGGAGAACTCTGTGGACACTGATGTAAAGGGAGAACTCTGTGAACTCTAATGTAAAAGGGGAAGTCTGTGGACTCTGATGTAAAAGGGGAAGTCTGTGGACTCTGATGTAAAGAGGAACTTTTGTGATTAATTTCATATGGTTAGAAATGTTATTTAATAGCGACATCTATGCAAACTAAGACAAAAAATTGCTGTGCGACGCTGAAGTGTTCGGGTTTGAAATGAACAAAAGGTGGCAACCCTGGGCATGCTGGGAGTTGTAGTTTTGCAACCGCTGGAGACACACTGTTTGGGAAATACTAATATCTGATCTTGCATCCTAACTTTTTAACTAGTCTAAAATGCAGTTAAAGATAATGAAATAACAAGTGGTGAAATTACTTACAGTAATCAGCAGTTTTTCCTCACTGGATGAAAAGTTACTCCCCACCATCTTCGCTTCGCAGGGCAGCAGTAGATTCGCAGGGCAGCACTAAATAGCAATCCGAATATACACTGGCAAAGAATCCAGGAAATGATCGCCGTTTTCGCGACCGCGTGTTGTCCGCGCGCATGCGCGGTCGAGAATTTCGCAATGAATTTCGCATTTGCGAAATTTCGCGTTAGCGAAATTTCGCAATTTTTTTTTTGGATGAAATATCACGAATATTCGAAATTTACGAATATTTCTCGAATATTCTCCTATATATTCGCGAAATATTGCGAAAGCGAATATGGCGTATTCTGCTCAACACTACTGCTGACCTTGTAAACATTTTAGGCACTGCCCTGAAGTCATAGGAAAGGCCTAGCTGAACTTCAACTTAGCAAAAAAAGTAATTTTCATTCCCTCACTTATAGTTGACCTGCCCTACGATCGTTTAATTATTGGTATCAATCGCCTTAAAAGATTAAATCCCATTTTTATTTTATTAGAATGGTTATATGGTCTCAAGTAATAAGGCCCATTAAATATGAACCTTCCCAGTCCTATCACAATCGGCGCAACTGCCATGTGATGAGGAAAGACTGAACTCTATTGAGATCCATCTCAAGGAATAGTTTAATTCTAGATGGCTCCTTTTTACAGGGAACTCCAACTTCCACTATAGAAGGTGGACAGGAGGATATCATATGTATTTCCCCTGAAAAAGGTTGAGAGATTTGCTTGGAAGGCGATGTTCTCAATTTTCACCTCCACACTAAAAATACTGGGCCAGATTCACAGAGCCCTTACTCCTGTCTAACTGGTTTTAGACTGGAGTAATTTCAAATTACGCACGTTTTTAGCTAGTCAAAAACCTCAAACCATGAATAGACGGCTGCGGGCTTCAATTCGACTGAATTACGTGTTCCTACGCCTTCGGATCTACGCTGCAATAAAATTGCGGCCACTGGGTGGACGTCGTTTTCCGCGTCGGGGTATGCAAATGAGCTTTTGCCGGCGATCCCCGAAATTACGATCTTCATTCGCAATCTCTTACGGCACCTTTAGTCATCTTTTTTTTGCATAACACTATACCAGCTTTTTGCTGCTCTAATATTAGACAGCCCATGTTAAGTATGGCCGTCGTTCCCGCGTCGAATTTCTACGTTTTCCGACGTCTTTTATTATTTTTTACGTTATTCGTCCGGGAATAGGAATGTTCGTAAACGATGCTACTCAAACAACGAATGACGTAACGACGTGATTTCGAGCAATGCACGGCAGGAAATTTCTGAACGGAGCATGCGCAGTTCGATCGCCGCGGGGACGCGCTTAATTTAAATGCTTCACGCCCCCTAATCGCGTATTTCGATTACGCGGCGAGAAATAGACTACGCCGCCGTAGCGTACGGGCAAAAATCTACCAGAATTCGGTGTAGAGCCTGGTAAAATACGGCAGCATAGAGTATTTCGATTACGCAGCGCAATATTAAGTGTATCTGAATCTGGCCCACTGACTCTAGTGGGTTCAGTAAGTATACTCAATTATTAGCAGGAATTGAAAATGTGAAAGGTGTTCTTTTCCCTACAGGTTAATGACCTGGGAAATATTAAAGTAAAAATTGGATTTAAATAATTACATTAGTAGAACTCTATAATAATAGTTGGCCAATCCTAAAGTAAAGCCAATCAATTATTCCTGGTAATCAATGACCCAAAATATCATGTTTACATTGCAACGCTATATTACATTGCTTTGTTATACACATGGATCTGGTAAATTCCACATTGTGGTCCATATTAAAAGAAAACCCACTTAGTTTCATAAATTAACATGAAGCTCTCAAATCATCTTAGTTACTGCCATATGCAGTAGGCATATTAGTACCACATGAGATTATTTTTGCTCCAGGTGCTAATAATTATCTGTTACCTAGCCAGATACAAAAGGACAAAACAATTGCGGTAAGAATTCTGATGCATTAATATGCCTCTCAGACAGAATACAACCAATAGGAATTTCAGTAAATCATACACTCATGGTAAATATAAGTTTATAGAGTTCAAGAATACATTTGCTAAAAGATTTCTATGATTGTGGTCTAATAGACATACACATTGCCAGGATGCAGACTGATCCAGATGCACCTCCTGTTTACATCAAGCATTACCGTCTTCCCCTAGCTTGTTACGATTCGCTTGTGGAAATCATTAAGATCCTCAAGGCAAGGAACAATGTAAATAGTTCTTATGATAATCCTATACTTGGTATTCTTAAACCAAATGGTCAATGGCGTTTATGTACTCAGCTAAATAAATGAGTATATATGTCCGGCTAGCCTGTGCCAAGATTAATGCTTGATATAAAAATGCAAGGCGCTAAGTACTTTAGTACACTAGATCAGTGTTTTTCAACTCCAGTCCTCAAGGCACGCCAACAGGTCAAGTTTTTAGGATTTCCCTCAGATGAAATGGCTGTGGTGATTACTAAGGCAGTGAAACTGATCAAATCACCTGTGCAAAATAATGGAAAGCCTGAAAACATGACCTGTTGGTGTGCCTTGAGGACTGGAGTTGAAAAACACTGCACTAGATTATGCTCAATGATGTTGGACCATTCAGGTAAGTCCTGAAGATCAATACAAGCTGCCATTTTTAAATTTGGTAAGGAATAGTACAACTGGAACAGAATGCTATTTGGTTATATAAGTTTAGGTTATGAATTACATTTTTTTTGTTTTGATATAAGGCTATGCCTAATGCAACTGAAAGAAGACATTAATATATGTGGATAATATTTTTGTTGAAAGGGATAACATTGAAAAGCATATCCAAGAGATTAGACATGTTCTTAACCAGTTGAGAGATGCAGGTGGTAATATTTCATTACAGAAAACCAATGGTGTCCTTCCAAGGTTAATTTCCTGCGACATGAGGCTATTTCTGAAGGCCTAAATCCCCAAAAGAAGAAGTGGAGGCTGTGATGAAATCAAAAACATCTACCAATATAAGTGAACTGAGGTCATGTTTGGGTATGATGAATTATTCAATTGCATGATTGTCATCCTAGGTTCCAACTAATGCCGCGTACACACACGTTCGGTTCGTCTGATGAAAATGGTCTGATGGATCCTTTTCATCAGATGAACCGATCGTGTGTGGGCCCCATCATTTTTTTCCCATTGGTGAAAAAACTTAGAACCTGTTTTAAAATTATCTGATGGTTAAAAAAACTGATAGAAAAAAAAAAACAATTGTCGGTGGGGAAATCCATCGATTAAAAATCAACGCATTCTCAGAATCCAGTCGAGGCATCCTCGGAAGCATTGAACTTCATTTTCCACAGCACGTTGTTGTGTTTTACATCACCGAGTTCTGACACAATCGTTTTTTTTAACTGATGTTGTGTAGGCAAGACTGATGAAAGTCAGCTTCATCAGATATCTGATGAAAAAATCCATCAGACCGTTTTCATCGGATGAACCGATCGTGTGTACAGGGCATTAGAGTACTGGTAAGGTATAAAGTATTTTAAGTATCACAAGAGAATGTGAATATAATGATTTGACATTGTGATATTCTCTCCTAATTTATAGATCTAAATATCTTATAATTTTATGGATTAGTATTGATCCTACCAATCATGGCAGAATACAATCATCATAAGATCATTGATGATTTTAGTTATTTAAAAGATAATTAACCAATCGCTATGTCATATATATAGTATAGTTAGAAAATGTAAATATTAATTCAAAAGAATATGCTTATTCATACTTTTAATTTACTTAAATAGAAAAAAGATTGACAATCCAGACCATTGATTGGTAAAGACAATGTTGACTACCAAAGACACAGCAATCGTATGGATGATGTTAATCTTTGGCACCAATTAATACCCGCTAGCACCTGCGTTTTGCCCCTCCGCCCAGCCCAGCCCAACCCACCCAAGTGCAGTATCGATCGATCACTGTCACTTCCAAAACACAACACACATAACTGCAGCCTTCGCAGAGATAGGCATGATCACTGCGATCGCTAACAATTTTTTTTTGTTAAGCGTTTTCTAAGTAAAAAATAAAAACACAAAAAATATATAAAATAAAAAAAACAAAAATAGTTGGCGTTTTATTGTTTTCTCCCTCTCTATTCTCTGTATTGTTCTGCTCTTTTTTACTGTATTTTATTCTGCAAAGTTTTATTGTTTATTATGTTTTTTTATGCTTGCTTTTCAGCTATATAATTTACTTTACTGTTTTCAGGTACGCCATTCAGCTGTTGCGCGGACTTATTTATTTTGACAGCAACAGCGTTTGCTCCCACGATATATAAAGCCATGACTCCAGTGCTGTAGGAGGTGATTTCACCACCACAGTTACAAAAAGAGTCGAAGCATGGGGGCATTAGAGGCGGAGGATCGATTTTGCGTACATACGGTCAACATTCCTACGGAAGCTTGCCCGTGGAAAAGTCTGACCGTGTGTACGCGGCATAACTTTTTTGCGGGAGGATGCCCCCATGCTTTGGCATATACATATTTTAGGCACAGGTTGCATCAAAAAAATGTTTTATTTTTTACTATGTATTTGCTTTGCAGGTAGGGTATGGTCTTACTGATATACTGTAATGTTACTTTATTTTAATGTTAACCATCATTTGCTTAGTAGGTCCGCCATTCAGTTGCAGCACGGATTTATTTAGCGTGACAGCAACAGCGTTTGCTCCCACGATATATAAAGCCCTGACTCCAACGCTGTAGGAGTATATATGCCGAA